>CM071931.1:55077385-55579859 GCA_016081115.2 Rehmannia glutinosa | reverse complement strand
GTTACGCATTGCTAGTATCATAGTTCTCCGTGTGATCAAATCTATCTGAACTTCTGGGAGGGCTCAAGGTCTTTTTGATTTGTATATATTCATTTTTCAAATCATTAGATACAGATGATGATGTATAAATATCATCGATTCGCCTCATCTTTTGCGTCACTTCTTCGGCTTTTCACAGGGTTCTGGCATTTTCAAGCAACCTTGACCTTTTAAGGTGCAATTTAACATCTAGGCACAATGATAAATACTTAATACCGTAGGGTATCAAAGTATCCGACGACATGTTTTTTGCAAATTAGAGCAACATCATATACCAACTCTTTATGCTTTTAGTTTTACATTGAACAAATCACTCAATCCAAGCCAGGTACAATCGGGATGTAATGAGATTTATTTTGTGTTCGACGAATGCCATGTGTGTACAAGATGACATCATCATTTCACATCATATTCACCCAAATGACGCTGAATACGCTGGAAATGAATACGGTCAAACGCGAACTGGTCACCAATTGGAACAAGACAAATGGTTTAAAACCTGATGTGTACTAATTATATATTTAGAAGTGTTTGCAATAAAAATGTGAACTTTAATGGCACGTGCATTGAATCCTGCCCTTCTCCGTTAATTTTTTTGACGCACGGGACCAAAATCGGCAAGTGTAATATCGTGGTATGATTATGTTTCATGATTTGTTTTCGTTTTTTGGTATTGAAAATGAATTTTGAGAATTTATCAATTCTTCGTGGTGAAAAATGAGAATGTGTCGAATGACTCATTCATCTTCTAAACAAAAATCTCACATATGGGACAAACTTTTAACGAAAAATATCACCTATCAGACAAATAAAAGCTACTTATTACATTTATCTACTGAGACCAATAACAATGGAAATTAATTTTGGAAAAGAAGAGATGGAAGATGGAGCAAGAAAAACTACTAGATTTTGAGAGAAGAAAAGAGAGGATTTCAATGTTTTAATAATTTCCGGATGGGCATGCAACACGGATGGATATGGAATAAAAGAACTCATAATCGACTTATTAATCCCCAATTAAACCAAACTCTACGTTCGCTTCGTTGAGCCATTCATTGGTCTCGATTAATTCCCACCTATTTTTCGGGTCACATCGACGGGATATAATGCGTCCAATAACATGTTTGGATTGATGATTGGGCTTAAAGAATTTTATGCGTATTTTCTAATAAAGTGTTTGGTTAAAGATGGGTAATAACAGCCCATCAAATGTCGATATTATTTTTCTATCCTTGATTTTAGAATGCATATTTCAAAATTCACCCCATACCAAAGAGCATTATACATCTATCGCTCTCGTCTAATTTCGAAATGTGGAATCGAAAACCCGATTTCTACATGAAGTTCTTTCCGTACGGATGTCTTCGCGTATCTTCAACATTGGCCGAGCCTGTTTACTCCTTACATCGACGCGGTTTAAGAGTCGTTAATCCTATATATTGAAAACAGCTCTGGGGTTCCCGTTAACCATATGGTACCAATTGTTAAAAATTTCATTTTTTACAAATGTCTAATGTAACTCATAGAATTGCTTTAGAAAGTTTGACACTTAGGTTTTGTTAGTTATGTAAACTCCTAATTATTTTTCCATATTCCTCCAACTTTGAAATTTTTGGCAGCCACAACCCAACCCATTTTCCACTAATGAATTTCAATTCCTTCAACCATTTAAATTATGATTTTTGCTACATGTCTTATTTTTCTTACACTTAGTAGATGCGTATATAATCGATCAAATTGTTGTTTGACCGGGATTTAATTTACACATCAGGCAGAATTTCTTTTACAAATACTTGTACATTCAGCTTTTTGATTTTGTTTTTCATGTTTATGCTTTCAAATGTTGTTGTTACGCATATTTGCTTAGTGATATATTGTTTTATTTTGTTAGATGTATGTGAACGATAAAATGTAATTGGTTAACATAAGTATAAAGTGAAAATGCTTGTGATTATTTGGTAATTCATGCAATCATAGAAAATATTATTTGTTGGTAAATATAGCTAACATATACACGCATAGATCGTGAGCCACTAAACTCAACGGTCGCTCATATCAACAAAGTCCACCGTTAACAAGTTTTTGTGATTTTAGCATTGATTTAATTATTACAAACATGGACAAACAAAAATCTTGGTCGATATTTCACGCTTGTCTCCGCCAAAGGCTGTTTGTTTATGATTATAGCATATCTATAATTATATATGAACTAGAATAAATAACCTTACAATACATTTTTTTGTTATATTTGGATAATTTGCCTAATGAATCAGAGATGTATTATCTAACTTGCCTAATGAAAATAGCAAATTATGTGGTGGATAGTCCCATCGTGAATACGCCGAGTTATCAAATCTGTGTGCCTAGTTTTAGTCAAGCTGTTATATTTGTTAATTTATGATCAATTAGTTGATATTCGCTTTTGCAAGCTTTTGATGAGATGATTTCTAAATCCTAGACTTTCATCCATATCGCTTTTCTTCGGGCTTAATTATGTTGAGTTTAATTGGTCAGATTTTTTTCTTGGGCTTATTAAAATCACAAATCTTGTTAGAGTGTTTAGATTTATTTTCTGTTATTTGTGTTGTATAATGATTATTTGCCTAAGTCTTCCTTGAGAGAGGACTTATCGTATGTTTTTTAGTATGATTTTGTGTGTTTTTCCTCGCCTTATTTTGCATGTTATTACGCATATTTTAAATGCCTTTACGTTTTGTTTATATGTCGCATGTTACGTAGGGTATTGGTGTTATTTTTATAGGACACAGAAAAAGGCTCAAATGGGTAAAATGGAAAAATGTATTACACTTAAGATGTAAGCAGTCGATGGGCTACACAAATAGGGTTAACACACTACTGCACGCTGACAGCTTACTTAAGCGCGCGCGCTATGCCCACGAGAATGAAACAATGTACTCCAAATTCACAAAACGGGTTTTGAGGACAAATTTCCATACCCAATTCAAAATTCCTCTCCCTCTTTCCAAATTCCTTCTACCAAATCACAAGATTCAACCATCGAAACCACATTCTGGCCCGACACTACACTTACACGAAAAATCATGCATGAGGACAAAAGGGTTTAAAATCAACACCCTAGGTGCAAAAGATACCTCTATTGTTCTGGTGGATTTAGCCCCACACCAACTAATTTTTCCCACTTTTTCAAGAGGATGCCAAAGGTACACTTGCCTACTTTCTCGTGAGGTATTTCCGTCTTACCTTCTTATCTATGGAAATTTTGCAAGAATTGGCCGCTTGATGAATTTATGGGTTTTGTTAATTTTTTTGATGGAGAAAATTCTGTTCCCATTTACTTCTAGGGTATTGATAGAGTTGATACTTGAATTTTATACGACATTGCATTTTTTGGATTCTCATCTTATTTAATTTACATGTCGTTTGTTTGAGATGAATGAAGTGAATTTTAGAGTGATAAAATCTGCTTTTGGGCTATCTAGATATAGTTTTCGGGCGGTGCCCAATTCGCTTACACTAGCTGAATTTTAGGCAGAATTGACGGGTTATAATAATTTTTCTACAAAAGGAACTCTGAATGGTTTTATTACAGAGTCTGCCTTATACTTACTGCACAAGTTCATTGCTTACTATATTTTTGGAAAAGATGAGAGTAGTCGAGTAACTACCCCAGAGTTGTTTTTTCTATGGTGCTTTCGTCATAACACCAAAATTTGCACCACGGCATTCATTTTCAACACTTTCTACCAAAACCTTTTGAACCGCAAGTATAAGCTAGGTTTAGGTCACCTAATTTTTCAACTAACTATTCATTCAACGTGGTCCCCGGTCATCTCGACCACCTTGTTGAAATTCCATGTGAGTCCTTGAACACGACTTTGTTGAAGAATACAAATTTTCTAATAAAAGAAGGCACCTTAAAGAACCCCGCCTCCCGGAAATGTTTCTGTAGTGACATATGGAATTCGATGGGTATTGTACCACGACGACAGGAGCCAGTAGGTGAGCATTTGGGTCATATTATCAAAGAGCATGGGGCTGATCCCGATATTCCTCCTACAGACAAGGGATTACCACCACGAGTTGATCCATCTACAGTCGGCCCCTCCACTAGCACTAGTGAGGGCCCCACCACCAGTTGGGAGACCGTTATGGAATGTTTTGGTACTATGCAGAGCTAGTTTGGCTACTTTCAGCATCCAATTACCGTGCTCTGCCAACTTATGCGAGACATGAATGTGCGGGTCGAGTCCTTAATACCCGAGTCCAAAACATTGAATAAAATTGGGTTAACATGTCTTTTCTTGCCTTTCCACCTCCACCACCCTCGGATGATGAGCAGGACATTTTAGAGTTTGATTTCTTTTTTTTTTTTTCTTTCCTTTTGTGTGTAAGGCAAGCATATTAGTGTGTTTCCATTTCTTGTTGTCATTACTATAGTTTAATTGTTTCTATTTTGGTATCAGTGTTTCCTTCCACATATGACTTTTGCATAATTGTAGGCGGATGTAATTATTGCCATTTATAAATCATCGCATTTTTCAGGGACGATCTTTTTCTTCTCTTTATTTTTACGATCGAGTTCATTGCGTGATGTAAGTGTAGCAGGGGACGCTTAATCATTGTTAAAGATATGATGATTGCAAATGGTTATATTTTTACCGCCTAATAATTATCCCTAGTGTAATAATGGTGTTGTTTAGTCGATTTGAAATAGATGTATTAATTTGAGGTTCAATTATGAAATGACTTTGTGAACTTGATACATGTGGATTTGACTAAGTCGTGAATTAGCCTTGTGGTGAACGAATTAGGTGACAAGCTTAAAGAATAGTCCTGGTTGGTTTAAATTGTGAGATTTCATTGATGAATTAAGTTAAAACCCCATTGTTTTTGATTTGTGTGTACACAAAATTGCTAGCCTTCCGAAAATAAAATTTATTATAGAACTATAAAAATGCATTATGTAGCTATATATATATAAAAAAAATGGAACAATCGAGATTATATTCGTGGTTGAGCCGTTTAGTAACTGGGAGCATTCATGAGCCCCATGTTTGACTTTTTAGAAACGGCGGCTCAAACACGAGTATGGAAACCACCCTAGAGCCTTTGGAAAATATTCAAGTTTATACCTGAGGAAGAATATCTCGAATTCTAGCAAAGCAAAAAAATATTCATGGCGAATTTGTTGTATGAGTAAAAAGGGTTGCAACCTTTGACACAAATTTGAAATTTAGTGATAAGACCAAATAATTTGATTAATATTTAACTTTAGTCGAGTGAGTCTATTTGCGAAGGTTGGGGATCGATGAAGAATAATTTGAGGTAGATGGAATATGGAGTTATGGATTAATTGGTTCTCAAATTAGACATAATATTTCTTGTTGGGTGTATTGGCATTATTATTTTCTTTGAGGACTGAGCAAAAAGCTAAGTGTGGGGGAGTTATTTTGCATGTTTTTAAGATGATTTTTGTGTTTTTTTTGTCTTATTTTTGCGTGTGATTATGCATATTTTTATGGTTTTACGTGTTGTTTATAAAGGTCGAAGTGTTACGTAGGGTATTTGTGTTATTTTTATAGGACACGATGAAAAAGGCTCAAAATGGGTAAAAAGAGAAAAACGGACACTTAAGACGTAAGTTGGTCGCGGCGTGCGAGCGATTCCGGGCGTAAAGCAAAGCGTGGTGCGTGGGGGCGAAAGAAAAAGGCGGTGAGCGCGCGAGAGATCTACACACAATTGTTAGTCCAAGTGGCTACGATAATCTAGAGGGAGGTGAATAGATTATGCCGATTTTTTTCGCGATTCGCCCTCTTTTTCGAATGATCACAAAGACAAGAATGAAGGTGGGAAAATAAACAATACGCGCCAATTTATAGATGTTCAACCCACCTAAAGCTTTTATCCTCTACCACCCCAGAGATCTCCGGATGGATTTTAAAAAGAAAAAAGATTTTATTAATAATTACCAAAATTATTACAACTTCACCTTGAAGAGTACCACACTCTTCTTACAACACCTCTTTGAAGATTACCACAATCTTCCTAGAAGATTACCACAATCTTCTAGCTACGGCACCTTGTGAAGATTACCACAATCTTTCACCTTGAAGAGCACCAAACTCTTCCACAAGAAGATTACCACAATCTTTTACACCTAACACCTAAGATCACCCAGTGTGTGTTCTTACACAAGAACACTCACAAAGATATCTTGTGTTTGAGTGACGAACACAAATTCAAGATTACAACTCGATAATGAAGTATACAAACTTTGAGTGCAAGTGTAATCAAGAATCAAGCCTAGACCTCAAGATGTGAAAGTGAAATACTTAGGCTATAAATACAACAAGAATGTTGAATGTGAAAGCTTAGAGAAATTTGCAGATTTTCTTGTTGTGTTGTTTGCTTGTGTTGTGGTATTGTGTCTTCAAAATCTTGTTCTATTTATAGGGGAGTCTTCAAGATTTGATCACCAACATAGGCTCCTCCTTCTTCACTTTTGTCTACAAAAAGAAGATCACAAGATGTAGAAATAATGTACAAAATTGATAAAGTAAATCTTGTTGTAATGGATGTTCAACGGTTTGAATCTGCTGTCAAAAATAACATAGGGCGACCGGTCGCCATGTAGAAATTTCGAACGTTATAAAGTAAATCAGAGATTCAGACACAGGATGACGGGGAGGGCGACCGGTCCAAGAGGGGTCCGACCAGTCGCCATAGGGTCTAACCGGTCGGCCTTGGGTTGGACCGGTTGGCCTCCCTATTTTTTCAAAGCAGACTTCTCTGTTTCAGTTTTTCAATCTTTCAGACACCGGTCGACCTTCTGGAGTTTTTCAAACGTCTCGTTTCTGTTCCAAAAATCAACTTCAGACATGGGTTGCCCTATAGGGCGACCGGTTGGCCTCAAAACAGAAGTGTTGTCCAATTTTTGTCAAAAATAAATTTCAAGAAATACTCCAAAAAAATTATTAAAAATATTTTAAATCAATTGGGAGTATTTGGACAATATTTAAAAATATTGTTTTGGTGTAAAAACACAATTAAACAAAAATCATCAAAATCTTGATAAAAACATTTATCTAACAAGCTCCCCCTTTTTTTATGATTACAAACCAAAACAATTTTAGGAGATCGATTTTAAAACAAAACACATTTTTCCGGTCAAAATGAACAATCCATTTTAAGCAATATTTATATTAAGTAAAAACACAAGGATATGAGCAAGGATTCTTCAAAAACAATTTATATAAGCTCCCCCTATCAACATGCATAACAAGAGTAAGTATAGAAGCAAACAACTAAAAGCTAAAAGCTTAGCTTTTACAATTTGAGCTAGAATTTCATGATCTTATAAGCTCCCCTGTCAAAGAGACATCATTAGACAAGCATAAAAGTCTATAATACATCAATTGGACTAAATATCATTCACAGCTTTTGACTTTTAAGAGCCATAGCTTATAGATTATTTCGTGAGCTTATATTCGCTTCTTTGAGCGTATGAGCGAATTTCTTGTTTCTCCCCCTTTGGAATCATCAAAAAGAATGTTAGCACGATAAAAACATCATATAATCATATCAAAGTGCGCAATTTTATCGATTTATCGAGCTTTTCGAATATTGAAGCTTAAAATCCAAATAAAAGGGGAGAAATCGATTATTTGATTTGCAAAAGCTCCTTTGATTGACAAAACATGATCTCTATAAATATATAAGACTTCTGGAATCAAGAGAATCATGTAGGTGATGAATTTTTCATAGAAACATTTTATCGAACACTTGGCGTGCGTCAAATAAAACAAGAGATGTATATAGCCTTTGTAATTGCACTCAAGCCAAAATTTTCATCACCAAATACAATTTCACAACATTCAACCAACAATAATCATCATACTCATCATACTAATACAAGAATTTCATCAAAATATCAAGATACAAGCACTTTCTCAAGTGGTTCAACCCAATTGAGATTAAAAACAAGAATTCTTACCAATTAATCGGAGAAGTTGGATAAGAATGATGAAATACTGAGTAATATAAACTCAAAAATATGGAATTTATATGTAAAAATTATTTTAAGTGAATTGTGTGTGAAAATGGAAAGGGTTCGAGTTTGGAAGAAAATGATCAAAATGACCGTTTGAAGGACAAAAACAGCTTTTAATCTGTAAAAGCTTAGCATGCAGGTTGCCCCTACACTCGGAAGTGACGTGGCCGACTCTATGGTGACGCCTCGAACACTTGTTCGATTTACGTCCGAATTTTGTACAAAAATCCGATTTTTCACCCCTAAGTTTTAAAAGGTGCAAATTGCAATCATAAACCTCATTCAATATACATTATGCCTAAACAAGCTCGAAATGAGATAAAAGACTCGGCGGTTAACGGTTAAGAACAAATGTCCGCGAGTTATCCTTGAGATTTTAATTAAACACATCTCAATTTTCGGTTAAGAAACACAATCCCTTAAAAAATATCGAATCTCAATATGTTTAGTTCGATTATGAAGAACCGAATTTTGAGAAATTATTTTCACCGGACTTGTTATCCTGAAAATATGAACGTTTTAAAACTTTGGATAAAACAAGCCATAAAAAGAAGTGTCTTTCAAATATTTGAAAATTTCTTTTAACGGCACTTTAATGAGATTCGTTGGGATGTTTTGAAATTGAGCATATAGGCATAAGGCATGAAGAATTTCGAGTCTATAAGAATAATGAAAGTTGATAAACATACCTCGAATTTATTTGTCGACCAATATGCCTTTCGCAATCTTGACACCTTATGACGTAGATGACCATGGATAAGTCTACGATCATTTGTTCCTTAATACCAAAATATTTCCTGCAAAAACTTGACAAAATATCTTGCACAAGAGCATAGTAATATCGAGTAATATACACAATATTGATATAAACTATCATAGAATTTGGACAAGTAGCACATACTATGCTTTTTGTAAAAATCAACAAAAGTTTGATAAAACAAATGCTTATTGAAAATCTATTCAAGGTCTCTTTTTTAATTTTGAAAAACCAAGAGTATAAAGTTGAGACCTCGATTTTAAAAATTATGACAATCAAGAGAAGAAAAAACGACATGAATAATAAACTTCATAATTTAAGAGAGGGATACGAGTTACAATTTCGCCA
This sequence comes from Rehmannia glutinosa, assembly GCA_016081115.2. Classification (NCBI taxonomy): domain Eukaryota; kingdom Viridiplantae; phylum Streptophyta; class Magnoliopsida; order Lamiales; family Orobanchaceae; genus Rehmannia; species Rehmannia glutinosa. Next base: position 55,570,683 of record CM071931.1, on the reverse strand, counting down.
TTGCAAGGGTTGTGTCCTTCCCATTGTTGATTATACCTTCTTCTTAAAAAGTGATTTTGTTGATGGTGTCTTCTCCTTTAATTAAATGGCGCGAATATTTGTTGTCTATTTGACGAGTTGAATTTCCTTTGGATTTTGTTGCGCCGAGTATCTAACATAAATTTTTCTTGTGGTACCCTCAAGTGTTTGGGTTCTTTGGGATTAATATTGAGACTTTTAGGTCTCCAATAATACTTAGAACTATTTCTAACCCGACACGTATTAGACGTGTGACCATTTTTACCACAATAAAAGCATGTAATAGTTCTAAAAGTATAATGACCAATATGCATAGAGACTTGGTTCTTTTTCATATCATTAATAACATTTGGCTTCTAACCAAGTCCTAGTTTCAAATGATCGCAACATTGAACATCGAGAATTTTGGTCATTTTATCGGTACTCAAGTTAAACTTTAACATATCCTTTTTCATGCAATCAATATTTATAACAAGAGTACTATTTTCTTTCTCAATGTTTCTAACATTATCAAGTGTAATATCATGAGCACTAGTGAGAGATTCATAAGAAGCATGTAAACTATCCTTTTCATTTTTCATGGTGTTGAATTCATTTTTCAATTTTTTGTATTTAAAGAGCAAACTTTGGAATTCAGTTTGAAGCTCATCAAAATCATTTTTCAATTCATCATAATCATCATGCAATCCATTACTAAAAGAAGTAGAAGGGTTAGAGCGTACCTCATTGTCTTCTTCGATTCCCATTAGACATTGCTCGGATTCTTCCTCGTCGGAAGTTGCAAGAAGCTCATCCCATATTGTTGGATATGGTACTATGTCCGGTTGAGAGGTGGATGCTTTTGAGTTACTCCTTTCATTTGTATATACTTCATAGATAAGAAGATTTCCAATAAGCTTATCAAAATTTAAAGTTTCTAAATTTTGAGCTTCCATGATAGCCCTCACCTTTTCGGACCAAGAACCGGGAAGAACATTTAAAACTTTGGTAGTTTTGTCTTCTTCCGAAATGACTTTTACGAGTTCCCACAAAGAATTAACGATGTTGTCTAGCCTTTCTACCATCGTAAGTCCCTTCACCCTCGAGCATTGTGAAATTTTCAAAATCTTTAACAAACACTGCTTTTTCTAGCTTGTTCAACTTTCTTGGTGCCTTCATAGATAGTTTCTAATTTTTCCCACACATCATGAGCGAATCGAATACCTCTAATACGATTATACTCCATAGCGGTAAGAGAACAATGAAGATTGTTAAGAGCTTTACCGTTTAAGGAGATTTTTTTCGTCTAAATCATCGAACTCCTTGAGGGCTTTGGGAATTTGAGTGACGTCTTTCTTTTTCTTCATCGGGATGGATACTCTAGTTATAACCGTGTTCCAAATATCGAACCCACAACCTTGTAAGAAGCATTCCATTCGGTCCTTCCAAAATGCATAATTGTTGGAGTCAAGAGAGGCGGTCTATCAATGAAGCACCGGTTGGTAGATAGCTCTCGTTCGTAGCCATGGATCTTTCCTCTTTACTCGCAATGTGGAACGAGCTTGCCAAAGAGTTTGGATTTGATACCACTTGTTAGTCCAAGTGGCTATGATAATCTAGAGGGGGTGAATAGATTATGCCGAATTTTTCGCGATTCGCCCTTTTTTTCGAATGATCAAGCAAAGACAAGAATGAAGGTGCGGGAAAATAAACAACACGCGTCAATTTAGAGAGGTTCAACCCACCTAGGGCCTAATCCTCATCTCCGGGATCAATTTTAGAAAGAAAAAAAGATTTTATTAATAATTACCAAAATTATTACAACTTCACCTTGAAGAGTACCACACTCTTCTTACAACACCTCTTTGAAGATTACCACAATCTTCCACCTTGAAGAGCACCAAACTCTTCCACAAGAAGATTACCACAATCTTCTTACACCTAACACCTAAGATCACCCAAGTGTGTTCTTACCACAAGAACACTCACAAGGATATCTTGTGTTTGAGTGACGAACACAAATTCAAGATTACAACTCGATAATGAAGTATACAAACTTTGAGTGCAAGTGTAATCAAGAATTAAGCCTAGACCTCAAGATGTGAAAGTGAAATACTTAGGCTATAAATACAACAAGAATGTTGAATGTGAAAGCTTAGAGAAATTTGCAGATTTTCTTGTTGTGTTGTTTGCTTGTGTTGTTGTATTGTGTCTTCAAAATCTTCTTCTATTTATAGGGGAGTCTTCAAGATTTGATCACCAACATAGGCTCCTCCTTCTTCACTTTTGTCTACAAAAAGAAGATCACAAGATGTAGAAATAATGTACAAAATTGATCACCAACGGTTTGAATCTGCTGTCAAAAATAACATAGGGCGACCGGTCGCCATGTAAAAATTTCAAATGTTATAAAGTAAATCAGAGATTCAGACACAGGATGACGGGGAGGGCGACCGGTCCAAGAGGGGTCCGACCGGTCCCCATAGGGTCCAACCGGTCGGCCCTTGGTTGGACCAGTTGGCCTCCCTATTTTTTTCAAAGCAGACTTCTCTGTTTCAGTTTTTCAATCTTTCAGACATCGGTCGACCTCTTGGAGTTTTTCAAACGTCTCATTTTTGTTCCAAAAATCAACTTCAGACACGGGTTGCCCTATAGGGCGACCGATTGGCCTCAAAACAGAAGTATTATCCAATTTTTGACAAAAATAAACTTCAAGAAATACTCCAAAAAATTAGTAAAAATATTTTAAATCAATTGGGAGTATTTGGACAACATTTAAAAACATTGTTTTCGTATAAAAACACAATTAAATAAAATCATCAAAATCTTGATAAAAACATTTATCTAACAATAGTAGCGCGCGATGGAATGTCTAGATGCGCGCGACGGCTTGCTGAACACGAACATTTCAATTTTTCTTCCGATTTGTGGCTCTTCCACATTGTTTAGAACTCTAGGCTTATAAATAGGACTTGGGGAGCCCTTATTTTCGACACATATTACTTCTTAGCACTTTTAGACTCTAGTTTTCTCTATTTTCTCTTGCTTTTCAACATTGGGATTGATTGGGTTCTTCCCATTGGAGTTATTTTTGCGGCTTAATCAAAGCGTAATATTTCTTCATCTCTTTTGTCTGATTTCAATTGTTGGGTGATTATTATTGTTGCATGATGATGTTTATGATTGTTTTTCTTCCTTCAATTGAGATTATGATCCCATCCCCAATTTCCTTGTTTTTCTAGGATTAGGATGATTTGATTCAAACAAACAAGCATGAGTATATATTGACTAATTGATTTGCTTTCCTGAATAAATTGCTTTACTTGATGATTAATTATTTGGCCAACTTTTGATTGTTTTGAGGGAATGATTGAGACCGAGAGAAGATATTATTCGACCGCTAAACACATATCAAAGTCTAACAATCCTCGTAAGAGAACGAGATCAATTATAGGGTAGCAAGTTAACCAAAAGTCGTTTATCAAGGAAGACTTAGAACAAAACCTATCTAGGCATGTAATGAATAAATTTAATCAACAATCGTTTCAATAGACTTTTTTTGTACATACTTATTTTATGGAGTTAAGATAGCAGTACTTATCAAAAAAGGGAACTAATGTATGACTTATGATTTTAATATTTTGGGATTATTGATTATATTTTATTGTTTGTTTTAAGATTTACACAATTCTTATTCTACGAATTCTTTTAATCTTATGATGTTTATGACGTGTTGGTCATGTTTATTTTCATATTTTGTATTGTTAATTCCCACTAAATTTAGATTCATAAAAAGCAATGTCCAACTCATTACATGTCATCCATGAATATTTTAATTGATTATCATCTATTGTCTTTGAACATTGAACAAATCTCCATAAGAGTATATTCCAATACAAAAGCATCAAACAAATGGGAGCAAAGTGATGGGAATAAGAATCTATAAACATTTTAAGCAACTGTAAAATTGATATGGAAATTAACACAATTTTAGCTAGCTCCATATTTAATTTTTGAAAGGTTGTCAATTGCTTTAATTTATGGACTTCCTCTTTTGAGTAACTGGAGATGAAAGAATATATTCCTTCGGAATTGGAGCTAAATTGGCAATCAAAAGTGCTAAAGTATTCAAACCTACCTCACTCGCAAAGAAAACTGCCAAATATTTTGTACCAAGGATCCGTCCACTGATACATCCATGATATTGACATGTTGAGCAACTAGAATCTTGGAAGCACAAAACCGTGTATCACTATTATTTGTAGGTATATCATTTTTTTTGTATTTAGTTGCAGGAAGATCGATTTTTTTGGAAATGGAATCATGGTTCATCAAAATTGTTTGTAGGCTTATAAATTTGCAGGTAGACAAACCTTTTCTTGTTTCATTTCCAACATCAACTAACACCAATTCTTCACATTATCGACACTATTTAACGTTCAAGAACTAATACAAGTTTCCAACAGCCTCTCCATAGAAACAAAAGCATAATGTCTCCCCAAAACATTATGCAAAAGGTGCTATTTCACTAGCAAAAGTGCTCTACAATGAAAAATTACCCAAAAATTTATCAATCTCCTTGTCGAGCAAGCCATCGGAGGGCACTTTGATCCAAACAAGCACAATCCGAATGCCATAAAGTCTGCTCAAATGGATTTGAACAAGGCGCTTGGCACTAATTTTGACTATTCGTATTGTGTTCAATGAACAAAAAAGCTTCGCAAGCACTACCAAGTTTTCAAATAGATAGTTCATCTAAGTGGCGTTACCCATAATCCTTTCTCTCACAAGATCGATTGTGAGTCATCCGTATGGGGCTGCATATGTAGGGTAAGGATTCTTACTAATTATTTTAGAGTAATCTACTGCCAGATATTTCTTGGTGGTACAATATCATCTCATCTAATTTATGTGTTACAATTGTCAGGAAGAGAAACTTGGAACAGCTTACATAGTTGAACAGAAATAGGACTTCGACAGTCTTTGTTGCATCTTTCAAGTTGATGTTGATAGTGACAGTGCCAACTTTGGAGAAGAGATCATAGAGATCTCTAGCGATCATGAGAATGATCATGAGCAAGAGCCACCAATGGACAATCCAATTATTCAACCTGGAATCAATATTGAATCGGATAGCACGAATAATAGCTTATGGGATGAACTTGCATGGTATCAATCTGATTCTGCAAGTGAATCATTAGTACCTGACCCATAGAATCTTCCAACGATGTTGTCCTTGACTGATGAGATTATTAGCAAGTTGAAGAAGTATTGGGATCAATCTTCCTCAAGCCACCGTCTAATGTTTGGATACCCAACTGCTAGTTCTACTGCTTCGAATTCACCGATGAAAAAGCCATGATCGTTTATTGTCATTCATGACATCGTTGGTCGACCTCTATTTCATGTTTCAGCTACCTACTGTCATCTAATATTGTAGGTCCCAAGGGGTGTAAGTGTAAGGTTTAGAAGGGGGGGTTGAATAAACCTTACCAAATTTTCGATTTAGTCCTTTTAAATATTCAGAGTTGATACTACACAGTTGTGTCCTTGGTGATGACCAATTTAGTTAATCGAGAGTTAGTCTCTCAATGCACTCAACCGATTTGTTGATGGAATAACTCGGTGTTAAGTCTAAATTAACTCAACGTGGTTTGTTTTATTGGAAGACTTAACACCCTTAAGTTTGATTAAGCAAGGATTTAGTGCTTGGTTTAGTACTTAGAAATTATCAAGTGAATAGCAAATTTATCAATGAGATATAAGCAATTAAGATTTAAATTAAAGTCTTTGAAATGTAAATGACACAATAAAATTTTTATAGAGGTTCGAAGATGGGGTAATTCTTCTACTCCTCTCTTCTCCAATTCCCCGGAGGAATCCACTAGGTATTGATCAAGATATACAAAAGTGTGTATGTCAGGATACAAGTCTTGATCACACGGTGACTTGATCCTTTGGGGACTCGATCGGAGATGCCTTGATCACTCGGTGGCTTCTCGACGACTCGGCTTCTTCACAGGCGGTAATTTTTGCCTTGCTACTACTGTACTCACTTGCTCAAGCTCTTTGGATTTGATCACGAAGCCCTCCAAAAGCTCAAGACTTGGTTCGACCCGAACCTTCCTACAATCCTTCGTGGAATGTAGACCCTTGATTTTTCAAGATTTTCCTCTTCAACCGATTGAAGTTATCTTTCCTTCACGGTGAGTGTTGGATTGATGTTCTTCGTAGTGTAGTAGCTTGAGGATTGAGAATATTTCAGATTTTCTAATAATTGCTTGAACGTTTTTGGTTCTTGTCTCTTAATCACTTGGTCAATTTGTGTCACACTTGTGTCTCACATTCTCAAATGAACTCCTTAGCCTTTTATAGTGATCTTTCAAAAATTTGCCCGTTGAAGAGATAGCTTATTTTTGAAAGTCACTTGCAATCGTTGGCTTGTCTTGTTGCGATCCTTGGAATTGTCATTTCCTCGTATGAATTATTCTTTCACCTTTTCGAGTTCGACACGGTGTAGTGCTTCCCATTGGTTCATTCCTTTTGCACGCTTCCGGGGACCGAGCACTCGAGAAAGGTGATATGGAGATATTACTTGTTTAAGTAATTCTCTTGATTTTTCGGCAACGGATCTTTTACTGATTATCTCGACTTGACTGCATTTTTGCTTTCCCAGGTGACTTAGAGTCGCCTTCCAATCATGGATGACTCTTCGTCACTTCAACTGAGACTGGCTTTTCTCGAGTTGACTTGACCGATACTCCACTCGCCTACATCTCACCGCTTCTTCAAGAGAGTTCCGTCTACTCTTCTTTGCCATACTCAAATTGTCTCGCAATGAGTCTTCCTTCTAGTCTTGATTGTCTTCTTGCATGTTAGGGCGTAGGCCGACTTAACTCGGCTTGGCCAGCTCTATTTATTACAATGCGTTTTACAACAAGAATTGGGGTGCCAACTTCCTATTCTAAGTTTTACATGGCATTCATCAAAATCTAAACAATAATTTTCCTAACAAATATTTAGGATGGTTTAGTTGTGTGTCAAGTTTATCTATTTCTATTTGTTTCAAAGTCTTTAGTTGTTTGTTTGGGTGTCTCACTTGTGTTTATTGCACTTACATTTGGAGCTATTCCCAGTGGTGTTCACTGAATGCCTCTTATGTATGGTTCTAATGGTAAAACCTAATTTTGAAGTTTGGTTTCACCAATTTGTATCTATTGGAAGTTTGTGTCGACTACAATTATCTTATTGTTTGGTTTCATCACTATGTTGATATGGAAATTACCATCATGACACTTATTCCACGCATGCTACTTTATACCAAAAAATGAACCATATTACCACCATGGTCGCCGACGGCCATCAAAAATGAGTTTTTCTGCAATGAAGCTGCCAATACAAACACATATGCTATCTACAATCATTGTCTCACGAGATAAGATGCCTACGATTATTGAACTCTACAATGAAGCTAATACACAAATTATATCATAAAGCTTAAACTTACACATATTATCTTATATGCACAAACATTATCTTATCAATGTGGCATCATATGCACAAACACTATCTTATATGAAAAAGCTGACAAAAATTGCCCAACTATTATCTTATACCACAAAACAAGGCAAATTACACCATTGTCATGAATACATCATCAGTTAAAATGGTACGTCCATTAGCAACGATCAACTGAAGAAAGACAATCAAAGTAACATTCCAACAATCAAGTTTCAGAACAATTAACAAATGGTGTGTTCGAAGTACGCATGCAGTTGCTCAACACACCTTACATTTCCAAGTTTCCAAAAAAGTACATAGGCGTAACAAAATTATGTAATCTTATGAAAATGACTGGTATGGCGAATGTAGCCAACTTCACAGAATATATCACAGACTCCTTGCTAATTTCATCCTTGCGAACTCAGCCCTAGCTTCATCCGAAAAACTGAAAACAATTCTAAGTCATCACTGTTTTTGACAAGAAATTTGAAACCAACAATTTATCACACAAACTTAGTCCTTGTATGGTTCCAATGACTCCAAAAACCTCATTCCTTGCCAATGAAGCATCGTACTCATAGCCAATTCTTTTAGCTATTTCGCCCAATCTAGCATCAGTATTACGACAAAATATTTTGATTTCACACATATGATTACGCCCCGCACTCTTCTTGCCGGATGCAGAGGTCTGGGGTGTGCTTTCGGCCTGACATGCATATATGCTTTCAATTTCATCCTCAAAGTCGTCAGACAAGTTTTCCAAATTGACTGGGAATTCTTCTTGTGGTAGGGACATTCCATTCAGCACATGGTTAAAGGCCTCAATGAAGTCTTCTGCATGTTCACCGGTAACCCTATCTTTTCCAAATATCACCACCCAGTCATTATAAAATGGTCAGGACTTGTTTCTCATGAGACGAGCATTTGAATCAACCTACGAACGAACAAAGAAATTGTTAGCTTCAATATTATCCGAGCATTGTAGTAAACACAAAAAATGATGGTTTATAAAAATGCATCATATTACCTTCACATATTCAACCCATTCGTAATTAGGTGCCTCGATTATGCTAATGCTTTCATTTCATCCAATCCCATTACACGATAACACCATGACAAGGCTTCCATAATCATTCTTCCACACGTGTATCTTCGAGTTGGTATGTGGAATCCCCTTTAAATCTGTCCCAAGAAGAACCTTTTTCATTTCATGTTCCAACGCTTGTAGGTAGCCAATTTTGAACCCATTTTTAGATTTCCAAACTTTTGCAATAACCTCCTTTAGAGCAGCAACCAACACCTCATATTCGCGTCTACTCCAACTTCTTCTACCCTTGTCATTCCTCTTCTGCACTGGTTTAGGGAGGTTGCCATTTGACACTTCCATCGCAATTTTGTATATCCAACAAAAAATTTGACATCCTCTAAAAAATACCAGCTTCAACAATATATACACACATTAACACATATATACTGAAACAATAATGACTCAAGGAGATTTTAAAGCATGCAAATGAGAATTGAAGAACAGTCAAAACACGCAGCCCATAAATTCAAAAAAAAAATCAGATGCAAGACGATAAATCAAACTCCCACTCAAACTCAATGACAATCAAATAAACAACAAATACCATATCATGATTTCACAATTACAACTTAAAGCAACACTCAAATCCATGAAGAAAATATACCACATAGAGTAGATAACAACAATTAGCTTTACATAATGTAAAATCAGTTGTGTAACAAAACCATTCCATATATTGATATCTTATAGACTATCCTAAACCTCTCCACTCATTGAATATAGATTGCGCTAAATTGTCTCTCCAATTTGTCCAAACGAATGAATTCGTAAAGAAGTACACATGCCATTATCATCTGATTTTGGATTTTTATATCGTAAAAGGATTGGCTCCGTAGTATAGCCCATCTTTTTTTCAGAACACTTTTGAGTGGGTCATATTGAAGAATTCTTTTAGATTTTGTGGAATTGAAGTTCCTTCACCCCATTCATCGAGATGGTACCTAACTCCTTTGTATGGGGTTAGGAATCCTTGACCATTGGTGGTGTATTTGTCACAAAGGTAAAATTACTGTCAACACACGCGTTTTATGATTTTTGAAAGCACTCAATGTAATGAGATTATTACGAATCAAGCATCGAACAAAAAGAGACGAATAAAAATAAATTTTAATATATGATATTATTCATTGTGGGATTTTTAAACCATTAGGCCTATGAATTGCATCACGCAAATCTCTACAATCAGCCGCATAATCTTCCCAACCAGTAAGCATGTAAATAAAATTCATATTTCTGTCATAAACCCCAAGTACATTTACTGCAATGTCGAATTTTCTTGTTCTATATCTTGCCTTATCTTTGTCTCTCTGTAACTTTGACTTTGATATAGGTACCATTTAATGCCCCTAGACAACCCTAGAGGTAATAAATTAATTAAGTCATTTTATATAACCAGTCAATTTCCAATAAATCCAAATTTGATAACAACTCAATTAAATAAGATTGTGAGTTATTATCATATTTCTGTAATGACAATTTGTTAACATTGTAATAAATTTACCTTAAACGAAGACCATCTAGGATTTGTGCAGTTGTCATCGGTTGGTTGAGGACTAACAAGAAGTAAGGTGTTTAGCCTCAAAATAACATTCAATACATCATGGAAGTGTCTACTTACTGTTTGTCCAGATCTCTTGAAATCAAAACGCATAATCCGATTTCTCTTATGGTGTGCCAACACAGAAAGAAATAGTACGGCATTCTCATTAACCGATATATATCTAGAATCTACAAGACCTCCCACATGCTTTACAAGTAACATAGTTTAGCAAAGACACACGGGTCATCCTTATTGACGTGCGTTTTAGTCAACAAGCAAAAATATATGGAAATGCAATACGTGGAAATGGGAATACACTTTAATTCAGGGCTAGTTCTGCCTTTTTATACAAAAAACAAATAAAGCTTCGGTCGGTTTTTTTTATAGTAGTGATTTTACAAGCATTTTTCTCTAATGTTTTTCTCTTGTCTTTTTCCTCATAAATGAGGTCTATTTATACCAATCTCATTAGTGGGTTTTTAATAATCTCTATTACACTTAACACTAAAATAATCTCAAAGGGACACATGTCTTCTCTAAGCATGCATGTTGCCAAGTATTTGCCACTTGTTGACTCATCTTGATATTGTCTTCGACAAAGTGGCGCTTTCGTGCTAATAACGGGCACTTAGCTTAATGGATGGTTATCCTTTAAACTTCCCGCCAAGATTGAGCTCGAGGGGAGCAAGCCCAATCGTGACACGTCATCGTCGGTTCTGGCCGAGGTCATCGGCCGATCGCTGCGTCGCCGGTGGGTCCCAAATGCGCACATGCTGAATGGCCACGTGGACTGATTTGCTTCCAACTCAGCTCGGGTGTCATCAATGGCCCCCAAGTTTAATTCCGAGGGAAGAATTCCTGAAGTCGGATTTAAACTTTAATGCTAATGATGAACCTTTAATGGGGAAGAGGAAACCTCAAAAGTCACTCGTCCCTGACACTTGTCGTTTAGTAGTTAATGCATGAAACGGCATTAATTAATTGCAGTGTCATGATGGCGGACACGTGGCGCCTCTTGGTTGGACCAACTCTGCGCAGGAACGGAAGAGGTGGGACAGTTTTGGCAGCGGTTCGTGGGGATGTGACGTTTCTGACAATTTTTTGAAATTGAAAAGACACGTCTTTTGAGTTGGTGTCTCATTTTTCGTGGGAACTTAACCTATAAATACCCCTTTCACTTTCTTTTGCATTCATAATCTTCCGAAAGCAAGATTTCGAGAGAGAGCAAATTTGGTCGGTCCTTAGAGTTCAGAAACTTCAAAATTACTTAGGTATTTTTTCCAAAACCCTCTCTCTCTTCTTTTCTTCAAACACATGTCTTCTTTCGAAGATAGTCGGAGTCGTAGCTATAGTGTTGGGGTTGAAATCGAAGATCCTCCTTCTGACCCCTCTGTTTCTTTTTCTCCAGTTCGAAGAACTTTACCTCACAGCCCCAGCGTCGTTGAGATTTCGAGTTCGACTCATACGCCCGTTTGAAACTCCGCTGAGCGAACGCACACGATTTTTGACCATGTGCTAGTTACCATCTATCGAGAGGGTGTCTTTTACGAGCCTGGGTTAGGCCGAGAAGAGTCCGGTGAAGAGGCTTTGAATCCTGATCCCCGAAACAATCAACAAGAGGAAGGAGGAGGCATGGACCCGCAAGAGCATATGCGGGAGGAGGAGGGTGATGAGGCCTCCGAAGGGTCGAGGGCTGCAAGGCCCGTAGGGCAGATGGGCCATCGTCATGGAGATGGGGCGAGGGGAGGAGGACCCGGTACGCTGCGTGGAGGCCGGGTGGAGACCCTCCGATCAAAACGATATACCCAGCATGTTGATGATTCCAGAATTATGGGCCCTCCGCCAGAAGTACAGGATTCTGGCCAACATACATTTTTGGTTGTCGGACGGTGTGGAGTTCCCCGAGAACCCGCCAGAGAGGTGTATGGTTGTATACGTTCCCAGTCTTTTGTACGGGTTGCGATTCCCCCTGTCGTTGGTGCTCACGCGGTGGTTTCGCAAATGGGGTCTCCCCTGCCCCAGTGCCTTCGTCCCCGGGGTCGAATTATTGATATTTGGTGTTGTACCATCCGGAAGGTACCCCGCCCTCGATTATTTGAGATGAACGAGTTGTTAAATGGAAGGCGACCCATCAACGCCGGCCGGAGCAAACCATCGTGGTGGTACTATGTGCATACCAGGCGGATACCGGACAAAGTTGATTGAAGGCCTTCCACAATCCTTAAAGGAGTGGAAGGATAAATGGTTTTGATAAGTGGCGAGTGGCGGACTCGATCGGGGAAGGAGGAGTCGATCCTCCATCCCCCTTCGACTTCACATATAGCTTTCGTAAGTGTATTCTTTCTTTTTTTTTCTTCTTCTTTTTCGGGCTTGTTTGACCTTGATTTTTTTCCTTATTCGAGGAACCGGCCCTCTGTAGGTCCACTTTCGGTGGCTTTTGTCCGTCTTGGCTAGACAACATCTAAAGCCGTGGGCGAGGATTGAAGGATCGAGATCTTGGCTACGAGGTCCTTTAGCTGCGGCCGGTCATGATCGCTTTACCCGCCGATCCCGTAGGAGAGGTGGCCGACGGAGAGGCGGTGGTGGTGGAAAAGGGGCCAAGAGGAGCTCGAGAGAGCCCACAAGTGGCGAGAGGGGACAAACTCCCGAGCAGGGCGGCCTATGCAACGGAGTAGCGAGGCCGCCCCCGACGACGCCGATCCTCCGGCGAACGCCCATGCCGACCGAGCAGGTGCGGACTCCTGAGCGGCCGAGAACAACTGGGGTCCAAGGTGCGTACTTTGTAACTCTTGAATTTCTTGCTTGTTTGACTTTTTTTCGTTTTTGTTCCTTACCCAATTGATGTTTTTTGTAGGGCGTGGCGTAGATCTCCTCGCGCGCCTTCGCAGTGTAAGGAATACGGCCACCCGCCGAACCCGGGTGGCTGCGGGCCAGCCCACCGATGTTGAGGCGGTCCGGAGAGAGGAAATTCGGGCCGGTAAACGCCCTGCCGAGGACACCTCGGAAATGGAGGAGCCCCCACTCCAAAGGAGAAGAGGGGGCATTGTGATCGAGGAGCCCGGGCAGACTGAAAGGACCGGGCCAACCCCACCGGTGCCTCCAATTCAGATTCCAACAGGTGGGGTCCCGAGGGCCTTCTCGGACGACCTTGGTCGGGAGGGTCACTTCATCCCCCTGAGCCAGGTGAGGGAGGGGGCCTGCGAAAGGATGGCCGGATTACAGCCTCAGTGGTTCGTGGAGTTTGTCAGGTGCTCCACACCTACTGATGAGCAATCTAGGGCTTTGCGGCGGGTCGGGCCGCAAGGGATGTTCCAGCTCGTGTTTGGACCACAGGCATCGAGCAGTTCTGCTCAGAAACTGGCTGGGAGGAGCAGACTCAGTACGCCATGGGGCTATCTGGTAGGATCATCGGACTCCTATGGCACGCGATCGGAGGGGCTCGTGATCTGGAGAAAAAGCACGCCGACTTGGAGAGACGGCATATCGACTTGCAAGATGCTTACGCCACTCTCAAGGGTGCAGGAGTCCTCAAGACCCAGGCGGAGTGAGGTCGCGGCGGAGCAAATCCGAAAGAGAAGGCTGCTAGTGAAAGAAAGTAGAAGCCGAGGACCAGCCCGTAAGGCCGAGGAAGAGCTCGGGCAAGGTCGTAGAGTTGGAAAAGGCATTTCTTTGCTCATGCCAGGGAATTGGAGAGGTGCGTAGCCGAAGTCCGTAGGGAGGCAGAGGAAGCTTCCCAGAAGCAGGTGGAAGAGGCCCGTATGGAGGCCATCCGGGCTTACAAAGACTCACAGGAGTATGCCTTTATGCTGACCTGCGGACACGCGATCAGCATCGAGGAGATCCTCCAGGACCTCAAGGCCGGCAAGACCGTTACTGAGCTTGAGGCTGAGCTTACCCAGCTGGACGCCGATCTAGACGCCATCCGTCCTCACTTTTTGGAGACTACCGACGACCAAGATGCTCCCTTCGGAAGAAGAAGTGGCTTCTAGTGAGCCTGTTGAGATCCCTCCTCCTACCGGGGCTTGATCCGTTTGCCTTTTGAATTTTTTGTTTTTATCTTTCGCATTTTCTTTTTGTGTAGACTAGGCGGCCTTGGGCCTTTTGATGTAACGGGCTCCGGCCCCCCGATGTAAATATTTGTTCAGTAAATGAAATTCCTTTTGGTCACTTGTGCATGCATTTGCATTTTCAAATTTTGCTAAGTATTGTGCTCGTCTTTCTTTTTTGTTGTATGGCTTCTGCTCTGCCTGCCTCTTTTTCTTTTTCCAAGTATAAGGCTCGGTTTTCAGTGCTCAAGCGGCACGAGTAGTGGGCTTCAACTGCCTAAATTTATTTGGCAAGTTTTATGCTCGGAACTTAAGCCAAGTCTTTGTTTTGGGTAGGCTCGCCTTTTGGGCGAGCTTCCCCTTATTTAAACGTGCACGGGACGTACGCGAGACGAGCAGTCGGCGCTCGGCACTTGGCTGAGGCGATCGAAATGGCGCTCGGATCTTGGCCGAGGCGAATGAGACGGCGCTCGGCATTTAGTCGAGGCGAATAAAAATTGTCCCCTTTTAGAGAGCTCACAGAATATCAGATGAAAGGATACGTCCTTAGAATTGTATCTGGATCACAAACTGCGTATTTTATTGATAGTACCTTTTAAGATATGATACATTCCATGGATGTGCAAACTTTTCCCCACTCAAGTACTCAAGCTCGTACGCTCCATTTGACATGACCTTACTGACTCGGAACGGACCTTCCCAGGTCGATTTTAACGGGCTGGGTTCAATCCCAGTTACTCTTTTTAGAATGAGGTCGCCAACCCGAAACCTTCTTTCCTTTACTTTTGAATTATAGTACCTTTCACTCCTTTGTTTATATACAGCATTTCTCATCTCAGACCGATATCTTGGAAAAATTTGCAATTCTAAAAGTAGGGCTCTCAGCGGGGATGCGGCCGGTTCGTAGGCGAAAGAAGAGAAGGCGTCTCCCGTGGCCGCTCGGTGCGTTGTTCTATACGACCACAATACGCCGGCGACTCCTCGAGCCAATTACCTTTAGATTCCTCCAACTGTGCCTTCAAAGTATATTTGAGTATTTTGTTCACCGCTTCGACCTGCCCGTTGGACTGTGGGTAATACGGGGTCGAGAAATGATTTTTAATGTGGAATCCTTCACAAAAATTTCGAAACCTCCAGGTTATCAAATTATTTCCCATTATCTGTGACAATCGAGTACGGTATCCCAAACCTACAGATAATGGACTTCCATACGAAGTTAACAATTTTTTCTTCATCTATCTTCGCCAGGGGTTCCGCTTCGGCCCATTTCATAAAATAATCTACCGCCACAATGGCATATCTCACGCCCCCTTTGTCAGTGGGGAGTGGTCCAATGAGGTCTATTCCCCATTTGGCAAACGGCCATGGACTGAATATGGAAGTAAGTTGTTCAGGGTGGTACCTAACCTGTGGTGCAAATCTTTGACATCTTTTACATTTTTTGACAAGGTCGGTCGCATCCTTTTTTAGGGACGGCCAGTAGTACCCTTGTCGTATTAGCTTGTAAGCCAACGTTTGGCCCCCGACGTGATTTCCGCATATACCCTCATGTACCTCTCGGGAGCGCGTGAGTGCGTCGCATTTTGCATCGGCATGAAGGAGCGGGATAGAATATCCACGTTTGTACAGGACACCGTCCACCAATGTGAATCGAGCGGCTTGGGTTCGCAACGTTCTAGTCTCGGTCTTGTCTTCTGGCTGAATTCCCTTCTCTAAATATCGGATGATTGGAGTCATCCAGGTCAGCTCGGTCGCTTCATTAGCATGTATCTTCTGTGCATTAAGTGATGGGGCGGACAGCTGAGTGATGGTTACATCCGCAATCGCGTCGGTCCCCGGGCTGGAGGCCAACCGAGCCAAGGCATCCGCCTGCATGTTTTCAGTTCGGGGAACATGCAAGACTTCTGCTTTGAAATGCGAAAGTTTTTTCTTTACCAAGTCCAAATATCGGGCAATTTTCTGTTCTTTCGCTTCGTACTCACCATTGATCTGATGGACCACCAACTGTGAATCGTTGTATACCAACAGTCGTTTTAGGCCCATTGATCCGCCATTTCGATCTGCTAGAGCACTTCGTACTAAACCGTTGTTAGTTCTTTGGGAACCGTGGGCCGAGCAAAGAGCACTTGAGTTTTGGATCGATTATCACGATCCCGCCCCCTGCTCGGCCTGCGGTGGAAGAGCCATCAACGAACAACTTCCACTCTTGATCTTCCACCACCTCTAGCTGGATGGAAGGTGTGAACTCGGCTACAAAATCAGCCAGCGCTTGTCCTTTAATTACCGTGCGTGGCTCATACAAAATGTCAAACTGACTGAGCTCGACAGCCCACTTAATCATCCGACCCAAAGTGTCTGGTCGGTGCAGAACTTGCTTTAGTGGGTAGTTGGTCAGTACCACGATCTTGTGCTCCAAAAAGTACGGACAGAGCTTTCGGGCTGAAATGACCAGCGAGTATGCCAGCTTCTCCATGGGCGGATACCGGAGCTCGGCGTCGTGCAATGGGGCTTTTGTAATAGATTGGGTGTTGGATGGAGTTGTCCAATCTAATAAGCGCCGAGCTGACAGCATACTCGGAGACCGCGAGGTACAAATACAAGTCTTCCCCCCGGGTCGGTTTTTGTGGTACAGGGATCGAGGCTAAGTGTTGTTTAAGTGACTCAAAAGCGGCATGTGTTTGTTCGGTCTACTCAAAAAATTTATTTTTCTTTATGATTTCGAAGAAAGGTTTACATTTGTCCGTGGACCGTGAAACGAACCGGTTTAGGGTGGCTAGTCGGCCTGTTAAGCTTTGTACTCTTTTGACGGAATTAGGGGGTTCAAGATCAATTATGGCTTTTATTTTATCAGGTTGGCTGGTTCCCCTTTTCGCTAACCATATAACCCAAAACTTTACGAGCCGACCCCAAAGGTGCACTTTTTGGGATTTAACATCATCTTATACTCTCGCAAAATGGCAAACATTTTATTAAGATCATTAAGATGATCAGATATGTACAAGGACTTCACCAACATATCATCCACATAAACTTCCATGGTACGACCTATCAACTCTTCGAACATTTTATTAACTAACCTTTGGTAGGTTGCCCCGGCGTTCTTCAACCCAAACGGCATCATCTTGTAGTAGTATACGCCACGAGCGGAGAAAAACGACGTATTCTCCTCGTCATCCGGATGCATTCGTATCTGGTTGTAGCCTGAGTATGCATCCATAAAACTCATAAGCTCATGTCCGGCTGTGGCATCTACCATATAATCGATTTGGGCAAAGGATAGCTGTCCTTGGGGCACGCCTTATTGAGGTCGGTGAAGTCCACACAAAGGCGCCATTGGCCATTGCTCTTCTTTACTAATACAGGGTTGGCCACCCAACGAGGGTAAAGGGCCTCCCTGATAAAGTGATTATCAAGCAATTTGTTAACCTCGACCTCCAGGGCGACCTGCCTGTCGGGGCCGAGCTTCCGTCGTTTCTGAATCACCGATCGGAAAGTAAGGTCTATGTTGAGACAATGGCATGCGTGTTTGGGATCGATTCCCAGCATACCAGAGAGGTGTATGGTTGTATACGTTCCCAGTCTTTTGTACGGGTTGCGATTCCCCCTGTCGTTGGTGCTCACGCGGTGGTTTCGCAAATGGGGTCTCCCCCTGTCCCAGGTGCACCCCCTGTCCTGGGGTCGAATTATTGATCGGCCTGGTGTCTTTGTACCATCCGGGAAGCGGTACCGCCTCGATTCGCTGAGATGAACGAGTTGTTCGTCTGGAAGGCGACCCCATCAACGCCGGGCCGGGAGCAGCCATCAGGGTGGTACTATGTGCATACCAGGCTCGGATACCCGAACAGGTTGATTGAAGGCCTTCCACAATCCTTAAAGGAGTGGAAGGATAAATGGTTTTTGATAAGTGGCGAGTGGCAGACTCGCATCGGGGAGGAGGAGTCAGTCCTCCATCCCCCTTCAGACTTCACATATAGCTTTCGTAAGTGTATTCTTTCTTTCTTTTTTCTTCTTCTTTTTTCAGGGCTTGTTTGACCTTGATTTTTTCCTTATTCAGGGAACCGACCCTCTGCCGGTCCACTTTCGGCGGCTTTTGTCCGTCGGCTAGACAACATCTAGGCCATGGGCCAGAGGGATTGAAGGATCGAGATCTTGGCTACCGAGGTCCGCCTAGCTGCGGCCGGTCTGCGGTCCGCCTTACCCGCCGATCCCGAGGCCGGAGAGGTGGCCGACGGAGAGGCGGTGGTGGTGGAAGAGGGGGCCAAGGAGCTCGAGAGAGCCCACCAAGGCGAGAGGGGACAAACTCCGGCGGGGGCGGCTTATGCAAACGGAGCAGCGAGGCCGTCCCCGACGACGGCCCGATCCCGGGCGACCGCCCATGCCGAGCCCGAGCAGTGCGGACTCTGAGCGGCCGAGAACAATGGGGTCCAAGGTGCGTACTTTGTAACTCTTGAATTTCTTGCTTGTTTGACTTTTTTTTCGTTTTTGTTCCTTACCCAATTGATGTTTTTGTAGGGCGTGGCGTAGATCTCCTCGCGCGCCTTCGCGATGTAAGGAATACGGCCACCCGCCCGAACAGGGTGGTGGGGCCACCCCACCGATGTTGAGGCGGTCGGGAGAGAGGAAATTCGGGCCAGAACGCCCGCCGAGGACACCTCGAAATGGAGGAGCCCCACTCCAAAGGAGAAGAGGGGCATTGTGATCGAGGAGCCCGGCAGATCGAAAGGCCGGGCCAACCCCGGTGCCTCCAATTCGATTCCAACGGTGGGGTCCCGAGGGCCTTCTCGGACGACCTTGGTCGGGAGGGTCACTTTATCCCCCTGAGCCAGGTGAGGGAGGGGGCCTGCGAAAGGATGGCCGGATTACAGCCTCAGTGGTTCGTGGAGTTTGTCAGGTGCTCCACACCTACTGATGAGCAATCTAGGGCTTTGCCAGAGGCGGGTCGGGCCGCAAGGGATGTTCCAGCTCGTGTTTGGACCATAGGCATCGGCGCTCGCCGTAACCGGGAGGAGGAGCAGACTCAGTACGCCATGGGGCTATCTGGTAGGATCATCGGACTCCTATGGCACGCGATCGGAGGGGCTCGTGATCTGGAGAAAAAGCACGCCGACTTGGAGAGACGGCATATCGACTTGCAAGATGCTTACGCCACTCTCCAAGGGGTGCAGGAGTCCCTGAAGACCCAGGCGGAGGAGGTCGCGGCCAGAGCAAATACTAAAAGAGAAGCTGCCGTGAAAGCCAAGGCCGAGCAGGCCCAGGCCCGTAAGGCCGAGGAAGAGCTCCGGGCCAAGGTCGTAGAGTTGGAAAAGGCAGCTGCTGCTCATGCCAGGGAATTGGAGAGGTGCGTAGCCGAAGTCCGTAGGGAGGCAGAGGAAGCTTCCCAGAAGCAGGTGGAAGAGGCCCGTCTGGAGGCCATCCGGGCTTACAAAGACTCACAGGAGTATGCCTTTATGCTGACCTGCGGACACGCGATCAGCATCGAGGAGATCCTCCAGACCTCGGCGCCGCAAGGCGTTATCGAGCTTGAGGCCGAGCTTACCCAGCTGGACGCCGATCTAGACGCCATCCGTCCTCACTTTTTGGAGACTACCAACGACCAAGATGCTCTCCCTTCGGAAGAAGAAGTGGCTTCTAGTGAGCCTGTTGAGATCCCTCCTCCTACCGGGGCTTAATCCGTTTGCCTTTTGAATTTTTTGTTTTTATCTTTCGCATTTTCTTTTGTGTAGACTAGGCGGCCTTGGGCCTTTTGATGTAACAACTCCGGCCCCGATGTAAATATTTGTTGATAAATGAAATTCCTTTTGGTCACTTGTGCATGCATTTGCATTTTCAAATTTTGCTAAGTATTGTGCTCGTCTTTCTTTTTTGTTGTATGGCTTCTCGCTTCTCTCTGCCTCTTTTTCTTTTCCAAGTATAAGGCTCGGTTTCGGTGCTCAAGCGGCACGAGTAGTGGGCTTCAATCGCCTAAATTTATTTGGCAAGTTTTATGCTCGAACTTAAGCCAAGTCTTTGTTTTGGGTAGGCTCGCCTTTTGGGCGAGCTTCCCCTTATTTAAACGTGCACGGGACGTACCCGAGACGAGTAGTCGGCGCTCGGCACTTGGCTGAGGCGATCGAAATGGCGCTCGGATCTTGGCCGAGGCGAATGAGACAGCGCTCGGCATTTAGTCGAGGCGAATAAAAATTGTCCCCTTTTAGAGAGCTCACAGAATATCAGATGAAAGGATACGTCCTTAGAATTGTATCTGGATCACAAACTGCGTATTTTATTGATAGTACCTTTTAAGATATGATACATTCCATGGATGTGCAAACTTTTCCCCACTCAAGTACTCAAGCTCGTACGCTCCATTTGACATGACCTTACTGACTCGGAACGGACCTTCCCAGGTCGATTTTAACGGGTTGGGTTCAATCCCAGTTACTCTTTTTAGAATGAGGTCGCCAACCCGAAACCTTCTTTCCTTTACTTTTGAATTATAGTACCTTTCACTCCTTTGTTTATATACAGCGTTTCTCATCTCAGCACGATATCTTCGGAAAAATTTGCAATTCTAAAAGTAGGGGCTCGACAGTGATGATGAATGACTTTGATTCAGAGGCCAAAGAGAAGGGCGTCTCCCCCGTGGCCGCTCGGTGCGTTGTTCTATACGACCACAATACGCCGGGCAGCTCCTCGGGCCAATTACCTTTAGATTCCTCCAACTGTGCCTTCAAAGTATATTTGAGTATTTTGTTCACCGCTTCGACCTGCCCGTTGGACTGTGGGTAATACGGGGTCGAGAAATGATTTTTAATGTGGAATCCTTCACAAAAATTTCGAAACCTCCGGTTATCAAATTATTTCCCATTATCTGTGACAATCGAGTACGGTATCCCAAACCTACAGATAATGGACTTCCATACGAAGTTAACAATTTTTTCTTCATCTATCTTCGCCAGGGGTTCCGCTTCGGCCCATTTCATAAAATAATCCACCGCCACAATGGCATATCTCACGCCCCCTTTGTCAGTGGGGAGTGGAACAATGAGGTCTATTCCCCATTTGGCAAACGGCCATGGACTGAATATGGAAGTAAGTTGTTCAGGGTGGTACCTAACCTGTGATGCAAATCTTTGACATCTTTTACATTTTTGACAAGGTCGGCCGCATCCTTTTTAGGGACTACAAAAGAGTACCCTTGTCGTATTAGCTTGTAAGCCAACGTTTGGCCCCGACGTGATTTTCGCGATATACCCTCATGTACCTCTCGGAGCGCGCGTAGTGCGTGCTTTTTCGGGCATCAAGGAGCGGGATAGAATATCCACGTTTGTACAGGACACCGTCCACCAATGTGAATCGAGCGGCTTGGGTTCGCAACGTTCTAGTCTCAGTCTTGTCTTCCGTTGAATTCCTTTTCTAAATATCGGATGATCGAGTCATCCAGTCGCTCTGGCCGCTTCATTAGCATGTATCTTCGTGCATTAAGTGATGGGGCGGGACGGTGAGTGATGGTTACATCCGCAATCGCTGTCGGTCCCGGGCCGAGGCCAACCGAGCCAAGGCATCCGCCGCATGTTTTGATTGGGAACATGCAAGACTTCGCTTTGAAATGCGAAAGTTTTTCTTTACCAAGTCCAAATATCGGGCAATTTTCTGTTTCTTTCGCCGTACTCACCATTGATCTGATGGACCACCAACTGTGAATCGTTGTATACCAACAGTCGTTTTAGGCCCATTGATGCTGCCATTTCGATCCCGCTAGAGCACTTCAGACTCAACCGTTGTTAGTTGAATGGGAACCGCACTGCACGCGCGAGCAAGAAGATTTGAGTTTTGGATCGATTATCACGATCCCGCCCGCTTCGCTGCGGTGGAAGAGCCATCAACGAACAACTTCCACTCTTGATCTTCCACCACCTCCTCTTTGGATGGAAGGTGTGAACTCGGCTACAAAATCGGCCCGGCGCTTGTCCTTTAATTACAGCGTGCGTGGCTCATACAAAATGTCAAACTGACCGAGCTCGAAAACCACTTAATCATCCGACCCAAAGTGTGGGTCGGTGCGTAACTTGCTTTAGTGGGTAGTTGGTCGACCACGATCTTGTGCTCCAAAAAGTACTGGACAGAGCTTTTTTGAAATGACCAAATGAGTATGCCATTTTCTCCATGGGCGGATACTGAGGAGCTCGGCGTCGTAACGGGGCTTTTGTAATAGATTGGGTGTTGGATGGAGTTGTCCAATCTAATAAGCGCCGAGCTGACAGCATACTCGGAGACCGCGAGGTACAAATACAAGTCTTCCCCCCGGGTCGGTTTTTGTGGTACAGGGATCGAGGCTAAGTGTTGTTTAAGTGACTCAAAAGCGGCATGTGTTTGTTCGGTCTACTCAAAAAATTTATTTTTCTTTATGATTTCGAAGAAAGGTTTACATTTGTCCGTGGACCGTGAAACGAACCGGTTTAGGGTGGCTAGTCGGCCTGTTAAGCTTTGTACTCTTTTGACGGAATTAGGGGGTTCAAGATCAATTATGGATTTTATTTTATCTGGGTTGGCTTCGATTCCCCTTTGGCTAACCATATAACCCAAAACTTTACCAGAGCCGACCCCAAAGGTGCACTTTTTGGGATTTAACATCATCTTATACTCTCGCAAAATGGCAAACATTTTATTAAGATCATTAAGATGATCGATATGTACAAAGGACTTCACCAACATATCATCCACATAAACTTCCATGGTACGACCTATCAACTCTTGAACACATTTTATTAACTAACCTTTGGTAGGTCGCCGCCGGCGTTCTTCAACCCAAACGGCATCATCTTATAGCAGTATACGCCACGAGCGGAGAAAAACGACGTATTCTCCTCATCATCCGGATGTATTCGTATCTGGTTGTAGCCTGAGTATGCATCCATAAAACTCATAAGCTCATGTCCGGCTGTGGCATCTACCATATAATCGATTTGGGCAAAGGATAGCTGTCCTTGGGGCACGCCTTGTTGAGGTCGGTGAAGTCCACACAAAGGCGCCATTGGCCATTGCTCTTCTTTACTAATACAGGGTTGGCCACCCAATGAGGGTAAAGGGCCTCCCTGATAAAGTGATTATCAAGCAATTTGTTAACCTCGACCTCCAGGGCGACCTGCGTGTTTGGGATCGATTCTGAATCACCGATCGGAAAGTAAGGTCTATGTTGAGACAATGGCATGCGTGTTTGGGATCGATTCCCAGCATATCAGAGAGGGTCCACGCAAAGACGTCAAGATTATTTCCGAGGAATTCGATCAGTTCCGACCGGAATGGCTCTTGGAGGTCGTGGCCAATGCGTAATTGGCGTCCCCTATGTTGATTGTCGACATCAACCGTGTCGACCTGTTCCACCGATTCCGCATGTTTCCTTTTCTTACTTTGCCCCTCTTTTTTCTGGAAGGGCAATTTGTCCTCAACCGCCGGCTTGTTCTCCGGCTCCACCTCAATCACTGGTTTTTCCCCATCCTCAACTATTCGTTCTTTTCCAGGTCGTCTACCTGGATTATTTTCTGAAACAATCATCTCCTCCCGCTCGGGCTCGCCTTTCTCCCCCGGGTCGTCCTTCACTATTCCACTGGGTTCCCTCCTTTCTACCACGTTAATCTCCGCAGGATGGAGCTTGAGAGAGCACTCCCGCGATTCCCTTTGATTTCCCTTGTGGATGGCTTCTCCATCCGGGGTTGGGAACTTCACACAAAAATGGTATATTGAAACTGCCGCTTTCAGGTGGTAAAGCAGCAACCTTCCAATAATTGCGTTATACTCAGAATCAGCGTTGATAATTTTAAACGTGGTGATAACAGTCCGCTTGTGCAATCCCTGTCCCATCTGGATGGGCAGGTCAACCTCCTCGAGCGGGGTGATCCTTGCTCCACCAAAACCCAAAATGCTATCATTACATGGAAGGACGTAGCTGTCGTCCACGTTCAATCTCCTTAAAGCTCGGACATAAATAACCGACGAATAGCTTCCTGAGTCAATTAGAATCCTGTGGACTGGGATGCCTAAAATACGTGCCGTGATGACCAGGGGGTCGGAATGAGGGTGGACCACCTGGTCGGCATCCATGTCCGAGAAGACAAAGCGACCCGTCGGTTGGCCTTCTCTAGTTTCTGCCACCCTAACATGTCTCTCCGCGTGGGCGGCTTGTCTGACATCTGCCTTCCTTTTCCGGTTCTTGCGGCTATCCTCAGTTGCATTGGTGTTGATTCCATTAATGCCGGACATCATCAGAATCTCCCTACCTTGATTCTAGTTCGGCGGCAATGGTAGGTGAGCTGGATTCGTCAATCGCTCCGAATTTACACCCGGAGTGAGCGCTGGGGTGGCAGTAACTCGTGGACGTACCTTTTCAGGCCGCCCCTCTGAACGATGCGCATTATTTCCCTGATGAGGTCTCGGCACTCATCCGTGTCATGGCATATCGACTTATGATAGGCGCAATATCTTCGTGCATCCGATTTTGCGGGCTCCACTCTCAAAGGCCGAGCTGGTGGCAATAAATTAAGACCCTGTATTTCGTTTCATATCGCTGAAGGAGTGTGGTCAGAGCACTCCTTAGCGCGGCAACTTTGGCCCGTACATCCTGTCGTGCCTTATATCCAGTGGTCGGGTTCTCCCAAAAAGGCCTGAAACCCGACCCCGACCCTGAAACGGGCTCCTTCTTTCCATCTTTCTTCACGCCCCTTGCCTTCTGCTCGGGACGTTGACTAGCCATGGCTTCTTCCGCACAGATATGGCGCTCCGCGTGGATAAGAAATTCCTGATACGAGGTTGCTCCCGATTCATGGATAGAATAGTTGAACCATGTTTTGGGAGCGAGGTCGGCCATGGCCGCGATCAAAATAGCATCATCCGAGACCGGCTCCATCTCTCGGACCTGCTTATTGAATCGAGCTATGTAACTTTTTAAGGGCTCATCTTTTCCCTGCATAGAAGGCTTGTAACATTTAAGGATATCATTTTTCAAGCAATTTGAGTTATAAAAGGAAGATTCAGAATTGTATGCCATGAACTGATGAATAAATTATATTTTCGTAGAATGTACGTAGTCAACAATAACAAAGAACATGTACTTTGCAACATCAATTTACATAGAAAAAGTTTCCAATACCCATTAATCAGTTTACTAAAGAAGTTATCGAATACCCATTAATTAGTAGAAAACATAGATGAATGTTATAACCCAACAAAACCGACTTACAAATCAAACAAGTCACCCAAACATTGCTTACAATATCTGCAGACGCTAACCTTCAGTTGGATTCAACGATATCTTCACCTTAAACAGTTTGATTTCTGCTGCTCAATAACAAAAATAACACAATAAACATAATGGGTTAAATGCCAAAAGAATGTAGGGATCAGAAAGAAAAAGTTAAAAAGAAGGGGGGATTATCTTTGTCACCGGCGAGACAAGCTCCGTCGATATTCAGTTTCGGCAATGAGCTTGGTTGCTAGGGTTCTTCAATTTGGTCCTCTCTGTTTTTCGGCCTCAGCAAGTTGGAAAATGGGTCGCTCCATACATATGTTTTTTGGACAGCTGTACACGGGGGATGTAGGTAATTTATGTAAAGAAAATAATGGGTTGTATTGCTCATCGCACATTGGGGGTGGGATACCTAATAACTCAATGAGCTTGATAAAAAATCGGCTGACCGATTTTCGCGCTATGAATGTGTGAACCAAACAAAGATAATGGGAGTGAAATAATTGAAAAGTGATCGATATCCCACCGTATTGCTCAACCAAACGGCTTACAAGTATGACTATTAAGAACAACTAAAAAAAACTTAACTGTGGAATATATGGAAAAAAAATGAATATTGTGACTCAAAAAGATATTTTGAGGGAAATTTGATTCGAACTAACATTGATTGGTGAAGTGTTGTAGTAAATACAAATTGAAGGACAAGATTTAAAATTTAGAGAATAAATATTTAAAATTTATAATAAATAACATGTTTGGTGGATATTTCTAAAAAGACTTTTACAATAAGTCACTTCTACACAAGTCAATTACACATAAAAGCTGAATGGTGAGTTTGTGACTTTTGAATTTAATTTATTGCACTTTTGTTTTGATAAAGAAAATATTGTATTCATAGAAAATGCAGAAAACTGCAAATACATCAGTACTTATTACTAAAGCTAGCAAAATATAGCCCGACCCGAAGTTTGAGTTGGTCTGGGCCAAAATTTTCTAGGTCCAAATAAAGTCGGGCCTATTTGGTCCGGTCCAATTGGCCCATGGGCCGAGGATATCTCAACCCGATAATTTTTATGTACAAAAACACATATAGGTTGGATTGGGCCATGCATTTTCGTGGCCCGATCAAAATCTGCTCGACTCGGCTCATTGCCAGCTCTACTTATTACAAATACTTTCTGTAACAAAACAACACATCATCTCACAAACCAAAAAAAAAAGAGGATGAAGGGAAAAAAAAAAAGCAGATCCGATATAAACAAAGGACACACTCTACATTTCGTGGTGTTTTCTTTCAAAATTTTTTATCACTATTCTCTAACAGAAAAATAAAACATCTAAAATGAAAGGATATACAGTCACGCCATAACCAATTATTATTATTTATTTAAAAAGAACAAAGGACACACTCTACATTTGGTGAGTGTTGACTCGGCCAATTTCCAGCTTTACTTATTACAAATACTTTTTGCAACAAAACAACACATCATCTCACAAATAAACAAAAAAAAACGAGGATAAAGAAAACTAAAATGTAGATTTTGATATAACAAAGGACACACTCTACATTTGGTGGTGTTTTCTTTCAAAAAAAATTCATCTCTATTCTCTAGAAAAAAACATCCAAAATAAAAGGATATCCAATCACGCTCTAACCATTTATTTATTTAAAAAGAACAAAGGAAACACTCTACATTTGGTGAGTGTTTTCTTTAAAAAAAAACTAGTCTTTTTGCTCGTGCGATGCACGATGTGACTATCTGTTAGGTTTCTGTTTTGTACTGTTACATGTACATTTTTCTAATAGTTTTATGAATTCTATCTCCTACATTTAGGGATGAGAACATCCTCATGTGGAACCATCCCCGTTGGCAACCGAATAGAATGGGACGGGGAATTCTTGGTTATTTCTGGTATGAGAGCGGAGATGGATATTCTCTGCTTCTCTATAATCGGGGATAAACATGGATGATATTTATATCCTCGTCCCACTTTCTATCCCGATTAGATATAAGACCGAGATTCTCCGTTCCCATCCTCATTCCCCCAATATGTATATTGTATTTATCTATTATTAATATTAATTCTATTTATAATTTTTTATTTTGTTAATTCTATAAATTAAATCCAAAATCTTTACATTTTCACTTGTACTTATTCTTTATTTTACAACTTATGGAAATATGTTATCTATGTTTTTTCCCTAAAAGTATAGTGATTTCAAAAAATAATTAAAATATAAAGATAATTAATTTGATTATAAATTATACGATTAAACAATAAAAAGAACTATTATAGACTATAAAAAATCTTTTTAAATATGAAATATTTGGTTGTGTGAATATGAATTGTATGTATTTATAGAACATGTTTATCTATAAACAAAAAGTAAAAATTTGAAAAATATTTTAACTGTCAAATGTTAAATTATTTTACCACCCCAATTTTGAATATTTAATAAATTTTATTTTATACAATCAACAATAAAGTCATTTCAAAATTTCAATATTTTTTGGGGTTTAGGAAGCTGAACAATTATCAAAATTATTAAAAGAATTAAACAATAACCTTGTTTTATATTTAACAATGCAGTTTTAAGAGAAAATGAAATATTTCAAAAACAAATAGTAACTATTTTTTTTTTTATCTATATACACATATATAAAAAAAATGAAACAATCAAATTCATATCTAATTTCAAATGTACAACTTTAAAATTTGAATACAAAACAAGTTGATAAATATAAAAATAGTTTTTATTAACATGAAAAGTATGTTAATAAGTAAACAATAATTTCTATGTATAAAATAATATTATGAGTATAATTTCATATTAAATAAATATTAATTTCTTCTTACATAAATATATATAAGGGTATGCATTTTATATATGTCATATATATAATTTGGATACACATTTTGAGATAAGTTCTTCAATTAAATAAGTGTTTTTAATTGAATATAATCAATTTAAATATAATTCTATATAATTATTAAGAAATAGGCTAAGCCCAAATAACAACTATACATATATCAGAAATAGCCAAAATACATGAACATACAAATTATTGTCAAATGATCCGAATACATAATTTTTAAACCCCATTACAAAATATAAATTAATGAGTAAATATTTATTATATTTTATTTATTTATTATATTTTTGTTATTGGAAAAAAGATTAATTTGATATATTATATGTCAGAAACGGATCGGAAGCGAAAATATTATTATTTTAAAAAAAGTTAAAAGATAAATATAATAATTAATGCAGTAAACATACAAAATTGAAAAACTAATTTTACATAATTTTATTTTTATATCATTTTAAAAAGTGGTTATTTAAAAATGTTATTATTTTAAAAAAAGTTAAAAAATAAATATAATAATTAATGCAGTAAATATACAAATTTGGAAAACTAATTTTACATAATTTTATTTTTATATCATTTTAAAAAGTGGTTATTTAAAGAAAGTTGACTGCCAAATACATTGAAATAACTGATATTTATAACTTCTTACTTTTACATATATTTTTATTACTTTTTATAGTAACTACAAAATGGCGGGAAAAATTTCGACTTACTATTTCCAGCGACTTCTCCTTTTATATATATATATATATATATATAGATTCTACACTATTGGGTATTCTCCAGCAGAAAAAAATCCGAAATAAAAGAATATCCAATACACCCTAACCA
This sequence comes from Rehmannia glutinosa, assembly GCA_016081115.2. Lineage (NCBI taxonomy): Eukaryota > Viridiplantae > Streptophyta > Magnoliopsida > Lamiales > Orobanchaceae > Rehmannia > Rehmannia glutinosa. The sequence continues at coordinate 55,541,585 of CM071931.1, read as the reverse complement.
TTTATCTTTAAAAAAGAAAAAAAGAAAAAAGGACACTCTCTACGTTTGGTGAGTTGTGCTTTCCCTGCCCTTCCTCTTAATCCCCCATTCCCCTCCCTATTCTACTTTCTCTCTGTTTTTGAAAGGCCTTCCAATATACATTTTCCTAGTTCCCTGCAAAAACCTGCCTCCAAGAAATACGGTACGATGCTTTGTCTCGGTTTCTATTTCGCTCTATACGCAAACTCAATCCAAGTACATACGTATAAATATACATGCATATACTCGTTCACTTTTCCAATTTCTTGATCTTTATCATTAACTTCCATTGCTTACATAAAGTCGAAGTCTTTCTCTTCTTAAATTAAACAGCATAATTCTAGCTCAAGGTATTGTATTTGAACAATTGTTGCAAAGAAATCAGAGAATCATTATCCACAATTACTTCTCTTCGATTTTATTACGAGATTGATCCAATTCGATTATTACTTTACTGGTGTAGAGGTTTTCTGAGTTTTTGCAGTAGGAATATGAGTAAATCACCGTTGCCGCTGCAAAGTGTGTCTGGGGCGGAGAAGCAGGTGATCAAGAAGGAAGCTTTGGTGAAGATTTTGCGATGGCATTTTGGATATTCTGATTTCCGAGGGAAGCAGTTGGAAGCCATTCAAGCTGTTTTATCAGGTGATTCAGGTCCCTTTTCATTTTGCATATTTCAAATATTATATTTATGTGTGTGTGTGTGTGTGTGTGTGTGTGTGTGTTTGTTGCGAAGAGCCCATTTTTTAGGGCTATAATGACTAATGAGTAGCACTTTTATTCTTTGTTAGCGTGGTATATGAAGCTTATTGTACGATATTGTTGATTGCAATGCAGGTAGAGATTGTTTCTGTCTAATGCCAACTGGTGGAGGAAAGTCGATGTGTTATCAGATTCCAGCTCTAGCGAAACAGGGGATTGTGCTTGTTGTTAGTCCTTTGATAGGTGAATATGAACAGTCTTTGTTGAATTATGACATTGTGAAAGATTATGCTGCACAAGTTCCTTTGTCTTGCAAATTCCAGGAGAAAAATTTGATGGCTTCTACTGCAATTTTCTTTTGGTTTCAGCCCTTATGGTAAGCACAGTTCATCTTGTATGTTATCGTTGTTTATGTCCTTAATTGCGATTGATTTTGTCCTTCAATTAATTAGAAGTATTTTCTTTCTCTTGTCAGGAAAATCAAGTAATGGCATTGAAAGAGAAAGGAATTGCTGGTGAATACCTCTCTTCCACCCAGACTGTCAAAGCTAAGAATGAGGTGTTATTATGATTTTAAATTCTGTAAATAGGAATAGTGGCTACTTGTATAGGCTACATTATCCAGTATTATTATCTAAGTTTCTATTTGATTTTCATGTACTGTAATAATAAGATGTTGGAAGCTATGGATTTGAGATCCTCATCAAACAATGAAATGGTAGAGAAATTTTGATTTCACCAAGTTTTTATGAGTTGATATAGATCCAACTTATTTGTTGATATTCAGATTTACGAAAACCTCAGCTCGGGAAAGCCGTCTTTGAGGTTACTGTATGTTACACCAGAACTCATCGCGACATCAGGGTTTATGGCAAAGCTGATAAAGATTCATGACAGAGGATTGCTAAATCTTATCGCAATTGATGAGGTCAGAAGTTACATGGGCTTTAATAGCATATGTGAATGTTTGCTGCCAGAAGCCTCTAAGTGAACACATCATCAGTCTATGTGTTTTTGTTTCATCAAGAAATTGATTTTACTCGCACTTCTGATTATTGTTAGGCACATTGTGTATCAACATGGGGCCATGATTTCAGGTTTCTTCTTAAACTTCAACTTGTATCTCCTATTTAGATTACCCTTCCTATGACATATTGACCCTTCAATCTTGGGTTCTCTTACTTCTGTGTGGAAACAACCCTCATTTACTCTGTATTCGTGGTTTCTATCTTGTGGTTTGCAAGCTACTACTTACAGTAAAATTACTGTTCATGGTACAAGAACCAGTCGGAGTCTTATAACTTTTAAAGTTTTTGTGTGTACTTTAAAACCTCTAAATTTTAGAAATCTTCTGGATATTTTCCCCATCAGAGTCGTGACAATCAATTTATAATTTTAGTTTGAGAGTTATGCAAGGTTCAAGATTCTGGAATATGTAGGCAACTGTGTATACAGGTCTTCAAGATGAAATAGAAGTTCTTTTGTACTCATTTTTCTGTGTCAATGCACTTCCACATCCCCACTTGACTTGACCTCGTTATGTTTCGCTGCCATGAAAATCATCTCTATCATTTTGAAATGGTTTTCAGCTTGTCCTTAATTAGAGTGTAAAAGAGAGTTCATCCCCTTGAGATACTGGTTTCTATAGAAGTTCTTCGGTACTCACTTCCCTGTGTCAATGCACTTCCACACCCCCACTTGACTTGATCTCGTTATGTTTCGCTGCCATGAAAATCATCTCTATCATTTGAAATGGTTTTCAGCTTGTCCTTAATTAGAGTGTAAAAGAGAGTTCATCCCCTTGAGATACTGGCTTCTATAGATCCATTTGTATGAGAAAAACTATCGGCCATTGGATAATTCTTTAGGCATTTTACAGTTTTTTTCTGGCATTCATTGATATGTCCTGAAAGTATCCAGACACAACATGAGATCTCTCTCTCTCTCTCTCTCTCTATATATATATATATATATATATATACACATGTATATGTGTGTGTGCGCGCACCCTTCTCTTATGGTGTTCACTTTTTTTCTGTTACTAAAGCTGTTTAAATAATTTAAAACTATTTTTGAATTGTCCAAATAATCAAGGCCAAGCTACAGAAAGCTTTCTTCTCTGAGGAATCGCTTGCCCAGCATACCAGTTTTGGCTTTGACAGCTACAGCTGTTCCTAAGTGAGTCTGATCAACAACTCTCTCTGTGACAACTATATATTACTGTTCTTATGATGTCAAATTCTTCAATGATTCTGAATATTTTGGGGTAAACATGTTATTGCTGATATTGTTTTCAAAGTTTATTGAAATAGAGGAGTTGCTCCATATTCATTTTGGACTCTGATTTTTACTGTGCGTTAATGTAGATTTGAATATTGAATGAAAAATTAGGAAACCACAGTTCGTGATGCTTATATTAAATTTATCTGGAAATTATGTTTCTTGATATTGCTGTCCAATTTGAAATTCTTGTTCATAAGAAGTGACAGGGAGACTGAATTAGTACTTCTGCAGAGTCCAGGAGGATGTGATAGACTCCTTGTGCTTGCGAAACCCACTTGTTCTGAAATCATCATTTAACCGTCCAAATATTTATTACGAAGGTGAGTTTCCTATAACCTGGTCTGATTTACCTAAGCATCTCTCTTTCTCTCTCTTGCAGTTGCTCTATTCATGGTTGCCATTTAATTTATTAATCTCAAGGATAATATATACATATATATATATATATGTATTGCTCATGGATATCCAATGCATTAAGTTACTCTCTATGAGATTAAAAAAATCAGAATTCGTGAGAAAATAGTGAAAGGGAATTAATAATTAAATGTGATTCTATACGATAAGCTTTAGCTCTTAATGAGGATGCTGCCATGGTTGCTTGAATACATTTTGTGGTGCAAAGTAAGGATTAAGTTAATTCTGGCATGTGACATGTCTATTTGGTCTTGATGAGGGTGCCGCCATGGTAATACCTTTGATTGTTGCAAAGTAATGATTAAGTTAATTCTGACCTGTCTGTTATTTGTCATGCAGTTCGCTATAAAGATTTGTTGGATGATCCATACTCGGATCTTTGTAATTATCTCAAATCCTATGGAAATAACTGTGCCATCGTTTACTGCCTTGAGCGCACAGCTTGTGATGATCTGGCTGTCCACTTATCCAAGAATGGAATTTCATGTGCTGGTAAATAATCTGTACCTGAGGCAGTCTCGAAAGAATTACTGATGTAGATTTTCCAAACTGAACTTCTTTTCTTCCACTTTTAGCATATCATGCAGGGTTGAACAGTAAATTGCGGAGCTCTGTCTTGGATAATTGGATCTCTTCTAAAACACAAGTTGTTGTGGCCACAGTAGCATTTGGGTATGTTCTCTTTTCCTTTTCTTTTCCCTTTCTCATAAGTTTAAGCAAGTCAAGTCATGGTTTCATCAGAAGGATGAGTTGTACTCTATCTGGATTCGGGTGAGACGTACTTCAGTTGTGCAGAGAGTGGGGGTCAGTTGTGCAGAGAGTGGGGGTGAGGGGCTTACCAGAGGGGCCAAACCAGCCCCTTTGCCAGCTAATAATTGGGCATGATTACTTGTGGTTTTCCTTTTCTACTGTATTAATTGTGTTCATCGGGATCAGGTTTCTATGGAAGTGCAGAAGTTGGATTTATCATGAAACATTCCTTGTGATGTCTGAAATTTGTGCTAGTTAATTTAGTATGACTTTGAAGTTACTAAGACAGATTACGCAATCTCCCTATCTTATTTTAAGTTCTGAGAGAATGTATTGTGGACCATCAGGCATGATGCTTGACCCTTCTTATTCTATTCCACCTTTTCCAACTTGAAATTCTTTCCCTGCCTCTGTTTCTTGCTTCATATTATCACCGAAACAAAATGTTTAACTACTTTCAGCTGATTCCCATTGAAGATTCTTCAATTTTGACGATAATAAATTTAATACACTTAAGTGTATTTGTATTTTACTGCTTTGCAATTTTCGAGGTCTTTGTATCTGTGATGAAAATTAACTGCAGGTTGTTTTATCTTTAATTTGTGTTGGTTTTGGAATTGCTGCCGAAGCTATTTATTGTTGCTTGCACAGCTTTTCAAGTGGTCATTTTATTGCAGGATGGTATGCAACTATTCTTAAAAAATTTATGTGTAAAAGTAAAATACAATATCTTTAGCTCTGGCAGAGACTAAAGCAGATTTTCCACCTAAGGCATTTGAACTATAATTTCAGGGGATTGATAGGAAGGATGTCAGAGTTGTTTGCCATTTTAATATTCCCAAGTCTATGGAAGGTTTCTACCAAGAGTCAGGTCGAGCTGGTCGTGATCAATTGCCCTCTCGAAGTCTGTTGTATTACGGAGTGGATGATCGTAAAAAAATGGTTGATCATCATCTTCCCCATGAAATTACTTTTCTAATTGAGTTTTCAAAGCAGACAGTGATTTCATTCTAAGTTTCAATAAGCATTTTGCAGGAATTCATCCTCAGTAATGCTGCAAGCAAGAAATCGCTTCCTTCAAGCTTGGAGGAGTGTTCCTCCAAAAAGTCCCTTGCTGACTTCCGACAGGTGATTATATGTGCATTCCTCAAGGATAGGAATACTGTGAACATGTGCATTCCATTTTATTGATTCTGCCTTGATCTGTGCTACACATAGATGATTGAATATTGTGAGGAGTCTGGTTGCCGAAGGAAAAAGATCCTTGAAAGTTTTGGAGAAGAGGTATATATCACTGGGGCCGATCAGTATCCCTTCTGTTGTTAGTTGCTTTCTGAGGAAGATTGACACAAAGTGGTCTTTCTCTGTAAGCAGGTACCAGCATCATTATGTGCAAAATCTTGTGATGCATGCAAACATCCTAATATAGTTTCAAAGTACTTGGAGGAGCTTACAAGTGCTACTGCTTTTCGACATAGAAATGGGTCATCCCGAATATACATGAGCAGGTCACTGATTCCTTATTTGTACTAGTACACATGATCATCTGTTCGTTCGGAGAAGCTTGTTTATTGGCTAGTTGCTTTTGTTTTGCATTTAATTTCTGTAATAGAATTTTTTAACTGGGTTTTTTTGAATATCGTTGAATAAGAACTGCTAAGTACCATGGTCAGGGGAAGTGACTGGACTTGTCTACTGGTAAACATAGAGGAAAATACTAACCTCAAATTATGTGGAATGGGGCAACTAACATGAATGAAGTCCATGTCGTTTAACTTTGAAGATGGTGTTTGCTACATCCATATGGAGAAAGAGGATCCTATAGCTGATGCCAGGAGTTGTTGACTGGATTAAAGCACATATGTGGCTAGAAGCATTTTAAAATACTTTTTAAATGCATTGGCATATGCGGCTATTATAGTTTTTGAATCATAGTATACTTGTGATAGATGCTGAGTTCCTGCAACTAATTTTTCATTATCCATGTATAGAGCGCCAGAGTTTGGTGCTAATGAGATTGTTGTAAGTTGTAACATGAATTTGAGTAGTTTTGTGATAGTGGATATACCTTTAAGGGTGTCGTGAAAAATCATAACACATGAGACAAGTGATTTTGATCAGGCCAAGGTATATGTTGACATAAAGTGATTTTGACCTGGGTTTTCAGAGAGGATGGATGAATCATATTCCACAAGTGATGTAGGTAATTGACTGCCATGATAGTTATTCTGACAGTAAAAACCCCTGTAGCATCAGTATATTGTCATGCTGAAAATAAAATTTGTTAATGGTCATAACCTTGTCAGGTAGCTCGTTCAAGTAATGTGTTTATGTTGTTGTGTTCCCTAGTTGATCTGATTATTATATCAAGGGCCATCTGAATATGGAGGTTTTTATAATTGGAATTAACAGGTGGAGAAATGTATTTCTAGCACGCTCCGTACCTGACTTATTTAAAGATATGAGTGAATACTAATTATGATGATGGTACAAAGTTTAAGAAGTTCCATGAGGGTTTGCTACATTTTAGCAATTAACAAGAAATTGATTTGTGCGTTTGATATGGCCATCAGATGAACAAATTAGTATTATAATGAAAACAAATATCTCAGTTATGGTGCATCAGCCATTGAAAGAAAGAAAAAAGAGGATGAGTTTAATGCACTTTCTTACCAGAGAAAGAGAAAATTGTCATTTTATTCGATAGTGCTTGAATTAGTGGAGTACTATTGTCTGATTGGTATGTGATGTATGGATTGAGTTCATTGTCCTTCCATTGAAGGGCATTTCTGACATTTTTATCACCATCAAAGACAAAATGAAATAAAAAACGTTTCCTGAAAATCCTCTCTTCCATCTACCAGGCGGTGGATCCAATTCTTCTTCAACTTTGGTATAGTATTGATCTTTTGTTTCCAATATGTTTTAGTATAGTGACTTCTTTCTGGCAGCTTATTCCTAGTACGGTAAGCTGGGAGGATCATATTCAGTAATAAATGTTGATTTTCTGTTACCCCTATTGACAATGACAAGTAATTGCTGAAGAAATTTTTGGCTCATATTGTCAGTGAAGAGTTGTAGAATCTATTTCATGGTCTCTATATTTATTAAACGAGCTTCATGTAGCAACTACAGCTTTCATTTGTTTTCTTTTACTGATTTATTTATGTATCTTCATACAGTGCTTCAGCTTTGAATGATGAGGGACAATTCTCAGAATTCTGGAATCGTGATGATGAAGCAAGTGGATCTGAGGAAGATATATCTGATTCTGATGGTATATCTGAATTATGAACTGAATGTTGCGAATAAGCACTAAATACTAAATTTGGTTCTTTTCCATAACGTGGCTTGGAATGCTTGTTCTCTTTGTTTTCTCTACTATTTTCCTTTTGACCAGTTAATATTCAACTGCAGATCCTGTTGAAATTGTAAAAAGTGTATCACATTCAAGTAAATCATCAGAATGGAGAATAAATGAAAGAATGGAGTCGTTGCAGCGTGCTGAAGAGAATTATTACGGGACTAAAAATAGCCAAGACAAGAAGGTGACTCTTGGCTCTTTTTCTACATTATTCTAGTCACTTGATTCTAGTTTTTTTTATTAATTTATATTTCCCGGAGGGACTCAAGATTAGTGTTAGTACGTTAAGCTAGAAGGTTGATACAATTGAAAACAGATACAAGTGGATGAGACTAGAAATATTATGGGGTTGAAAAAATAATTTCTTTCTTTATTATTCATAGTTAAGACTATATCATGGGTAGTGCACAAAGTACATACAACTGCAATATGCCTATTCCACATTTATCAACATGTACACTTTCCATTTCAAATCCTCGTAAAAAGTATATCATGTAATTTAACACTTCAAGAATAATCTTTAGGCGATTACAGAGTTTGTAAAAGCTATTGTTTGGTTGACTGACGGTTCGAACTCTGTCCTTGATACTCCACTGTTAATTGCCATTTTTCCTGGATATGTTCCAATAATTTATTCATGCATGCCAAGTTGAGTAAAAAATGGCTGTGATGCCTTCTGCCTGAGAAAGAATTAGTCTTTTATGAGCTTGCTGTATTCCATCCATCTCCTGTCTTTGTTAATTTTATCACTTAATTGGCTTTTTCTTTTTTCTGTCTCCTCTTGCTAATACTTTTTTCTTTATGTTAATAGATGTCTAAAGCCGACAAGAACTCCATATCTGAAACATTAAGAGAGTCAGGAAAGCAGAGGTTGTTGAATGCAATGAAGCAAAACCAGCATCGTTTCAGCAATTTACAGTATGTTTTCATTGCGCCTCATTCTTGATAATAAAATTGTTAGATTGTTCCAATCTTTTTGATTCACCAGGTAATATATTTGTTTGATTTGATGAAAATTTTGTTCAGGATTGATTTTGTGACATCTGCTGAGACACTCGAGAATGAATGCCACAAGAAGTATGAGAAAAGCGGGAAGTCGTTTTATTTATCCCAGATGGCAAGTACGGTGAGGTGGTTGTCTACAGCAACTCCCGATGAACTAACAGATAGACTTGGTAAAACTGCTAATATTTCATCTGAGGCTGTTAGACCAGAGGCAAACTTCTCGTCCCCATCATCCTCTTCGTTCAACCCGGTAATCACACAAGTTGATGAACAAAAAGTCACCGGTGGCAGCGTTAAATCGAGTTCTCCTGTTTCCCAGGATACATTGCCACCACCAATTCTGTCTTTCTCAGAGTTTGTTAACAGAAGAAAAGCGACAGATAACCAGTTTTCGACATCTAAAAGACCGTCGAGCGATGGAGTTACCCGAGTTATGGAAAAGAAAACTAAATTCTAGAGTCAAACTTATTTTTATATTTTTTAAATTTTCTTTTTCTATTATTGATAGATCTTGCTTCTGTTCCCTTTTTGGTTTTTGGATGGTAATCTGGAAACGGACTAGTCTTTTCTGCAAAGTCTTGTATGGCTCTCCCTCAAATTAATGTGGATAAGCCATTTTTAGATCCTTTTTATCTGCAGCCTTTTAAGGGGTGTTTACCTTCGGATTGACCTACCCAACTAAATATATAAATTAGGAGGAAATTTTATGTGAGACCGTCTCATGGATCTAAGTTTATGAGACGGATCATAAAAACATACAATAATATGGAATTTTTTTATGGGTATGGGTCGAAATTCTATTTAAATATAGGATCCGTCTCATGGATTATATCCATCCATGAGACCGTCTCAAACAAATTTTTGTGTTAAATTAGAACTTCAAATTGGACAAAAAAAAAAAAAATGGCCAAAGAATTTAATTTAGTTTTTTTAGCCGCCTGTGTATGGGCGAGAAAAAATCGTGGTCGGCAGGATTCGAACCTGAGCGGGCAGAGCCCACATGATTTCTAGTCATGCCCGATAACCACTCCGGCACGACCACTACTACATTGAAGTTTTGTGATTAACAATAAATTCGTAAAATTTCAGAGTTTGATTTGCTTTCGCTTTTTTTGGAATGTGTAATAATTCTGAATTGGAAATCAGATATATTTTTTAAAAAAATATTTCTGTTAATTATTTGTCAAACTTAGTTTGTTCATAATTACCCTAAATATTACTTGCTAAAAATTAATCATCTTACGGTTAATTTGATAATAACTAGCATATATGATTATGTTTATCTTATAGTACAGCTACGCCCGTTTACCAAACTGTACAATTCGATTCATTGTGTGATTTTCTTGATAAGGTCCATTTAATGTGTTAATTTAAAGTTTAATGATCATGAATCCCATTTCTTTTTTGAGGAAAAAATATAACTAGATTAAAGGTGCTGGAAATCGTCCAGCAACGATTGATAAATGTTCGGTGGGAGGTGATCCCAAATGTAGGAATCCACAGACATATTTTTAGCATAAGAAGCTAGAAAATGAGCAATAAAGTTCTTATGACGCCTAATCCATGAAGTATACTTAATGGAAGTATGAGACATCAAAACATCAATCTCCTCGGCTATGGCGACACAAGAGGCTGGAAATGAGGCTTCTCCATTTACCGCAAGAATAATGGCTGCAACGTCCCCGAATATCTCGATAAGGCTGAGGTTAAGATGACGTCCCAGGCAAATGGCTCCACGAAGGGCGATGGTTTCAGCAATTTCCGCATCAAGGATTTGAGGAATATTCATGGATAGACCTTGTAAGAACTGTCCTGCTTCAATCCAAACCGCAACACCAATACCAGTACAAGAAGAGGAGGTAGCCGCATCGAAGTAGATACAAGGACCCTCGGGAGATGATTCAAAAGACAATCTGCATAGAGGGTCAGGGAGGGTCTTCGGGCCAATTATGTGCAATGTTGAAATTTGTTAGCTGCTTGTTTGCCCATAAAACCACAGAGTACGGATTGGGGTCGATATCCTCAAATTTCTTTTTGTTCCTGGAAAACCATTTGAGATCACAAACAACAACAATGATTTGGCAAACATCTTTTTCCAATTCATTAATAATATCAGCCATCCATAATTGAAAAGATGGTTGCTCAAATTTACTGATTGTTTCCCATAAACCAACGAGTTTCCAAACCGATTCCAAAAAGGCATAAGGTAAACGTGTGAGAAGCAGTAGCCGAATGAATACCACAGAGGAGACAAGGAGACGGGCTATATAGGTGGTGGTGTTGCAGGTTGTCCGAGGTGGCAAGGGATCCTGTTAGGGACCTCCAAAGAAATAGTTGAGTCCGAGGGGGTATGCGCAATTTCCATATTCTCATCCAAATGGTGTTGCTTCCAGTTGATGAAGAAGCATGAGAATAATAGTGATTAGAGAATAAACTGGACTCTAAAGTCACGTGGTATGTGGATCGAACCGTGAATTTTCCGTTCTTATTAGTAAAGTGCCAACCTTAAAGATCGTTTGATCGGCATGAGCTGAGAGGAATCGAGAGGATCACTTTGCCCCAGTCAAGTTTATTATTTTCAATTGCATGGACAAAATCAAACTTGCGATCCCAAACGACGCTAAGAGTGGCCAACATTTTGCCAGACATGGTGTAACGAGCGTGGAGGTGCTTCACGTGTTGGTTGACCTTATAAACTGTGAAATTATACTGAATTGACTGAGAAGAGCCCTAGTTGCCAAGGCTTATGTGTTTGCTGATTTCACTGATTACCTAGTTGCCAATATCCAACTCATTCACAACGAAATCAACAAGTAAAATGTCCATATGCATTGTCCATTTTGTTTCTTTTTTTGTTGTAAAAAATGATACGCAGATTGGCGTCCCGCTTGATTGGGGGTGGTAGAGGTGAGAAATCAAAGTTCTTATTGAAATCAGATCGGAATTGTAAATTAATCTGTTTAATAGGTTGTTTTGATTTGCCTGAGATATATAATATTTGGTAGGATATTCATATACCAATTTGACACAGTAGCCACAAATGCAAAGCTGATGGAATCTCTTGTATTTATAATACATATTATTATAAAGCTAAAATCCAAACAGTGAGATAATACCCATCTATAAAAACCTGATAGATTCTCTGTCATGACAATACACATCAATATATTAAAGCTGAAAATGAATAGTGTAACAATACCCATTAATAAAAGCTGATGGATTCTGTATTATGATAATAAACATCAATATATTCAAGCTGAAAACTAAACACTAAGACAATATACACTAATAAAAAGTTGATACAATCTTTGTCTCGACAATACATAGACATACTACGACTATTACACATGCCATACAGTAAAAAAATCCTAGCTAATATCCATGACCCCTAGTACCACATCTACGATCTTGTCTACGTCGTGTACTTTTAGATCTGGCTACATATACATGATCACTAGGTTGAACATACTGCGTATCGTCATCTTCTATGCTTCTTGGTAGACATTTTGAATTAATATTTGACCTCCGAAATGAACAATTACTCCAATATTATTTGCATTGACATATCTTCAACAATACAAATAGAACCTTAAATTAGGAAATCATACTAACTGATATATTATCTCAAAATTACAAACACGAAAAATATTATAATTCTATGCAAAATTATAATTTATATGTTATTTAAAAAATTTACATGAAAAAAACTACATATGCCGCCTCTGTCCAAACTCGTTTCCGCCTACCACCTGCTGGTGTCTGTTGCTTGTATGTGATTGTATGTGTTACAAATTAGTTTGTAATATATTAACATTAAAGACATCATTATTATGCAAAGTCACAACCGGACTCATGCCATGGATTCCCACTGATTGCAAGTTGCAACTATTCAAATTAAGTGGGTGCTTAGTGGATGGATGTGTTGTTTGCAAATTGGAGTTTCAAATACAATTCAAGAGTTACATTCCTTGGCGAAGAGATTGATGACTTTTAAGCCAATCACATCCTTTGGTGGAGAGGTGCAATTCCATTTGATGTCTTTTAGCTACTGATGGCAATTGGCCTAATTAATTTGTATATATATATATATATATATATATATATATATATAGGGATTGGTTCAAATGAGACCAATCCCTTTAGGTTACTCCATAAGAACTCATATAGGCCCTTGATTTAAATTCTTTAATGGTGCAGATTAATTTTTGTTATTTTTGGAATATAAGGGTAGTATAGTAACATATAATCCGTTTTAAGAATACAAACATTAATTACTTGTTTTTAGGAAAACATAATCTTTCCTTTTATCACTTACCCAATTTTTAGGAGCCAAAAGCCCACTTATTGTCTTTTCAAAATCGAACTTCTCTTTGGTTTCTTTTCAGAATCGAACTCATGAAACCCTATATCTCATATCCCCCAAAATTTTCCCGACTTCTCCACTGAAGGCAGAGTTCTGCAAATATTTTTCAGTCGGTGCTCGTCTCTCCCAAGTTTTACAGGTATTGTTGGAGTTCGATTTTTAAGGAAGAGAGTAGGATAGGGAATTCAATACTGTTTATGTACTAATTTTTTTTCTTCTCAGTTATTTTTTGATTTTATCCACATTCACGATTCTGTTCTGCGACCAAGTATTTTTGGCGGTTGAAGTTGCTCGTTTTTCGTGGAGAAGATTTAGGGTTGGGTTCCGACGTTATTTGTTTTTGTGGCTTGAAGGTAACCTTTTTTTTTTGTTTTTCGCCCCGCTTTTTTTTTTTCATATTTCTACTAGGTGTTGAATTTTTTCGCAATTTTTACCCAATTATTGTGAATTTGCTCATTGGTTGATTTTGTAGGATTTTGAATTTTTTCACTCAAAAAAATAAAATTCGTTTGTTCATATATACTAAGTGTACATATATGTCATGTTAAATATACATTTTTTAGTGTAATGTGGACAAGAAATTGTATAAGTTTTAGATATGTGTATAATGTGTTTTTATGTGGTTTTGTAGTGTATTTTATCTATCTGATTTGTTACATTAATTATACAAGGTTAAGTGAAATATGAACAAAGTCGTTTACGGATGATGCATACTAAGTAAACATATATGTCCAGTTAAACATACATCATTGAGTGGAATCTAAACAGAAAATTGTATAAATTTTAAAGATATGATTCCTTTTTTTTATTAGGGGTTTGTGGTGTATATTATTTATACATATTTGTTATATTTAACATACAAGATTAAGTGTAATGTAAACAGAAAGCTGTATAAATTTTTCATATATGAATCTTGTACATTTTTATGTGGGATTTTTGGTGTATTCCAAGTATACGGATAAGTTGTGTTAAAAATACCACATTGTAGTTGAATACCAAGTGTACAGATTATATATGGATTTGGTCTTTTTTACATGGGGATCGTGCCAAATACTAAGTATACACATATGCTAAGTTAAATATACAATGTTAAGTGGGATGTAAACAGGTTGATGCATAAAGTATCTGACAGCTGAATTGTTGGGGTTTTTTTTTTTTTTTATGCAGGAGTTCTGGTTTATAAAAATTGTCAAGCGAAGAAGAGGAAAGAGAGGTTGGTAGTGGTGAGGAGGAGAGTTCGGGAGATTAGCAGCCTAAAAAGAGGCAAATGATCGATCAGGATTACCCTGGAACGCAAATAAGGGCGAAACCCAAGGTTATTGTAGATGCTCTTTGTGCTCTTCAACCGGCACATAGGTCTGCAGTCATTGAGATGGGATTTGGCAGTTTATTTGCTTTGAAAATCGATGATTTTAATAAAAAGCTTACATATTGGTTAGTTGAAAATTTTAATGCATTAAGTAGTGAACTAGTATTTGAGGATGGTAGGCGTATTCACATTGAAAGGGAAGACGTTGGTAGGGTTAAGGGTTTCTGATGGTGATCTTTGTTATTGAGAAAAAGAAAAATCGGGAAATGTGCTCTATATGACGAGTGGAAGACAATGTTTCGAATTTCCATAGAGCGATGCGGGTGATTTGTACATTAGGATGATGGAGTGTGTAGATGGTGGGGACCTGGTTTCGTAGGCATTTTGTGACGCTTTGTTGACAGCGTACTTATTGGGAATTTACTGAGTGGATACATCAATCCACTTATTCTCAATTGCCTTGACGATGTTTCAAAACGAAAGGAGTTTAATTGGTGGGGTTATACTTTGAACACCCTTATATCCAAAAGAGTTAAATGGGATGAGACGAACAAGGTTGAGTTCAATGACCCGGTGTTGTTGTTGTTAACGGTAATTTTATCTAGTATTGCCTTTTATAATTTATTAATGTGCTTTTGTAAGGTATTATTGTGTTGTCACTTACACAATGTTGTTCGAGTTTGCAAGTGTTTTACTTGGACAAAGTCGAGTGTATTAGCGAGAGATATGCCGAGGATATTCGCCTTTGCTTCATGGATAATGGAAAAGGTTAAGAAAAGAATCTATAGAGAGTTCCAACATGGTGGATTTGGGGGGGGATACGTGGAGGGACCATATGTTGGTGGGGCTCGGTGCAACCTCGATTGGAGGGATTGGTCGTTGGTAAAGGGAAATAGTCATCTCTTAGGGGACTTCGTGTCGTCCAGGACGATGGTGAAGCAGTATATAAAATGGCATTACTCAGTTCAGTGTTCTGTTTTTTGGGCAATTTCTGTATATATATTTCATTATGTATGTACACTTAGTGCATTTGTTGTATAATTAGTGTATCTATATTTTCATTTGAATTTTTGGATGTTTGTGTGGATAGCTCAGTATATTTGTATACATAGGTTACATATGTTGTGTAGTATAACTATGTAGTAATTAGTTTAAATGTATGTTGATTTGAATATTTGGATGTTGTATGGATAGTTCAGTTTTTTTGTATACATAGGTTGCATATGTTGTATATGTATTTCTATGTGCAGTAGTTTTGTAGCTCATAGCCCAGGAGTCTGTATATTTAGTTGACACATGTTGTATACTTAGTTTTGAGATGTTGTATACTTGTTGTAATGTATACATAGTTTATTTGTTTTGCATAAGTATGTTACACATGTTATATGTCTAGTTTATTTTGTAGTATTTAATATAGTTTATGTGTAATGTACACACTGTGTAAATTTGTTGTATAGTTAGTTGAACTAGATATCGATTTCATAGTTTGTTTGGGGTAAGGAACGCGTAATTATTTTGCATGGTCTATTTAATATCTTGTTTACAAAGATTAGACATATTGCATATTTAGTTGTATGCGTAGCATATTCATTATTCACAGCCCAGTTTTTTTGTTTAATTAGTTCACATATGTTGTATATTTAGTTTACAGATTCTGTATACTTGGCTTTATGTATACAATATTTATATTTTTTTTATCATTTCTTTTATTTTTACATTTCCTATATAAAATAGTAATACTTGTTCATCAATTTTGATTAGTTATACTTGTGTATTGGCAGGAATACATTGCGAAGATTAAGTCAAGGATTTCTTGTCTTGCTTCAGATGTTGTGGAAATTATTTCTTTGATTCGGGATGCTCTGTCTGAGGTGGCGGTGGTGCCCGAATTTTCTGAAATTGGCGTCGTTGCTAAAAATTTGATATGTTATAAGACGGTTCAAGTTGAGGGCACACGTGGCGGAGATGACATGGTTGGAAGTGAGAGTCGATGGCGGAACCATTATGGAGCAATCCTGAAAATGTTGATGTGCTTGAGAAGATGGAAGCAGCTCTATGTAAGTGGGACGAGTTTGAGAAATGGAGTGGTGATAAGCCGTACAAGCCTGATAAGCCAAGTTTTAGTCTTGGTTTAACCCAAGAACACAACACACGATAAATGAGACACGGTTGTTGAGACTTCGATTTTATGAAAAGGGTGTAGATGCGGGTACATTGACGAGCGGTGAGGCGGGGACGGAGGCGATGATTTGAATGTACGGAGGATCTTTGGGTAATATTTTTGTTCATTTTCTCGCATGTTTATTTTTGATTTTTGTTTGTATATGTTTCTTATTTTAGTTTATTTTGTTTTTGTAGGAACAAGAGTAATCGAATGTTGATGATGGTTTGAACGTGGGTTTGGGTAGGAATGAGTTACCAAAAAAGAAGAGCGAGAAGATGCCGATATATCGGCGAAATGAACCTCGAAAGAAAAAGAAAACTGAGACATTGACGTCCCCGTTTGTTGAGAGACGGGTTGATGTGATGTCTAAGTTAAACGAGCAGCAAAATATGATTGTGAAGTGGTTGTTTGAGAACCCAGAAGCTGAGAAGTAATTTTTCTATTTCATGCTAAAATATATTATATTTTTCTTTATAATTACTAATTTTTTTTTGTTGGACATTATTTTGCAGGGACGAGGCGATTTTCAAGGCTGGTGACATGATCATAACAAGGGAAGACTTTGTGATGATGCGCCCTGGAAGTTATCTGAGCGTATCCCTGATTGATGCGTGGACAAAGATTTTGAACGCAAAAGAGTCGTTAAGGAGCAAAAGTTCGCCTTATCGATTTTTTGCTGCCACATATTCAATGGTACGCGCATTTTCAACTTTTATTAAATTTTAATACACGCAGTCAGAAAATAGTTTGCACGCGCATGATTGTATTTTCTTTGGTAGGTTTTCTCCATCTTTTTTTTTACGTTTGATTGTGTGTTTATTCAGTTAAAATTATTTAATTTGATATGTCGATTTGTTTACTTAATTCAAATGTTTTTTTTACTCAGTTCAGTGTTTTTTTTATTTAGATGGGTATGTATTTTTGGTTGTGTTAAATGTATTGTTAGTACAGTGAAGCTGTTTATTCAGCTCAGGTGTTTTGTATACTTAGGAATGGCCAAATGTATAGTTAGGTCAATAGATTTGTTTATTTAGTCTAGTGGATTTGTATAGTTTTTAATATTGAAATGTATAGTTAATTAACTATTCTTGTTTGACTTAATTGATGTTGTGCATGTTTTTTTAGTTGTGTTTGATTGTTTTGTTAGTACTGTGAATCTGTTTAAATAGCTCAGTTGTTTTGTATTCATATGAATGGCCAAAATCATAGTTAGTTCAGTGTGTTTGTTTATGTAGTTTAGTGGATTTGTATAGTTATTCATATTGAAATGTATAGTTAGTTAACTAGTTTTGTATGACGTAATTGATGGATGTGTATGTTTTCGCCATATTTCATGCAGCTGTATTCCATTGTTACAAGTACAGATGCAAATGTTGATAGTAGATCCTTTGCCTTATTTTATCAAAGTCTTGATGCTGAGATTGGTGATGCCATTCCAACGAAGTTGCAGGCGTTTGAGATGGTATCTATTTTTTTCATTTAAAATATGTATGATTATTTTCAATTTTTTGAACTTTTGTTTTTTTATGATAGTATCTTAGATTTAAGAATGATATTTTTGTTTTTATCCAGTTTTTCTTTCCAATATGTAAGAGGAACACCTTTTTGTTATCGTACTTTCGACATGAAGAGGAAGAATATGCGGATATTGGATAATTCCTCGGTTGGGGGAACCAAGTGTGACAAGTACGAAGATGTGCCTGCAAAGTTGGTGAGATTTGTATTTTTAGTAATGATTAATTATTTAGTTACCTGAACGCAATTGTTGTTTTTAGTTCAGTTGATCTGAATAATTACCAATGTTTAAATGTTAGTTAGTTCGATGGATTTGTGTGTGTAGTTCAATGGATTAGTGTAATTAGGAATGTTTAAATGCCTAGTTATCCAGTTTAATTGTTTAAATGCATTAACTATCTGTTTTATTATGTTTCAGGTACGTTTCTTCTCCCAGTACTTGATGAGCAGAGATTGTGAGCAGATGGGACAGGAAATATTGCAGCTTAGTCCATCAAGAATAGCTATGCCGTGGAGAGATGCACGAAACAAGGTTGATTGCGGAATCTTTGCAATGCGGCATATGGAAACGTACATGGGGGTAGGTCTGAGAGGTTGGTCACCTGGGTTACAGACGGGCAATGCTAATCTTATGTGTACTTTTCGCTCCAAGTACATTGGTGCTATTTTCTTAGATGACATGAATGAGTTAAGGGACAAGAATTTGGTTGATTGCAAGAAGCATTGGACTGGCAAGAAGCCCATGTAGAAGTTTTTTTGGTTTTTCAATGATGGAACAGTTTGGGTATTTTTATTTTACTCTATGGGAAATCGTAGTGATGGTACTGAGATACCTTTTGTTCATGCTTTTTTTGTTTTGGCAATGTTTTGGTGTTTTGGAAGTGTTGGTACATTTTCAAGGTATTTTGAACTCGTGTTTTTCGCAGTGTAATATTGTTTTAGCATGGGGTAACTTTGTATCACTTTCATTTTATATTTAATTGAATAGCCAATGGATCGGGTTTGTATAATTGCATCTATGATTCGTATTGTTAGTAGTGTATGCAGTTTAGATTACATTTCTAGGTTGTTAAGTGGTATTTCTTATTAGGTAAGCGGAATTGTATACTTAGTTTATGCAGTTTTTTGATGGTTTTGTTTTTTAAGTCCAGTGCTTGTTTTCATATTAGACTGATACAGGTATAATTTGAATGGAGTTGCATGTATGTTTTTGGACAGTTGTAGGTGATATGTATAAATAGGTATGTAGAATTGTGTTTTTAAAACACTATAACCGTTTAATTAAACCAGTTGAAATGTACTTGTAGATATATATGTAATTTTTTAAGAGCAGAGCTGTTTTAATTAGATTTGTTTAGTTGTTTTAATGGCCATTGGAATTGTATATTTTATACAATGGACCTGTGTAAATGGATCAGTTCATCTGTATTCACTAGACATTTGTTTATTATTTGTTCAAGTAGACAAGTATAGTTGTACATTTTGAGCATCATTTTGAACAATTGGTTCAACAACATCATCCTCATCACTATCATCATTAGGTATTCTTTCAACACCCGAAGGCTCATTGAATTTGACATGAATGGATTCTTCAACAACCATACTAGTCTTATTGTAAATCCGATATGCTTTGCTCTTGGTTGGTACCCCATAAATATCCCTTCATTGGCCTTAGGATCAAGTTTGTCCAATTGATCTTTAGTATTCAAAATAAAATACTTACACCCAAATATTTTGAAGTAGCTAATATTTGGAGTTCTTCCTTTCCAAAGCTCATACGGTGTTTTATTCAACTTAGGACGAAGATAAACACGATTAATGACATAGCATGTGGTAGTTGCGGCTTCGGCCCAAAAATATTTTGGAAGAGAAAATTCATTAAGCATGGACCTACACATTTCTTGAAGAGTCCGATTTTTTCTTTCGGCTACTCTATTTTGTTGAGGTGTCCTTGGAGCCGAAAAATTATGAGCATATCCTTTGGTTTCACATAAGACTCTAAATTCACCATCAAATTCACCACCTCGATCACTTCGTATAGACTTTATAGTATCTTCCTTTTCATTCTCAATAAGTCTACACAACTTAACAAACTCATTAACGGCATCGCTTTTAGTTGCAAGAAAAATGGTCGAAGTATATCTAGAAAAATCACCAACTGTGACAAAAGTGTAATGTTTTCCACTTACACTAGCCGTACCAATATCCCCATACAAATGTAAATGAAGAAGTTGTAAATGCATGGTTGTGGAAATTTCATTTTTGGGCTTAAAACTACTCCTAACTAATTTGTTCATTTGACAAGTGTCACATAAGCCAAAGTTTTCAAAATTTAACTTGGGTAGTCCTTTGACATGTTGATTTTTGTAAATCTTTTTCAAGATTTTGTATCCAACATGTCCAAGTCGCCTATGCCATAAACTAGTTAAATCATTATTGGCGACAAGACAAGAAACATTTTGACTAACCAAGTCACTTATGCAAATTTTGTAAAGGTTGACTTTTCTACTAGCTTCACAAATAATTTTACCATTTTTGAGAACAAGGCATTTTTATTTATTAAAAACAACATCATAATTAGAATCACAAAGTTGGCTTACACTTATCCAATTAAACTTATGCCCTTCAACTAATAAGACATTACTAAGAGAGAAAGAAGAATTACCAATGTCTCCATTGCCAATGATTTTTCCTTTGTCATTCCGGAACATAACCATGCCTTCTTCTTGGAGCTTGATATTGGAAAAAATTCTCTTCTTCCGGTCATATGGCGTGAACACCCGTTGTCCACGAGCCATTTTGAATCTTCTAGAACCGTTATAGCCCCTAGCACCTACAAATGATTACTTTTAGGTACCCTATAACTTTGGGGTCCATGGGGGTTAGTTTTGAGACCTTTGGGTCTCCAAAAATGACTTTTACTATTTCTCAATTTACAATTATTAGCACAATGTCCATTTTTACCACAATAGAAACACGTAATAACATTAGGACTACTAGCACATATAAAAGTCGGACCTTGGTCATTTTTCTTAGATACATTTTGAAAAGGTTTACAACCAAATCCTAATTTAGAATGCTCACTTCTTTGTGCATCAAGAATTATTGTAATCTTATCCGTGCTTAAATTAAAATGATGCACATCCTTTTTCAAATTTTCAATCTCTTTTGTGAGCATTTGTTTTTCGGAATCAAGAGCATGCATTTTAGTAATAGTAATAGTAATAGCATGTGCACGATCAAGTGAATTATAAGAAGTAAATAATTTATCATTTTCTAATTTTAGTTCTTTATACTCCTTTTTCAAAGTCTTGTATTTAACAATCATATTTTGAAATTCATTTTGCAATTCATCATAATAACATTGCAATCATAGAGCGTACCTCGTTGTTTTCATCATCTATGGCCATGAGACCATGTTCTTTTCCTTCTTCCTCATCGGATGTGGCAAGAAGTTCATCCCAAGTTTTGACATCCGCATTTAGAGCTTTCTTTTTCGGAAAAAGGCTTTTTCTTCTTTTGCTCTTCCTCCGCTAATTTCGGGCAATCGGCTATGTAATGCCCGGTTTTCCCGAAATTTTAAACATGAGTTGTCTCTAGACTTTCTTGCCTTGTTTTTATTAACAAATTTAGCAAATTTCTGGACAAGGGCGGCCGTCTCCTCATCATCCTCATCACTAGCATAATATGAAATATTAGAAGAAGATTATAAGCCTTTAGGAATAATTTGCATACCCGATTTAGAGGTGGATGGTTGGGAATTTTTCCTCTCCTTAAGATACACTTCATAGATGAGGAGGTTTCCAAAGAGCTCATCGAACTTGAGAGTTTCGAGATTTTGAGCTTAAAGTGATTCTTTGTCACTTTTTCCGACCATGGTAGGAGAGCATTTAGAACTTTGTGACTTTTTCTTCTTCGGATATGATTTTCCCAAGTGCCACAAGAGGATTGACTATGTTGTCAAGCCTTTCCACAATTTTTGAAATATTTTCTCCATCATGCATAATGAAGTTTTCAAAGTCTTTAACAAGCATGGTTTTTCTTGCTTGTTTAACTTTCTTTGTACCTTCATAGGTAGTTTCCAAGTTTTCCTAAACTTCATGTGTGGACCTTATGCCTCTAATACGATTGTACTAGGTGGCGGTAAGAGAGAAATGCAAAATATTTAACGCCTTACCATTTAGAGAAAATGACTTCTTGTCATTATCGTCAAATTCCTTGAAGCTCTTGAGGGTTGTAGCTCCATCCTCCAATTTCTTGGTTGGTTAAGTTATCCCTTTAATAATCGTATTCCAAATGTCGAAACCGCACCCTTGTAGAAAGAACTCCATTCGATCTTTCCAAAAGACATAGTTGTTGGCGTCAAATAGTGGTGACTTGTTGGTGGAGGCGCCGGTGGTGAGATAGGCTTCGTTCGTAGCCATGGATCTTTCCTCTTTACTCGTGATGTGGAACGAGCTTGCCAAAGAGTTTGGCTCTGATACCACTTATTAGTCCAAGTGGCTACGATAATCTAGAGGACGGGGTGAATATATTATGCCGATTTTCCAAATATTGCCATCTTTTTCGAATGTGAAAATGATAACAAGAATGTAAGTGCGAAAATATAAACAACACTCGATGATTTATAGAGCTTCAACCCACCTAGGGACTACGTGCTCTACCACCGCAAGTATATCCGGAGTGGATTTCAAAAAAGAAAAAGAATTTTATTAATAGTTACCAAAACTATTACACCTTCACCTTGAAGAGCACCACACTCTTCTTACAACACCACCAAGGAGATTACCACAATCTTCCTTCACCTATGAAGAGTACCACACTCTTCAACACCTAAGATCACCAAGTGTGCTCTTACCACAAGAACACTAACAAGGATATCTTGTTTTGGATTATTGAAATAAATTCAAGATTACAACTCGATAATGAAGTATACAACTTTGAAGTGCAAGTGTAATCAAGAATAAAGCCTAATACTCAAGATGTGCAAGTGTAAGACTTAGGCTATTACAACAAGAATGTTAAATGTGAAAGCATAGAGAAATTTGCAGATTTTCTTGTTGTGTAGTTTGCTTGTGTTGTTGTGTTGTTTTTTGTTGCTTCAATCTTTCATGTATTTATAGGAGAGTCTTCAAGATTGGATCTCCAACATAGGCTCCTCTATCTTCACTTTTGTCTACAAAAAGAAGGATCAAAAGATCTACAAAAATGGTTAAGAATTAAAAGTAGATCATGAAAGATAATGGTAAGTAACAGTTAGAATCTGCTGTCAAAAATAACATAGGTCGACCGGTCGACCTGTAGAAATTTCGAACGTTTTAAAAGTAAATCAGAGATTCAGATAAAGAACAAACAAGGGTTGGACCGGTCACCCTCAACTTGGACCGGTCCAACATGCCCAAAATGAGATCTGAGAATGGATTCGAGAAAAACCAGCGATCAGACAGGTTGACCTCCCCAAAAATCCTCCAGTTTTGTTTGTTTCACGTTTCGACTTTCAGGCACGGGTTGCCCTCTAGGGTGACCGGTTGACCTCAAAACAGAAGTGTTGTCCAATTTTTGTCAAAAATAAACTTCAAGAAATACTCCGAAAAATTAGTAAAAATAATTTAAATCGATTAGGAGTATTTGGACAACATTTGGGGACATTGTTTTGGTGTAAAAACTCAGTTTAAATAAAATCATCAAAATCATGATAAAAATATTTATCTAAGCAGTTATTTGAAACCACAACGGCTTATAAGTGTGGTTGTTTTGGTTTAGTTAGTTATAAAATGACCTCGGTTTTGTAACCGATGTCTATATTACAATAACCCTTGTCGTTACATTTTAACACATCACTTTATAGCCAATGTTTATTTTTAAAGCGATTTCATTTTGCTCAACAATATTGTATTTTTCACTCCTCTAATTAACGACAATAGTACTAATATTCACCAATCTAAATCAACCAACAATTAATTACAATCGAAATTAACAAATATAACCTACATTAAGCCATCCATTCAAAATGTGCACAACGAGTACACGAAAAGGCCAAAATGTGGCTATACAAACGAGTACTTAAAAGCCAAAATGTTGCAACATCCTCACAGTTCCCAATTTGTCAACTTACAATGCAAATCCTTACTAGTAAAGTTTTAAAACAAAATCCAATGAGTGCTAGTGGAAATGGAGCAGACGCATCGATAAAAAAATTCAACCCCTACGGTAAAACAACTTTGAAATTGGAGAATCCATGTGATATTTAGTAACAAATGTGAAATCTCCAAGCATGAAAAAAAAAAAGAAGACAAGAAAATAGAATTAAAAATATTTTAAAACAAAAAGAATATTATTTGCTTTATAAAAATCAATGTACATGAAATGATTTTTGAAATAACATATTTAGCTTTAAATGCTGAGTATTTTTATTTATTTGGACAATAGCCTTTGATGAATAAAGGACCTAAATATCACTGATAACACCATAACTAAGCATTTAATTCACTACAAGAAAATAAGGGAATTTCAATGGAAAAAATCTGTTGGTATTTGACCAGTTTCCATTGGAACTATCGATTCCAACAGAAATTCCAATGAAAAAGCACCATTGGTATAATGGCCGTTGGAATGACAATATTCCAACAAAAATTCCTATGGAAAAAATATTCCAACAGTACCAAATGGTTTTGCTTATCGTTGGACTTTCTGTTGGAATTTTCCAACGGTATGCTGTAGCATTGGAATTTCTATTGGAATTTTGAAAATTCCAACAGTTTTTTATTCCGTTGGAATTATTTCATTGGAATTTGATTGTTTTCTTGTAGTGATTTTGCCAATAAGGAAAAGTCGATCGAAAAGTCAAACACAAGTTTCATATCCATATGCAGCAGATGCCTCAACAACAACACGAAAAACTCAGCAGACGTATATTTAATGTAACATGTATCTACATGCAAAATATAACATGTATCTAATGCCATTTTTCATAAGAATTTTCATTACCATTAACACCAATGAAATGACCTCAAAATTCTATCTTCAGATACATGTATTGCACCGAGGTGCGGGCTGATACTTCTCGATGCCCATAAATCCTCTATTTGCCAAATAATGTTCATTTCTCGGACGTTCTACTTTTTAAATTTTCAATCAGTATTCCAATAGATATTTTAATTTATAGAATGTCTACAAGCCGTTATCTATTTACTTGGATGAATGTAACAATGTTGCCACTCCTGTCAGTTGTATGGCTATCTCCATGAGTAGCAGGAAATAGACGGGTGTGATGTCTCTTTTGCACACCACCACAAAAGTGGCTCTTGGCATATATGTGTTGTGTGGGTGGTTTACTGTTTAGAAGAAAAATGCTAAGTGTTTAGAAAAATCTGGCTAAGTCGAGGCCTATATTTAATACAGTCCTCGCAAGACGAAATCGCCTCGTATACAAAGTGCTTACGGTTCCGGCGATCGTCCCTAAGATACAACGACTTAAACGAGTTCGATTTAGCAGCACTTACAAAAATCAAACTATCAACGAACTATGTAGTGTTTGAAACTTCCAAGCTTTTAAAGGGAGTAATTTCAAGAAGGTGCCTTGTATTTATAGGCAAGAAGGTGCCTAATGAAAATAATGTCTTTTGAATCGAAAAGTCATGTCTCTGAGACAAAAAATGCACCTGGTTGCTCGAACAGGTGCATTAGTTCAGACGTGCGTGTTGCGATCAATTACGCTATCTTGCCCGCGGTCTGGCGCAGCGCGACGTCAAGGCCAGCGCGGCGTGGTGCACTCGCGCGCACTTCCACTTGGAGATCATTAATTAATTAATTAAAAATAATTAATTAAGTTTAAAGGATTTTAAATAAATTTGGTCCAAAAAGTATAAGGGCCTTGAAGCCCAAGCCCAAGGCCTATGACCCGGACCGGCCGGGCTGGCGGGCGCACGCGCGTGTATTTTGAACCAAACCCACAAGCATATAGGTCCTCACCCCTTTAAAAACTTTGGTGCTCCAAGGGCCCAAACCCAATTGTCCAACTTGGGATTTATAAATTGCGCAAACTTTGGCTTTCTACTCTATGTGGGATGAAACTTTTCTCCTTCCCCACATTTTCCATTTTCCATACTATTTTCTAGTTTTAAGTGGCTAATTTGTTGCATTAATTTCTCATTCACCCGGAATTGGTTTTGAGAAATTCCAAATGCCAATCTAATATAATCACATAGTAGAATTTTAACAAATAATTTAATTCTATTTTTCACTAATGGAAACCACTTAAATATTTGGTCAAAATCGGGTCAACACCCAATTTCTTAACCAAATTCCAACAATCCTCCACATGAATGAAATTAATGCATGCGTGTATGCAAATTCGCTTGAAAGTCTCGTCGAACTGTTATTACATCAGGATAGGTAGCTTGTGGCTTTGAACTTCCCTTAGTAAAATAATATCGGATTTACTAGCTGTTTAGTGACGTGATGTCTTGAACTATTGTGCCGTTTGTGTAAACCGAGACAACAATACTTACACAATAACAATTCTAACACTTGTTTTTTTCTCACGTTGTGTCCATTTGGCCCTGGACTATATCTTAGGTTTATAAGTGTTTCTTTGAATCGGTCATTACTTCTCACATAAATAGGTGATGTCCTATTGAAGAGTATCTGCGATATTCCACCTTTCGGTATTGGAATCATAACGCCCCATTTTATGATATAAAAGTATTTTCGATTTTTAATAAAAGGTAAATATAAAAATACGATTTCAACAAAATAATTTAATAAACTAGGCATTAGAACTTAAATAAGTAAATCCATCCAAGTTATCAAAATAAAAGTATTATCGAAATGTTCCAACATTTAAAGAAAATATTTAAATTTATAATTGATTTAGTCTTCATCCAACAACCTGTCGTATCTCGGCTGGCCCCTCAATCGAAAAAATTTGAAAAGATAGGGTGAGCTTCCACTTGCTCAATAGGGATCAATTTGTCAATATATAATACAATATACAAACGTAATCAAATATAGTATAACATGTAATTTTCCTCTGTAAATTTCCTCTGTAATTTCCTCTAACTGGCCAGTTAATAAATTTAGTACAGCAGGCTTAACCCGAAGATCAACTTCGATCTCAGACCTATTTACGGTCCCTGACTAGTTCATCTGCATATCATATATATATATATATATATATATATATGAAAATACTCAATTATATAAAGACAAATATATAAAGACAAATCAAGTAAATAATATGGTTATTCTAATCCTCTCGATCCTCGATACCTACATAAATTATGAATTTTATAATTAATAAAATTATTTAAAAAATTTGGTTGGGTTAAAATAAAAATAAAATATGAAAAGAATTTAGAAATTTTGGATTTAGGCTTGAAAATTTGTAATGAAGTCAAATCCCTCAATTTAAAAAAAATATCAAATCCTAAATTCACTTTTCCCATCTCTCTCTCTCTCTCTCTCTCTCTCTCTCTCTCTCTCTCCCCCCCTCAATTCACTTTCTTCACATCTTATCTCCTCTCTCTTTCTTTTCCCTCTCTCTCTTCCTTCTCTACGTCTACTACTCTCTCTCTCTCTCTCTCTCTCTCTCTCTCTCTCTCTTAATTGTCCTTTCTTCTTCCTAATTTCTTCCTCTTCTATTTCTTTCTTATCTCTTTTTTTTAAAGATAAAAGATCAATGAAAATCTCACCTTTTCTTGAAGTTGGAGTTTGTGAGTTTGTGAATCCAATTTGAGGAAATGGGTTTTCATTTTATATAGAAAAAGTTAGAAATGTAACGTGTGCAGTTATGAATTTTACATTAATATATTGCTTCTTCTTTTCTCATTAACAATCTTAACCGATGTGTACATTTAATTGGGTTATTTATTGTAACAAATATTAGATTCTAATTTATAGCTTACAAAAATTGGTTTTATTAAAATTAAAGGTTAAAGAAAATCATAAATTGAATTTGTCCCAGTTATAAATTAGGGATTTAAACCCCTAAATTAAATCTAATTGCAAAACCATAATTTGATTTTTATCCCTAATTTTTATGTGGATTACATCCTACCCCCCTTAAAATAAATTTTGTCAACGAAATTTGTTAGCTTACCGTGGATAATGAAATTCGGGTACTTGGCATGTATCTATTCTTCTCGCTCCCAGGTAGCTTCATTTTTCCCATGGCGTCTCCACTGAACCTTGATTAATGTGACATCTTTGTTTCTTACTTTATGAATTTTGCGCTCTAAAATCAATTATGGACCTTCCTCGTATGTCAAGTCTTTGTTAATTTCTAAATCTTTATAGTTTGCAATGTGACTTAGATCGTGAACATATTTTTCTCAGCATCAAAACATGAAAAACATTATGCACACTTGACAAACTTGGTGGCAATGCCAATTGATAAGCCAAATCTCCAATACGAGTAAGGATTTCGAACGGTCCAATATATCTTGGCTTCAATTTTTCTTTTTCACCAAAACGAATAACACCCTTTATAGGAGCCACTTTTAAAAACACTTTTTCTCCTTCTTCGAATTGCATATGCTTCCTCCTTTTGTCAGCATATGACTTTTGTCTATCTTGAGTCATTCTGATTCGATCTTGTATCATGGCTATCTTTTCTACTATTTCCTGAATCAGTTCTAGCCCCAAAACTTTCTTTTCACCAACCTCATTCCAATACAGTGGCGATCTACATGTTCGTCCGTACAATGCTTCGTACGGAGCCATTCTAATCGTCGCTTGATAACTATTGTTATAAGCGAACTCCACTAAAGGTAGTACAGTCTCCCAGTTACTTCCTAAGTCGAGCACACAACCTCTCAGCATATCTTCCAATATTTGTATTGTCCTTTCAGACTGCCCATCTGTCTGTGGATGATAAGATGTACTGAATTTCAATCTTGTGCCCATTGCACTTTGCAGACTTCTCCAAAATTTCGAAGTAAATCTTGTGTCTCTGTCTGATACAATAGACACTGGTACTCCATGTAATTTAACTATCTCTCTCATGTAGATATGAGCATATTGTTCCATACTGTACGTCATCTTGACTGGCAGAAAATGAGCTGACTTAGTCAACCGATCTACTATGACCCAAACTGCCTTATTTCCTTTAATCGATCTCGAAAGTCCTACCATGAAATCCATAGTTATATGTTCCCATTTCCATTCAGGGATTTCAAGTGGTTTGAGCAAACCAGATGGTCTTTGGTGCTCGACTTTTACTTGTTGGCAAGTCAAACATTTCTCTACAAAATTTCCAATATCCCTCTTCATACTTCTCCACCAAATATTTCCTTAAAGTCTAGGTACATCTTTGTACCTCCAGGATGAGCCGTGTATGGTCTACAATGAGCTTCCTCAAGAATTTCTTTTATAAGTCCCTCTTCTTTAGAAACACACAATCTCCCTTATAAGTTAAAATACCTTCATCTTAAAAGGAATCCCTTAACTCTCCCTTCTCGGGTTCGTTCCTTCATTTTGTTAAAAAATTTATCTTGAGGTTGAGCTTCCTTAATTCTCTCCTTTAAAGTAGGTTGCACCACTAAAGATGTTAATATCGCTTCCGTACTCTTTGGTGGTACAACTACCTCAATTCTAATTTTAGCAAACTCTTTCACTAGTTCTTCTTGTTCAATTATTAAACTTGATAATTCTCCTTTAAATTTACGACTTAGAGGATCAAGAACCACATTAGCTTTCCTGGGGTGGTAGTTGATGGTACAATCGTAATCTTTAACCAATTCTAGCCACCTCCTCTGCCTCATGTTCAACTCTTTTTGAGTAAAAAGATACTTTAAGCTTTTGTGGTCAGTGAAAATCTCACACCTTCCTCCATACAAATAATGCCCAAAATCTTTAAGGCGTGAACCACGAGCTAACTCCAAATCATGTGTAGGGTAGTTCAATTCATGTAGCTTTAGTCACCTTGAGGCATATGCAACCACTTTGCCATGCCGCATCAACACACATCCTAATCCTTGTTTAGACGCGTCACTATAAATGACAAATTCCTTAGAAGGATCGGGAATAGTCAACACGGTGCATAGCTCGTCTTTGTTTCAATTCTTGAAAACTTTCCTCGCATTTCTTTGTCCAAATAAATTTTTCTCCTTTTCTAGTTAGTCGCGTCATGGGCCCGGCCTATCTTTGAAGATCCTTCAATGAATCTTCGATAATACCCGCTAAACGCAAAAACGTGAACTTCATTCACATTCTTAGGAGCCCTACATTCATTGATCGCTTCAACCTTGGTCCGATCTACTTTAATTCCTTGAGCAGTAATCACATGCCCAAGGAACACGACTCGATTTAACCAAAATTTACATTTCTTAAACTTCGCATACAATCTTTCCCTACGAAGTGTCTCCAACACTATTCTGAAATGTTCTTTATATTGTTCTTCATTCTTGGAATACACCAATATGTCATCTATAAATACGTTGGTCCAAAAATGGATGGAACACCCAGTAACACAAATTTTTATTGTCTACGAATATCAAACAAGAAAAAAAATGTATAAATAAAATATATATGAATCAAAATAAAAATATATAGGTTACAATCCCTATTTCTCCTCTGATTCTTTTCTTTAAGAACAAAAAATCCGGAATCTGAGAATTTGGAGTCGAATTCTTCAGTTTAATCTTCTCCAAACTTAAACTTGAACTTCAATATCGTTAATTCGAGGGCTTGAAAGCTTGATCTCGAATCAAATATGATATATTTGATGATATTTGATTTGAATATATAAATTTCTTGGTGAAATTGACCTTTTGATCTTTCTCCAAGATGGTTCTGATTTCAATAACATTAACTCGAGGGCTTGGAAACTTATTCCCGAATAAAACGCCGCGATTTGAGTGGACTCCGCGATTAATGCCTTGAATTTCGCCTTGGACACCGTGGATCTCCTTGAATATATTCTTCTTGCCTTGAGAGAATTTCCTCCACCGCCTTCTTGCTTGAATTTCTTCTCTTTGAATTATAATTTAATTCCTTGAGAATGACCTTTATTTATACTTGTAGGAGAGGGGTCTTTGGATATTTCATATGGTGAGGACTCTAATTTGATTGGTCCTTCAAGATTTAATATTATTTCTTTAATCACAAATTATGATAATTATCATGAAAAATAATAGATTATTAAGATAAATCTTGATTTATAAGAATTTGACATTTGGCAATCTTTAATTGGCCAATAAAAATATATCAAAATATCAATTAATTAACTATTTAAATTAGGAATTAAATTTGATTAAATCCCCAAATATAAATAGAAATTATGAAATTGATATTTAATAAAGAATTTCACATGTGGCACCATTTCATTGGTGCAAATTTAATTTGTCTACAAATGTCCCACGAGACTTGTTCACGGACGATGTGTCTTCGAGTGAATAAGTCGCGAAAATTGCTTGGATTCTTTCATTTGTAAAGCAAGCTCATATGACTTCGAGTTTGAAAAATGAATCAAAGAATTTGGACATGTGATTCATAAGCCTTGCTCTCGAAGCTTTCAATTTGATGGGCCAATAGAACACTTTTATATTTGCAAAAGCCCGTAATTCTCCTAGAAGGTCCAGCTCATGTACTTAAAATACAAAGCCTATATTCCTTTTGTATAGAGGAAATACCACAAAATACCCTGATTTTTGAAAAAAAGACAAAAATACCACCCTATCACTAATCTACCCCATCCGGTCCTAAACTTCTCAAATGTACCCACCCCTTTACTTTTCTTATCAGGTGTTTTACCCTGAGAGTATCTCCAGCGCGACGCTGCTCACACTTTCGGTGGCCATGATACCCGAACTAGCCACCGCCTGAGGCAACGAGGCCAAATAATGGCGGTCATAGTGACAGCAACGAATTCGCAAACAAGGGTCAGATTAGAAGCCATCAGTGAGGACAACGGTGCACCCGCTCCATAGAATCGGAACCCACCGGCGTCTGCGAGGCCACTCCTCTCAGTCTCGAAGCCTACTTGGGTCGTCAGAACTGAGGCATGTATTTCTTTAATTTCCCCCCTTTTTTTTCACAGCTTTATTGCTTAGAATTTTGGTAATGGAAGAAAAGTATAAAGATTGCAACCCACATAACCAATTTGGGGTGTGTTTGGAATGAAGGATTTTGTAGTACGTTGAATTTTAAATAGGGGAAGATGATAGAAATTTGATTTTTTTTGACAGATGAATTGATTTTAGATTTTTGTAAAGTTTCTTAGTACAGATTAGGAATCGCGGTCGTGTCGAAGAAGATGATGAATGTTTCGAATGGGGCGACGAGGATTGGGGTGAAGATTTTGTGGTTGATTTTGAGTTTTCATCCGACGGGGTGAGGCTCTTCAACTGTTTGATGAAATGTCGAGCAAAGACTCAGAGGTTAAACCCAATTTTCTGTGTTCTTTTATTATTTTGTGATTTGAAGTTTTTCGTTTGTTTCGATGTTGTTTCGAAGTTTTTTCTTTTATGTTTCTGTATTTCCATTTATTTGTTCTTTTTATTATTTTTGATTTGTTGTGTTATGTATCCGACTTGTTGTTGCTAGTGGTGGTGGTGGCTCCACCGTGGTTAGTGGCGGAGCCGCCTCTTACGGGGATGATTTTGTGTTTGATTTGAGCGAAGATTGGGAAAAAGCATCGGTATCCGCTGATTTAGGGGAATATGATAGAAATTTGATTTTTTTTTGACAGATGAATTGATTTTAGATTTTTGTAAAGTTTCTTAGCACAAATTAGGAGTGCGGTCATGTCGAAGAAGATGATGAATGTTTCGAACGGGGCAACGAGGATTGGGGTGAAGATTTTGTGGTTGATTTCGAGTTTTCATCCAACGGGGTGAGGCTCTGCAACTGTTTGATGAAATGTCGAGCGAAGACTCAGAGGTTAAACCCAATTTTCTGTGTTCTTTTATTATTTTGTGATTGAAGTTTTTCGTTTGTTTCGATGTTGTTTCGAAGTTGTTTTTTTTGATGTTTCTGTATTTCCATTTATTTGTTTTTTTTTATTGTTTTTGATTTATTGTGTTACGTATCTGATTGTGTATCTTTTTTAGTGAATGTGGGATTTTTTGTTGCTTGTTATGCCGAGCACTTTATTGGTGGGAAGGCTATGGACGTCGAAGCATTTGAGATAGAGAATGAACAAGCATGGCTCAGTCATCTGCTTCACAATTATGCTAAGTTGAAGCTGCAAAATGGTGATGACGATGACAACGACATTTAGTTTCTACCTCCACTTCCTAATGATTTTAGAGAATTGTTGTTATGTAAATCTTAATGATGATGTAATCAGTTGAAACATGTAAGAAACATAAATGAAACATGTAAGAAACAATTGTGAAACAGGGGATCATGTGATAAAAGTTTGTAGTAAATTGCTTTTAAATTTAGAGAAATGGTGAAGTTTTTCCCCATATACTCTTCAGGTTTTTTTTTGTCATCCTTGTAAATGTTGATCTTTGCTTCATTTCAATGTCTGCATGTCTAATCTTGAACTAAAGATCTCACGTACTCTAGCAAAGTTGTTACTAGTAAGTCTTTCCCGCTCTGATTGATGCATTCAATAATTCTACGATGTTGGAAGTCAATACAAAGTATTTTTTGGTCTGACAGTGGAGTCGTGTCCATTTCTCGTAGCCGATGATGGACAAGTAAGCTCAAATTTTCTGAATTGAATTTGTTGTTCCAAGATTTCGTTTAGGGTGCTGAATGTACAGTCCATTGGAATCATTATTCTTGTTATTTCAAAGTTTGTATACTCTCTATTTTCTTCCCATTGTCCATTGTGGCATACCACAACTGAGAATTCTCTATGCAACTGTGGAATTCAATGAAAAGTTGGCTAAGTGAAACATATAAGAAACATAAATGAAACAGGTATGAAACAACAAACATGTTTGAAACAACAAAGAAACAAAAAAGAAACCAACGCAAAAAAATAAGCGGAAAATGGGTATTTTTGTCAAAAATAAGCGGAAAATAGGTATTTTTGTCCAAATTCAGCGGAAAATGGTATTTTTGTCCAAAATCGGCGGAAAATGGACATTGTGCAGTGATTGGGTATGGAAAATGGGGTATTTATGTCCTTTTCCCTTTCGTATAAGCCCCGTGACTACATGCATACGTGGCACTTATTCAAGCAACTCAACCCATCAACACTTTGAAATCCTTCCTAATATTTATGTCATTCCCATCTCAAAAACACATTGGCCCCACATGATCAATTTGTTGGGGATAAGAATAAATTTGAACAAACAGACTTTGATTTCAAGTTTAAGGCAAAGTAGAATTCTAGTGAAACAAAGAAACGGTTGCACCTTATCTCAGAGGGATGAAGTTGCGATTTTCGTAATTTTCCAAGATCTTCTATTAGATCAACCCTTTATGTTCGTAGGACTCCATGCCAACTTAAATAAGAACTCTGATAAACTTAATCTCTCATTAACAACTATAAAAGGATGTTCAATTTTTTCACACAACTTCACAGACGGAAGCAAAAAAAAAAAAAAAAAAAAAGAATAGGGTGCGAATTGCTCTTCCGACTTGAGAAGAATTGCTCTTCCGACTTGAGATTTTCTTCAAGTTTTAATCTGCTGCTTTGTTTCTGCTGCTTTTGTTTGATTCAGGTATATTCCATACTCATGTTTGCCATTCCTTCATGATCATTGCCCGCCACATGTTTGATGAATTGATAAAAAAAAGTTGGTTCTCGGACTTATTCTTTCGATTGCTTCGAATCAGTTGTGGGTGGGTTTAATTAAATCCACCAACTAGTTTATACACATTATCT
Organism: Rehmannia glutinosa; assembly: GCA_016081115.2. Classification (NCBI taxonomy): domain Eukaryota; kingdom Viridiplantae; phylum Streptophyta; class Magnoliopsida; order Lamiales; family Orobanchaceae; genus Rehmannia; species Rehmannia glutinosa. Next base: position 55,506,915 of record CM071931.1, on the reverse strand, counting down.
ATCTCTGAAGAAGATACGCATACGTGTATATATATATATTGTCTTCTGATCAATTTCTTTTGCTTATAGGTTTGAAGATTTCACCTAGCAATCAATCCCATTATCTCAATTTCCAAACAAAGGCCCGTTTCTACACGCTCATGATTCTTCAATGAATATCCTATTTTGATTACCTTTTGTATCTCAAATTACTCACAATACATATTCATGATTTTAATTTTTTTTTTGACAGATTTTATGATGGTACACTTCAAAGATATTTCTTCTTCCCTCGGCATACAACACTTGGTTATTCTTGATGACGAAAATCATGACATAGAACGAGGTACCATTTTGGCGATTTATGATCCACTTGTTGGTCGATACGCAAAGCAATGACCAAAGTTGACGAATCGACTTCACCTATGGTCTCGTGAGATTCCACCAGTCAAGGACTCCAAATCCAAGATATGGGCTATAGAAGCAACCCATCACCAACAGTCTGATGAGTCAATTTCACTACCAACTTTGGGGCGTCGTATCATCGAAGGCGAAGCCAAATGGGGAGATCCAATCCGATTTAGCGGTGAATTCCATTATGTCAGAGGCTATTGGGAGTGGACCAAAGACGTCCGTAGTCGATGAAAAAACAAACTCCAGGCGGCCCGTATATACGATTCAGTGTATGCTTCTCTCTTTACATATGATTGCAATTCCAATATCGTCAAGGCGTTTTGCGAGGCGTGGTGTCCGTCTACCAACACATTGCTCACTTCTCATGGCGAACTATCTATATCACCGTGGGATCTGCATACTCTAGCTGGCTTGCATGTGACTAGGTTTCTGTACGACGAAGTTGTTCCGAGTGCCAAGGAGTTTACCGGCGTTGACGAAGCGGGACTTACATTCCTCCCTCATTCATGCAACCGCTTAATTCATGCTTATAATCTACTTTAAGGGAGCGCTCATGGGGATCACTGTTCGCAAGTTTCAATCGGTGATTGGGTCAACTTTTGGTTCAAGAAGGCTATGAAGTATAATCCACCCCCACGCACAAATAGAAGAAGGCCCCACGTATAGAGAAGCAAATTGAACATCCCGAGTCGACTCATAATCCACTTGGTGACATCGGCATCCATGGTGAATGGTCCCCTACTGAGAAGGCTTTATTTTTCAAAATGTGAGAAGGAGAGCTCGATAGAGGAGACGTACTTGGCAGCATATTTGGCTTGTTGGCTATGCTTATTTGTTCTTCCAAACGATGATCTCAACTCAATACGCCCTGGCACTTTCAAGATGGCGAGTCTCATGGCATATAGGCAAATGCGGGCCTTGTTGTTCCTGTTTTAGCGAGTATCTTTGGAGGTCTGAACAAGATTGCAAACTCTCCGAAGCCATCCAATGTGTATTCAACGCTTCCCGTCCACTTTGTCTATGGTTGGTTGGCCCATTATTTCAAAACTCATAATCATGTTTGGCAAGGGACGAACAACCCTAAGATGGCGATCTTTTCGGGCGAGGACACGCAAAATACTATGAACCCAAAGAAGCTCGCATGACGAATCCACAAAGGAGATTGGATTTCTTGGACTTGAACTATGATTACGAAGAACAAGGATTTTCACTATGTTGACAATGGCAATGCACAAAGGTTTGAGCAAGACTACTTCATCGCTATTCGTTCAAGTTATCTTTCCCTACGCCAAGGTGGGTGTTTTGTGATTGAGCCTTACAGTCCCCATTGATTTTAGTCGCCAGTCCAGATTTCATCAAATGGTGCTGGGATTTCTCAAAGATGATGTGCGTGGAGGTTCATTAGAAGAAGGGGTTTACCATTAGCGTGTGTGCACTTCATCTAAGACTTTTTCTAAAGCTTGGCTTCTTTGCATGCCCCCAAGTCCGAAGATGTTTTCTTCAGAGGAATATAAACAATGGTGGGCTCGAGTTCATGGAAACTACTTTGAAGAAAACATAGAGAACTTGATTAACTCGAAGACAAAGAAAGTTTTGCCGAAGGGCAAAAGGCATAGACATGGTCCACTTGGTGAGAATATTCGAAGTTCTCCACTTGTTCATGTTGCTTCTTCTCCTCAGAGGTGCGGTGCCTTGGACATTGAAGCTTGCGAATCAAATAAGAGAAAAGTAGTCATCCCTTCTTTTGAAGAAGTAGCGTGGTGATGCGGACCGTCATTGGAAGAGACTTAAAAAGACTCACAAATCTCTAGAGCAACAAGAAGCCAATGGTGTTGCGAGTAATCAACCACTTACGGAGAATTTTGTTGAAGAGGTCAATAACTTTTTTTTAACTTCATGTCACTTCGTTTTGATTGGTAATCCTTTTTCTAATTTGATAGTATGATGTTTCAGCTGGAGAAATAACTACTCAACAATGAGTGTGAGAACGGAGCACAAGATATCTAGAGGTCGATCATGGGCCTCAACTTGTCAATCACGAATCCTCAAAAGGTTACATCTAACTTCATTGAGGCCAAGACGTCCCCTTCTGCGGTATTTTCAGTATTTCAAGTGAGAAATTTATTCGCAACCACCAGCAAGAATATCTTCAAAAGTTATCGAGCGATCTCCGTGAGAAGATATCCAACATTCCAATTGACTCCCTTTCTTCTATTCAAGATGAAGTGATGATTGTACTCGAGTCCATGAAGAGTTTTAATATTATTGACATCTCTTTTGTGGAGAGGTCATTGAAAGATCTTTTTGCCAAAGCTGTTGTATATGATGAAGCAAGGTTGTCATCTTCAGATATTGTGTCTAAAGAACTTCTTCCATGACAATTGAGCGAATTCGAAGATCGTTTGCAAGATGCCAAGACTAAAGAAGCTAAAGAGTCTGCCCGAATTTCATCCACTAAGGAAGAGTTAGAGTCCATTGACAGAGAGCTTGACAATTTGAGAAAACGAAAGAAGAATTTGACTGCCTCATTAAAGCGACAAGAAGAACTTTTTCACATTGCTCATATTGAAGTTTAACAGATTGAAGAAGAGATTACTACTATTCAAAATACCTCGCCTTCGAATGATAAAGTGCTGGAAAATTTGGAGCTTCCGATGGTGCGTCTAGAGGGTGACAAGGAAGAATTAAAGAGCTTGCGCCCTTTTGATTTTTTTTTTGACTTCATGTATGAGCACCTTTTTTTGATATTACATAATAGAAATTGATCATTTTCTATCTTGCAATCTATTAAGTATTTTTTTTTTGAATTCATCACAAACTCATGACTGAACTTAGAAGATTCTAAGTTGCCTACGTACCCAAGAAAGGGATCAAGTCATAACGTAGTTCAAGGGACATTTTCTTAAGGGGGGTGCTGTACACAGTTTATACTCGTGCGGGCCAGTAGTATCTATTGCTTAACCACCCTATACTAGGTGGGGTATTTAATATTTTAACCACATTAAACACCCTTAGTGGGAGAAATTAACAGTTTAACCACATGTATTCACTTTGGTGGGGAAGTTAGCAGTTTAACCACATACTTTGCCTTTGGTGGTTACTGTTCACATTTTATACTCATGCGGGTCAGGAGTAACATGTAGTTTAAGCTCATGCGTCATGGAGCTTTCTTCCGTCTTCAAGGATAGTAGCGTTTTAAAAATTTGCCATTTATGAGGCCAATTCTCAAACCATCTTCGGCAACCAATTTGTAAGCGCCCTTAGTGTAGACTTCTTTAACAACATAAGGACCATCCCATTTTGATGTAAATTTGTTTCCAGTTCAGTGAGTAGTAATGATGGGTCTTCTGACAGCAAGCACCCAATCACCAACTTAAAAAGAGCGTGATCGCACTTCTTTATTAAAAGCCCTAGAAAGACAAGCTTGATAACATTCAAGTCTTTGTTGTGCTTCCAATCTTTACTCATCGAGAGCTTCTAATTCTTCAAGGCATAATCATGCATTTTCTTCTTCAGTTAGTCCTTCTTGCAAGGCTATCCATAGTGACGGAATTTGTTGTTCAAGGGGAACAACCACTTCAACACCATATACAAGCGCATACGAAGTTGCTTGAGTGGGTGTTCTATATGTGGTTCGGTATGCCCATAGAGCTTCTCCGATCCTTTCGTGCCAGTCTCGCTTTGACTTTGAGACCACTTTCTTCAGCAAGCTACACAAAGTTTTGTTAAAAGCTTCAGCAAGTCTGTTAGCCGCAGCGTTATACATGGAGGATTTTCTTTGTTTGAATCCGAACTTTTGACAAAGTTTATCTATGAGGCTATTTGAGAAGGGCTTCTTGTTATCCGTTATTATGTATCGAGGGATCCCATAGCAATAAATAATGTTTATGCGGATAAAGTCGGCGATATTTTCTTTCTTCACTTCTTTGAGGGGTATTGCCTCGGCCCATTTAGAAAAGTAGTATGTCGCAGCGAAGATATACAAGTGCCCTCCGGATGACTTTGTCATTGGTCCAACCACATCCAACCCCCAAGCATCAAATGGCCATGAAGCAACAGTAGGGTGCAATGGCTCAGGTGGTTGATGAATCAAATTTGCATGAAATTGACAGGCTTGGCATCTTTGCGCGTAATCCATGCAGTCTCTCACCATTGTCGGCCAATAGTAGCCCATTCTTTTGATTCGAAAGTTAACTTTGGGCCTGACTGATGGGCGCCACAAACCCCCGAGTGAGCTTCTTCCATGGCTTGAACAACTTTATCATCGCTTAGACATTGAAAGAAGATTCCATCAAATGATCGTCTATAAAGTGTGCCTTTGTAGTAAATAAAGTGAGTTGCACTTAGTTGAACATCTACCCTTTATCGTGGATCGTCAGGTAACTTTTCATACTTTAAATAATCCACAAGTACTTGACGCCAATCTTCTTTCTCAATTTCAAATGCCTCTACAACGTGATTTTCTTCCTCTTCATTGCAGCTTTCGTCATCAAAGATTGGAAGTACTACCCAACTTCTGCAAATTGGCACACGAGCTTCACTTTCGGGCAAGGCGAGTGTAGAAGCAAGTTTAGCTAAATCATTGGCTTGTTTATTATTTTTCCTCGAAATATGCTCAACTGTTACATCTCCAAGCCATCCAATAAGCCTCTTCGCATAATTGACGTATGGGAGTAGCTCGAGCTTCTTTACTTCATATACTCCAAGTAGTTGATTGACCACCAATTTGGAATCTCCATAAACTTCCAAACGCAATTGCTTTATGTCAACCGCCATCTCTAACCCGAGGATAAGAGCTTGGTATTCAGCAACGTTGTTTGAAAAATTCTGAGTTAGAGCAAAGGAGTAAGGCAATACTTCTCTATCAGATGTAACGAAGATGACTCCAGCTCCAGCTTCTTCTCTATGAGAAGCTCCATCAAAGTACATCTTCAATGGAGGGGAAATATCGATTACAAGCACATCTTCATCAGGTAATTCGTCAGATAATTCCCACTCAGCAAGGATGGGATGATCCGCTAAGTAGTCCGCCAAGACTTTCCCTTTTACTGCCTTTTGAGGGACATATGTGATTCAAATTGTTGCAATTGTAGGTACCACCTTGCAAGTCTATCAGAAAGGACTGGCTTTGCCATAACATACTTTAGTGGATTTGCTTTCGAGACCAGACGAATTGTGTGAGCTTGAAAGTAGTGCTTCAATTTTTGGATCACGGAGATTAATGCCAAGCAAATCTTTTCAATCGGTGAATAATTCAACTCGTTTGGTGTCATCATCAGACTCAAGTAGTATAAAGCGCTCTCTTTTCCACCATCATTTTCTTGTGCTAGTAGAGCTCCAATAGAACATTCTTGAGCATCAATATAAAGGATCAACGGGCGCCCAGGTACTGGTGCAACAAACACAGGAGACTTCGTCAGATATGTCTTGATACTTTTGAAAGAATTCCGACAAGATTCATCCCATTCAAATGGAATGCCTTTCTTCATAAGATGACTGAATGGCTGGCACCGACCGGCTAGATTTGAAATGAACCTTCGAAGATAAGTCAATTTTCCTTGCAAACTTTTGAGTTCGTGAATATCACGGGGTTTAGGCATCCTTACTATCACATCGATCTTTGCTTGCTCAATCTCGATACCTCGATGACGAACTACAAACCCAAGAAACTTTCCAGAGCGAACACCGAATGCATACTTCAGTGGGTTTATCTTAAGTTGATATCTCCTTAACCGTTCAAAACTTTCCTCAGATCAAGGAGATGATCTTCTCGCTTCTTAGACTTCACGACCACATCATCAACATAACATTCAATATTTTTGTGAAGCATATCATCAAAGATTTTCTGCATGGCTCTTTGATATGTAGCTCCAGCATTCTTCAAATCGAATGGCATCACTTTGTAGCAATATATACCTTTCGGAGTACGAAATGCTGTCAACTCTTCATCCTCTGGGGCCATACGTATTTGATTATATCCAGACGATCTATCCATGAAAGATAATACTTTATGGCCCGTAGTGGAATCAATCATGAGTTCAGTTATAGGCAATGGAAAATTGTAGGACACGCACCATTCAAATTTCTAAAGTCAACACAAACTCTGATTTGGCCATTCTTCTTTCGTACAGGGACAATGCTCGAGATCCGTGTAGGGTACTTGACTTCTTGAATGAACCCAACTTCGATGAGTTTGTTTACTTCAGCCTCAATTAATGGAACCAAGTCGGGCCCAAATCGTCGTTGGGCTTGCTTAATTAGACGAGTTCCTTTCTTAACGGATAAGTGATGTACTGCTACTTTTGGATCTAATCCAGACATCTCTTTGTAGGACCAAGCGAATACATCTTTGTACTCTTGAAGGAGTTCAACATATGATTTTTCTTCATCAATTGTTAACAATGCGCTGATGTAGATTGGTCGTGGATTATCAATGCCGCACAAATTAATTTGTTTTAGCTCGTCGACCGTGGCTTTGATCTCTTATTCAAGTTCAGGAGGAGCATCTTCAGCATCTTCTTCTTCCCCTTCTTCGCTTAAGGTGATATGGTATGTTGATGCCACACTTTCTTCATCATCTTCATCGTCTTGAGGTTGCGTGAAAACAATAGTTTGAAATTTGGCTTTCAACACCCTTTCACATGATATGAGCAAAGTAGTTTGTCACTTCATAGGAGATGGAACAAGACTTCAAAGCTTTTCAATAGCCCGTGAATTTCTAGATCTTTTCCAATATTTTGATGATGTAGAGACGCCCAATCTCTAATGGATGGTTCCTTTGCTCTTCAACTTTTGAATGGGTCCGAGTCTACCAAAGACTGATATTCGTCGCACCTTCTTTCCATTTTCGTCAAAGGCATCCTCCATCGATGAAAGTTCACCTTCAAACACATAATTAATGTTGGCTCTTCTAATGGGGATACAAATGGGAGTTGGTGCCACAAACCCAAGACTTGTCCGAGTATTTTTAACCATTGTCCACTTTCGTTCAACATCTTTTGAGTATTTGTAGCTTCAGAAGGGAGCTTACCCAAGGTGGTATTCTCTTATGGGTTATATCCAGCTTTAACGAGAAGATTATAAGCTTTTGGATCAAAGCATTTCGTATTTTGGAGCTCTTCCCCGTGTTCAGTATTAGGTCCCTCAGTTGGGCGGACAGACTTTTTGAGTGGCTGAGGAGATGGTTTCTTGTCATCAAGTTTTGTTAAAGGCAACACCAATTCGCCCAGAGGTCTATTGTCATTGCAACTTGCAGAAACACTCTTGATTTTGCTCTGTTTGACTTCATCATATGTGGCTTAGGTGGATTTTCTTTAGCCTTGATTGCCTTAATCTCTTTGAAGTAATGTTTGGCATCGGCAAAATGTGACTCTGCCTCGGTGAAAGGTTTATCATCTCCAACAATTTTCTTTACCACAACGTCTCTACAATACTTGAATCATTGATGCCAAGTAGAAGGAACCACCCCATTTTCATGTAGCCAAGGACGTCCTAGAAGCATATTGTAAGAAGTCTTAGCGTCTATGACATGAAATAGTGTAGTTGAGGCCATCTCCACCATCATCAAATTCAATCTTATGATGCCGAGAGCCTTTTCCCCCCTTGGTTGAAGCCTCGAATCATCAAACGACTATTTGTGAGTTCATCCATGGGGATTGCTGACTCTTTCAATGTGCGTAACGATAAGATATTTACTGTGGAGTCTCCATTGATCAAAATTCTATTCACCTTTTGCTCACGAGTATAGCCAGTTACGAACAACGGTCTGTTATGTGGTTTGGAACCAAGCAACAAGTCCTCATTAGTGAAAGAAATTGTTGAAATGCAATCTTCAGTAATATTGTCAACTTCCTTCTCAAGTAAACATGCTTCACTAGGTGAAACATGCTCCTCATTCGTCACGTTGCATGCAATATTGACAGCATCCATGGATCCAGATGTGATGGTAATAACATTGCTAGTTGCACTATCTTCCTCAAGTGATATCTTTCCTTGACGAGCTAAGTGCATGACTTTATCTTTGAAAACGAAGTAATCATGAATTGGATGGCCTACCAAACGATGGTACTTGCAGTACTTCGGGTCATCAACTCATCCATCTTCATTGGGACGCTTCATTTCGGGCAATTCAATGAGGTTTGCCTTGAGCAGATCGTCAAATATCCCAGAGACATCAGAGTCAAGGAATGGATATTGTTTTGCTTGCATCTCCCTCAAAGTCAACCTTTTTTGTTCTCTTTCTTGAGGAATGTCTTTCTTTTCATTAGTCTTTTCATTTGCATTGGCTTTAAACTTGATAGGTGTTGTGTTAACTGCCATTGATTCCTTGTTTGGAGCTTTAGAAGAAAACTTGCCCCCTTTCTTGGCTTCATATCTCTCTTTGGATCTCTGAGACTCTTGGATGGTTGGTCCTTCAACTCCACTTGTGGCCATGCTTAACTCCAAATCATGAGCCCGAGTAGCCAACTCTTCAAATATTTTTGGTTGGATTCCCTGAAGTATGTATCGAAGACCCCAATGCATTCCTTAGATGCACATCTCAATAGCCGAAGCGTCTGACAACCGTTCTTTATAGTTGAGGCTCGAGTTCCTCCATCGATTGATGTAGTCGATGACATGTTCTTCCTTCCACTGGCGAGTATTTGTAAGCTCGATCATGCTAACCGTCCGCCGAGTGCTGTAAAATTGACTGAGAAACTCATGTTCTAATTGCTCCCAACTATCAATTGAGTTTGCTTCCAAGTCAATATAACAATCGAATGCGTTGCCCTTCAAGGATCGGACAAACTGTTTTACGAGGCAATCTCCATAAGTCCCAACATCATTACACGTTTCGACAAAGTGAGCCACATGCTGCTTTGGGTTGCCCTTGCCGTCGAATTGTTGGAACTTCGGAGGTTGGTAACCAACGGGCATCTTGAAGTTGTTAATTCTTTGCGTGTATGGTTTGGCATAAGTCATAGATGACTTGGAACTTCCATCGAACTTGTCCTTAATAGTCCCCATAATGAACTCCTTAAGTTGGTCGACTGGATCAGCCAATCAGACGAGACTTGCAACTCATTTTCTGGAGACTTCTCTTTTTCATTTGGCTGTTGCTTCATGGATGTATCGACTTCGTCATGTCCTTCAACTTGCTTGCCCATTGTACGGCTTGTATCAGCACCATCTATTTTGTTCATCAGCTTTGCAATTTGCGAGTCTTGTTTTTTGACATGATTGGCGAGTCCATCAATGGCCCTCGTCAAACTTGCGATTTGTTCTTCAAGCGATGTAGCATTCGTCACCATAACAGGTGCCATGTCTGAGCAACTTGATGTCGAGCAGGAGGTTGGGGATGAAGCATCATCTCTTAAGTCTCCATCATCTTCGAGATGAGTTAGATTTGCTTTAGCTCGCACCGGAGTCTTCTCAAAGGATGTACTCAGCTTCTTGGGCATACTCCTTGTAGTGATGCCAACACTTTTACTTGTGTCACCTGAAGAGTTTGAAGAAGCAGCTTTTGTTGATGTGGTTTTGTGAGTAGCCATCGCGATACTTCAAGAATTGTCGAGGAAAAGAGATGAGAGGTAGAGATTGTCCCACTGAGCGCGCCAAAAATTTGTAAAACAAATTTTTATTGTCAGCGAATATCAAACAAGAAAAAAGCGTACAAATTAAATATATATGAATCAAAATGAAAATATATAGGTTACAATCCCTAAAAATTTGTAACACAAATTTTTATTGTCTGCGAATATCAAACAAGATAAAAGCGTACAAATTAAATATATATGAATCAAAATGAAAATATATAGGTTACAATCCCTATTCCTCCTCTAATTCTTTTCTTCAAGAACAAAATATTCGGAATTTGAGAATTTGGAGTCAAATTCTTCAGTTTAATCTTCTCCAAACTTAAACTTGAACTTCAATATCGTCAATTCGAGGGCTAGAAAGCTTGATCCCGAATCAAACGTGATATATTTGATGATATTTGATTTGAATATATGAATTTCTTGGTGAAATTGACCTTTTGATCTTCCTCCAAGATGGTTCTGATTTCAATAACGTTAACTCGAGGGCTTGGAAGCTTATTCCGGAATCTAACGCCGTGATTTGAGTGGACTCCGCGATGAATGCCTTGAATTTCGCCTTGGACACCGTGGATCTCCTTGAATATATTCTTCTTACCTTGAGAGAATTTGCTCCACCGCCTTCTTGCTTGGATTTCTTCTCTTTGAATTGTGATTTAATTCCTTGAGAATGACCCCTATTTATACTTGTAGGAGAGGGGTGTTTGGATAATTCATATGGTGAGGTCTCTAATTTGATTGGTCCTTCAAGATTTAATACTATTTCTTTAAATACAAATTGTGATAATTATCAAGAGAAATAATTATTTATCAAGATAAATCTTGATTTATAAGAATTTGACATTTAGCAATCTTTAATTGGCCAATAAAATATATATCAAAATATCAATTAATTAACTATTTAAATTAGGAATTAAATTTTATTAAATCCCCAAATATAAATAGAAATTTTGAAATTGATATTTCATAAAGAATTTCACATGTGGCACCATTTCATTGGTGCAAATTTAATTTGTCTACACACCCGATTCATTAAGTCCATGAATACTGCTGGTGCGTTGCTTAATCCAGAAGGCATTACAACAAATTCATAATGCCCGTAACGAGTTCTAAATGTCGTCTTCGAAATATCACTTTCCTTAATTTTTAATTGGTGATATCCGAATCTCAAGTCAATCTTAGAAAAAGTGTTGGCACCTCTCAATTGATCAAATAGCTCCTCAATTCTTGGTAATGGGTACTTATTCTTCATAGTGAGTCGATTAAACTCTCTATAATCGATACACATTCTAAGTGACCCATCATTCTTTTTGACAAAATGGACGGGTGCTCCCCACGGAGAAACACTAGGCCGGATAAATCCTATATCTAAAAGTTCTTGTATTTGCACCTTTAGTTCTTCTAATTATTTTGGTGCCATCCTGTAAGGTGTCTTAGATGCTGGTGCGACTTCAGGTAATAAGTCAATCGAAAATTCAACTTGTCTATCTGGTGGAATTCCTGGCAATTCCTCCGGAAAGACATCAACAATTTCATATATAATCGGCACATCAGCAGATGTCGTCTCCGTCATGGAGGTACCAACTAAGTTTACCAGATAACCTTGGCAATTTTCTTTTCTCAACATTCTCAATGCTTTCATTACCGTTATAACTTTAGGCACATACTTCGACTTAACGCCACAAAATTTGATTTCATCATTTTCGGGCAATCTAAGTGTTATTTCCTTCTCTTGACATTTAATGTCAGCATGGTACTTGCTAAGCCAATTCATGCCTAAAATTAAATCAAAATCCTTCATTCCAATAACATATAAATCAGCTTCCAAATGTTTCCCCCTATATACAAATCTACACCTTTATCCATGGAATCCGTAGTTATTGAATTCCTAGAAGGCAAACTAACTTTAAGAATGTCATCTACTTTAGCATTCTTATATCCATTTATGGCATGAAATTTAGCAGATATGAATGAGTGCGACGCATCAGTGTCAAAAAGTGCTAAAGCAGGTATTCCTGATACTGTTAACATACCTGTCATCACACCTGGTTTCTGATCTGCTTCCTCTTGAGTCAACGCATACATCCGAGCTCTTCAACCACTAGTTTGACCATTTCTATCCTGACCATCTTTCAATAGAGGACAATTAAAGGTCGCATGACCTGGCTTCTTACATTTATAACATTTTCCCTGCCCAGCAAGACGTTCGCCATAATAGTTTTTCTTACACTTAGGACAAATCGGTCTATTACTTTGAGTATTAGGGTGGGCATGCACATCCGTCTTTGCCTGTTTATTCTGATTTTCATTTTTGTTTTGCCTTACCTCGTCCCACTTTCTTTTTCCAGATACCATGGCCGGTTTCCAAACTTCATCATCAACCAAACTTGCCTCTATTTCTTGTGTCCTCCTCACCATCTCCGAATATTCCAAATCTCCCTGGGCAAATAGTATACTAGATAATTGCGGTCGCAGTCCCCTCCTAAACCTCAATGCCTTCTTTTCATATCAGTATCAACCAAATGCGGCGCAAACCGGCTCAGTTGGTTGAAATTTTGTCTCCTTCTTATCACGATACGACCGTGGGAAAAACTTGCCCATCACAACCTCCTTGAACTCTTTCCAAGTCAAGTCTTCTCGTTCCTCTTCCGTCCTGGTTCTCTAGTACTCTTTCCACCAATGATCAGCGTCTTCTATGAGTTGAAAGGTGGCGCATGTAACTCTTTGCTCGTCAGTGCATCCAATGAGTCGGAAAATTCTTTCTAAAGATCAAAAAAATTCTTATACAGCAGCTGGACCATCACGCCCATTAAATGTAGGTGGACAATAATGCCAAAACTATTCCACATTCCTTGTGTTGTTGTTGTTATTATTGTTGTTGATTTGCACCGCTCTGAGGAATTCAGTGAGCACATCACTAGCAGCAGCATTAGCTTGATTCTCATCATTGGCTTAATTTTCGGTGTTAGCTTGATTGCCGCCGTTAGATGTGTTACTCTCATTCGCACGGTTTCTAGTACGGTTACGAAGAGCCATAGTCCTACAAGTATACATAACACTTAATTAATATAATAACGTTGGTCCATATGTTATTGTTATCTTCAATGTATATTTAATGTAATTCTAACTGGACCGATATATTATTACTGTTCTAATTGCGAACCTTCTTCCTAGCAATGAATCATGTTCGTGTCATCTATATTAGCTACACGTAATGTTTTTTTTTGTTTACAAGGCACATAGATTATTATCTAATATATGACATAAAGTTGTACAAATTTAAATATGACAACATGTATTACATCTAGCACATAAAAATCACATGACATATATGAAATAAAAATGACATAATAAATTTATCACATACCTTGAGGAAGCCGACAGAGATATGACGGTGATGGATGAATCTAAAATATTTTGTCTTTAGAAAAACTAATTTTTTTTACAAGTCTAGAACCATAGACCTGCTCTGATACCACAATTGTAACGCCCCATTTTATAATATAAAAGTATTTTCGATTTTTAATAAAAAGGTAAATATAAAAATACGATTTCAACAAAACAATTTAATAAACTAGGCATTAGAACTTAAATAAGTAAATCCATCCAAGTTATCAAAATAAAAGTGTTATCGAGATGTTCCAACATTTAAAGAAAATATTTAAATTTATAATTGATTTAGTCTTCATCCAACCCTGTTGTATCTCCAGCCTGGCCCCTCAATCTGAAAAAAAATTTGAAAATGATAGGGTGAGTTTTCACTTGCTCAGTAGGGATCAATTTGTCAATATATAATACAACATACAAGCATAATCAAATATAGTATAACATGTAATTTTTCTCTGTAAATTTCTTCTGTAATTTCCTCTGACTGGCCAGTTAATAAATTTAGTACGGTGGGCTTGACCCGAAGATCAACTTCGATCCCGGACCTATTTATGGTCCCTGACTAGTTCCTCTGCATATCATATATATATATATATATATATATATATATATATATAGGATTTGGTTCAAATGAGACCATCCTCCCTAGGTGAGACAGTGTGGACTCATCTTACCCATTGATCTTACAAAATTAAGGGATGTGATTAATTCAGGTTTTTTAATTATTTCCTAATTTTCGCTGATTTTAAGGGTAAGATTGCAATTTTGTAATTCAAATTAGTGGTGCCAGCGGATTTTATGGGCTGAAATTGATACTGTCGGATTTTGTGGAGGATTTTAAGGAACCTATTTTCTTTTCAAATATTTTTATTTTACAGCATAGTTAGGGTTCTTCTACTGCATAATTAGACATCAAATAATGCATATTTAGTTATTTTGTTGGCATTTTTTACGAAAACAAGACATAATTGAATATAACGTACTGCATATGTAGTTATACGACATATAACTACACTGTATAAATAGGTTCAATATAATGTATATTTAGTTATGAAAATGGGATGTTGCTTTTGAAAATTATAAAAATGGGATGTTACATAATGTACTACATATTTAGTTATTCCACAATGCATAGATAGTTTGCATAGATAGTTTCTAGATAATACATAGTTGATTTTGTTGCATAGTTTATGACGTCTTGCATAGTTGGATATACTGTACTACATATTAGTTTTTTTTACACTGCATAGATAGTTTTCAGATAATGTATATTTAGTTGAGTTTTGTTGCATATTTAGTTTTCGAACTCACTGTTCGATATTTCTCTGTAATATTGCACCGATTTTTCTTGTTTTTTATCTGTAATTTTCATGAACTGTAATTTTCGAGTTCTTCACAATTTTCTTTATTTGCATTAATGGAGGAATGAGAGAGAGAGAGAGAGAGAGAGAGGGAGAGAGACGTGAGATTGGGGAAATTGGGAAATGTATGAGAGAGAAAGAGATTTGATTCCATTTTTGTAACTAATTATTTTACCCTACTACCCTTATATTGATTAAATTAATAGTTTAATATATTTTTTATGCATTAAATCATACCCATTGATTAATAGTAGGGGATGGTTGAGATTAGTCCATTGTGTCTCACCTAGAAACATGGTCTCACTTGATCCTCCCCATATATATATATATATATATATATATATATATATATATATATATATATGAAAATAATCACATGAAACATAATATAAATACAGATATAGGAATTAAAATCCCTACTTCAATTAACTTCTCGTAATCCTGTAGTAAATAATATGGTTATTCTAATTCTCTCGATCCTCGATTCCTACATAAATTATGAATTTTATAATTAATAAAATTATTTAAAAATTTTGGTTGGGCTTAATAAAAATAAAATATGAAAATAATTTAGAAATTTTGGATTTAGGCTTGAAAATTTGTAAATGAAGTCATATCCCTCAATTTAAAAAAAAAAATCAAATCCTAAATTCACTTTTCTCATCTCTCCCCCTACACGTACGCCTACTCCCTATCTCTCTCCCCATCAATTCACTTTATTCACATCTTATCTTTTTTCTCTTCCTTTTTCCTCTCTCTCTTCCTTCTCTACGTCTACTACTCTCTCTCTCTCTCTCTCTCTCTCTCTCAATTCTCCTTTCTTCTTCCTAATTTCTTTCACTTCTATTTCTTTCTTATCTCTTTTTTTTAAAGACAAAAGATCAATGAAAACCTGACCTTTTCTTGAAGTTGGAGTTTGTGAATCCAATTTGAGGGAATGGGTTTTCATTTTATATAGAAAAAGTTAGAAGTGTAACGTGCGCAATTATGAATTTTACATTAATATGCTGCTGCTTCTTTTCTCATTAAAATTCTCAACCGATGTGTACATTTAATTGGGTTATTTATTGTAACGAAAATTAAATTCCAACTTATAGCTTACAAAAATCGATTTTATTAAAATTAAAGGTTAAAGAAAATCATAAATTGAATTTGCCCCAGTTATAAATTAGGGATTTAAACCCCTAAATTAAATATAATTGTAAACCCTAATTTGATTTTTATCCCTAATTTTCATGGGTATTACAGAATCATTAAAAGTATTAAACGTAACCTCACCACATTCAATAGGTTTATATTTCACTTGGAAGTTTCGGGAATGAGCTAACACATTTTCTAAGTGTTCAGCTGAACATTCATAACTTAGTTGTCCCATTGAACCAAGGTCTTGGGATCTCCAATTCACAAGGTTGGGTTACCGCTATGAACATTCTTTAATTTGTGGATTTTAAACCCATTCCCCTTAACAATTTATACAATTGATCTGGATTTATACCTTTTGTAAGTGGATCCGCTAGGTTTTCCTTTGACTTTACGTAGTCAACCGAAATAATCTCATTCAAAATCAACTGTCTAATGGTATTGTGTCTTCGACGAATATGTCTAGACTTGCCATTATACATACTACTTTGTGCCCTTCCAATTGCTGATTGACTATCACAATGTATCAAAACAGCAGGCACTGTCTTATTCCAACAAGGAATATCCTCTAAGAAGTTTCTAAGCCATTCTGCTTCTTCTCCAGCTTTATCTAAAGCAATGAACTCGAATTCCATAGTGGATCGAGGTATGCACGTTTGCTTAGAAGACTTTCGTGACACTGCTCCTCCACCTATTGTGAAAACATATCCGTTTGTTGACTTGGAGTCTTTTGTGTCTGATATCCAATTGGCATCACAGTATCCTTCTAATGTTGCTGGATATCTTGTATAAAGTATTCCATAATATGGTATACTTTAAGTATCTTAGTACCCTTGTCACGACTTTTCAGTGATCCTTACTCGGGTTACTTGTGAACCTACTTAGCTTACTCACTGAATATGCAATGTATGAACGTGTACAACCCGTTACGTACATCAGACTGCTAATTACCCTTGCATATTCCAGCTGAGAAACTAGTTCTCCTCTATTCTTGGCCGAATGTAGACTTAGATCCACAGGTGCCTTAGCTGGAGGACTATCAAAAGCATTAAACTTTCTAAGTATGCTTTCGACATAATGAGATTGTGATAAGACAATTCCATCTGAAGTTCTGGATATTTTAATCCCTAATATAACATCAGATAATCTCATATCTTTCATGTCAAAGTTCTTCTTTAACATATTCTCATGATTAAATCTTGACTACTACCCATAATTAGCATATCATCTACATAAAGGCATAATATGACGTAATCATTTGTAGTACATTTAAATGTATACACACTTGTCACATTCATTGATCTTGAAACTATTTGACTTCATAGTCGAGTCAAACTTTCCATGTCATTACTTATGTGCTTGTTTTAGTCCATAAAGTGACTTAACAAGTTTACACACCTTTCGCTCTTGACCGGGTTCAACGAACCCCTCGGGTTGTTCCATATAAATCTCCTCTTCAAGCTCACCATTTAAGAAGGCAGTCTTCACATCCATTTGATGTATCTCAAGGTTATGCAAAGCTGCAATAGCAATGAGAACACGAACGGATGTGATCCTCGTAACAGGAGAATATGTATCAAAAAATTCATATCTCTCATTTTGTTTAAACCCTTTAGCTACCAAACGGGCTTTGTAATTATCTACAGATCCATCTGCTTCATACTTCCTTTTAAGATCCACTTGCATCCCAAATGTTTGCAACCCGGTGGGAGATCAATTAATTCCCAAGTGTTATTTTTGCATGATGGAATCTATTTCATTATTGATAGCTTCTTTCCAGAGAGGAGCTTCTGGACTAGACAAAGCTTCTTGAATAGTTCTAGGTTTGTTTTCTAACATATAAGTTAGAAAATCAGGTCTAAGAGACTTAGCTACTTTTGTCATTTTACTTCGTCTTGGTTCCTCGTCATCATCACTTTGAGGTAACCTTGCAGTTTCATAAGTTCGTTTATTCGAACTTTCTTCTTTCCTTTCTTTATTCGGAAAGGATATTCTCAAAAAATACAACATTCATTGATTCAATGATCATTCCTTCATTTATATCAGGAATAGCTGACTTGTGCACTAAAAATCAATATGCACTACTATGACGGTTTATATGACGGTTTACGTCCTTTCCATAACTCATATGGAGTTTCCGTTTCACCTTTTATGGGATCTTATTGAGAATGTAGTTTGTAGAAAGTATGGCTTCCCCTCACAAGTTTTGGGGTAAGCCGGAGCTTATCAACATCTCATTCATCATTTCCTTAAGATCACGATTTTTGCGTTATGCTACCCCATTTGATTGAGGTGATTAGGGAGCTGTCATTTGATGAATTATACCCGCTTCCGAACAGAATTCTTCAAATGGAGCAACATACTCTCCACCTCTATCACTTCGAATCATCTTAATTTTCAAATTAAGCTGATTTTCAGCTTCATTTTTATAAGTTTTAAAAGTTACTAAAGCTTCATCTTTGCTTTTCAAAAGATATACATAACAATATCTTATGCAATCGTTAATAAATATTATAAAGTATTTTTTGCCATCTCGAGTTTACACAAGTTTTAAATCACACACATCCATATGAATTAACTCAAGTGGTTTAGTACTTCTTGTTACCGAATGAAATGGTACTTTAGCCAATTTTGCTTCAACACAAATTTCACATTTGTCTTGTGAATCGGTTTTAAACGTAGGTATTAATTCCAAATTCACTAAACCTTTTAATTGTGTTAACATTTACGTGTCCTAATCTATCATGCCATAAATTAGAATAATCCAACAAGTAAAAAGAAGTAACGTTTTTATTCTTCACCTCTTGGCGGAAAACAGACATTACAGATATCTTAAAGAGCCCTTTCTCAAGGTAGCCCTTACAAGGAAATTGACCATTCTTGGTCATTACAAACTTGTCCGACTCAAACACTAGTTTAAACCTGGCCTTACTAAGCAAAGGTCTGGAAACCAAATTCTTGAGGATATTCGGGACATGCAGCACATCCACAAGCATAAGCTCCTTTTCGGAAGTCATCTTGAGAACAACCTTCCAAAGCCCCACGATGTTGGAAGTCGAAGAGTTTCCTATGAAAAGCTTCCATCCATTTATCGGAGTGTAGGAGGAGAACATCTCCTTGTCGGCACAAATGTGACGAGTAGCCCCGATATCTATCCACCACTCCCTTGGGTTATCCACCATATTCACTTTAAACACAATGGCGGTGAGATCGAGCCCCGATATATCTTATTGGAACGACTTGTCCTCCATCACATTGGCTTGTTGGTTGCCATTTTGATTGCCCTTCTCTGGGTGTCGGCAATCCTTGGCCATATGGTTTGGTTTGCCACAGTTGTAGCAAATTTCCTTTGAATTTCTTAGCCTTCCCCTTGTCTTTTCTAGGATGCTTCCGTTTCTTGCTAGTGCTTGATTCAGTAAGATTGGCCTTGACCTCAATTCCAGACTTACTGGATTTTACTTCGGATATTTGGTTGTATTCCTCAATCTGAAGTCGAACTATCAAATCCTCAAGCCCCATTTCCTTGCACTTAAATCCTTCCAAAATGGCGGCAATTTTTCGATTAACGCAACCACTTGGAAAGAGTCGTTCAGAATCATCCCTTCATACACCAAGTCATGAAGTCTGATCTGAATTTCTTGAACTTGGCTGATCACCGTCTTGGTGTCAACTATCTTGAAATCCAGAAATTTACCGACAGAGAAAATCGATGTTATGCCAAGCATCCACAACGATTCTCCGTTGGTTGTCGGATTCTTCAACGCCAACAGAGGGGGTCCTCCTTCAAAAAATGGGACAGACCCAACATAGTGAGGTAAAATAGCATATTTTGTTGCCAGCGTTTAAAGTCAACGCCGGAGAACTTCACCGGTTTTTTGCTGTGAGCAGGAGAAGCAGCCATCAGAGTGAATGAAACGGATGACATCGTCTTGAAAACAGCCGAAAGATTTTGTCTTGCGATTGTTGTTTGGGTAGTTTACTGTTTACAATAAAAATGGCAAATTGTTTAGGAAAATCTGGCTAAGTCGAGGCCTGTATTTAATACAGTCTCAGCAAGACGAAATCGCCCCGTATATAAAGTTATTACGGTTCCGGCGATTGTCCCTAAGATACAACGAGTTCGATTTAGCATCACTTGCAAAAATCGAACAATCAACAAACTATGTGTTGTTTGAAACTTTCAAGCTTTTGAAGGGAGTAATTTTAATATGCTGCAATGACTCAATTTTAGGCTTCTTATTTCGTGTCAGATTTCATCTGTAGGGGCCTTGTATTTATAGGCATCAAGGTGCCTGATAGAAAGGATATGTCTTTTAGATCGAAAAGAATTGTCTACAGCCAAAAAATGCACCTGATTGCTCGAACAGGTGCATCAATTCAGACGTGCGCATCCGGGCACACCTGCACGCGTGATCAATTACGCTCATTACCCGCGGTGCACATCTGCGCATCTGGCAGTGACATCTGGCTTCGCAGCGCTTGTGCGCGCGCTCGCGCACGCTGCCGCGCTTGCGCGGCGCAAGACGACTTCGATTGGAGATCATTAATTAATTAATTAAAAAATAATTATTTAATTTTAAAGGGTTTTAAATAGATTTGGTCCAAAAAGTGTAAGGGCCTTGAAACCCAAGCCCAGGCCCACGGCCCACGGCTCGGACTCGGGCTGGGCCGAGTTGGCGGGCGGCGGCAGTGGCGGGCGCGTGTGTTTTAAACCAAACCGGCAAACCCACAAGCATGTAGGTACTCACCCCTTTAAAAACTTTGGTGCCCCAAGGGCCCTAACCCAATTGTCCAACTTGGGATTTATAAATTGAACAAACTTTGGCTTCTACTCTATGTGGGATGGAACTTTTCTCCTTCCCCATATTTTCCATTTTCCATATCATTTTCTAATTTTAAGTGGCTAATTTCTAGCACTAATTTCTAAATGCCAATCTCATCTGCTCACTTAGTAGAATTTAACAAATAATTTAATTCTATTTTTCACTAATGGAAACCACTTAAATATTTAGTCAAAATTGGGTCAACACCCAATTTTTTAACCAAATTCCAACAATATGTTGCTTCTATTGAAACACATGCCTGAATATAACCCCACAATGTTCACACATTGAAGACAAATATAGAAGAGGCCTCCAAATAAAAACTACATTGCTTAAAGAATGAAAACAAACAATAAAACCATATAAAAAAAAAGGTATACCTTCCTGATTGCATCCATTTCATGCAAAAGAACTTGGTTAAATCGTCCTTCACTGACAGCATCCCTGCCATTTTGAAATCAATTACCACACACAGCAGCACTATCAACATAATAGGGGAAGCAAATGCACACTTCCTAGAACTAACCTATAAAATATGATCCTGTGAGGCTTTATCCCAGTGGATGAAAACAAATAATATGAACGAATTTAACGAAATTATCAGGCCATTTAGACAAACTAGTAAGAAACACATGCGTCGCACATGATACACATGACTTTACTAAAATAATTATATTCTTTAATAATTTTATTGATTAATATTAAAATATTAAAAAGTGATTAGAAAGAAAAAAAATAATTAAATTTAAATATTATACAGTATTTAATATATATTTTTCTTTACTTTAATTATAGATCGACGTGAATTGTTAAATAATCATTTTAAAGAACTCAGTCCCACAATTTTTTTACAATCGGTATAACAACAAAATAAATTTTATATTAGCTTACAATCACATTCATCGGTATTTTATTTCATTTATATGGCTAGAAAAGTATTTTCTCTTACATGATTTTCGAATTCTTTTAGCATTGGATGCATTTTACATAACCAGACAAATAATTTAGCTTATAAATCGTAAGCTAATGATTAATAAATCACATGCAAGTTATCGCATTAATAAAAATTAATTAACTAAATTTTATACCCAAATCCATCATAAATATCATCTGTCAGGACGATTTTATCGTCTAAAAATATTTTTCGAGAAAAAGATAAAGATTGGTTTTGATTTGTTTTGCCTTTCTAGATTTGTGATATAATTAGGACTTTTTAGATAAGGGAAGAAATCATATTGATATGGTATTGATATATTAGGATTCTTGATAGTTATCTTGTTTCCTAACATAAGTGATTTACTTGTCATATATTTGTATATATCTTCTTTCCTTGTGTATTAGGTCTCTTGAAGGGTGTTGGACGGCTATTTAAAGGGAAGAGGACGTCCATAATGATTACATAAGAAATACACCAGAGTTACAAGAGTCTTGAGAGAGTTAGAGTCATTCAAGCACAAGGAGTCGAATCGCCCTGGATGCGATCTCAAATGTGACTACATCTGAGATCACATTCAGCCCTGCAGCTTGTGTTTGTTAGCTTTTCATCCATTGTTTTTGTATTGTGATTAACGAAGTCCATACATATCTATTGTTGGATGAGTTGAATTACATAGATTATATATACTCGAGATAGGAATTTTTCGTTGAATTTCTACTAGTTGGATTTGAGTATTTTTGTATACGGAATCAAACTGATTTTACTAGTGGAAAGTTTTGCCATATTGGCACGTCTACAAAGCTTGTTGGCTTGTAGACAATTTTTACTTCGTGTGTCTCTTTATAGTTTTCAAATTTCCACTGCATGTGGTTGTGAATGTGATCACATATGCAATCACATCCTTACTCTGCAAAACTTTTGGTAAATATCCGTGTTTAAATTCTTTCAATTGGCATCTAGAGCCTACACTTGACGACACTAAGTGTTGATCCTGAGTGTTTGTTAGCATGGATACTCAAAATAACCCCACTTTTCGTCCCCCCATTATTGATGGCTCCAATTATTCTATTTGGAAAGTCAAAGTTCGGGCCTACATCAAATCAATTGATGAAAGGGCCTGGCGTACAATCCTTACTAGGTGGTCACCTCTAAAACTCATCGATATTGATGGTGACTACAAGGACAAAGGAGAAATTGGTTGGACTAATGATGAATTAATTTTGTCCAATTACAATTCTAAGGCCTTGATGGCAATTTTTGGCACTGTGGATCAAAATATGTTTAAAATCATTGCTAATTTTTTGTGGCAAAAGATGCTTGGGATACTGCAAAGTCATTGTGAGGGTTCAGCAAGTGTGCGAAAAACCAAACTTAGGTTGCTCACAAATAGGTTTGAAAACCTGAGGATGCGTGAGGATGAGAATATCACTACTTACAATGCCAAACTATGCGATATAGCCAATGAAGCTCAAGCCTTAGGTGAACCCATATCCAACGAGAATCTTGTGAGCAAAATGTTGAGATCTCTTCCTATTAGGTATAATATCAAAGTTTCATCCATAGAAGAAGCCCATGATGTGGCCACTTTAAGTCTAGAAAGACTTGCTTTGGCATTCTTCAAACCTATGAGATGAACATGGCTCAACGGATGGAGAGTTTGGGTCACAAAGTTGCTTTTCAAATTGAGTCTCCCTTTCACTCGAGTCCCAAGTTACCAATGATTTTACTGACCTTACCCAATGAGATTGAAAAATCTGATCTAGGAGATGATTCTATGGCCATGTACTCGAAAAAGTTTGATAAAATTCTTAAGCTCAAAAGTCAGAAAAAGTCTCAAAATTTCACCAAGCCTTTTAAGTCTGAGTCAAGCAAGTTTCCTCAAAAACACACCTTTGATAAAAGTCAACAGCGTTTTTCTGGTGATAAATCAAACAAGTCTGACACAAAAACTCTTGACTCCATTAGGTGTAGGGCTTGTACTGGGTATGGTCATTATGCTGTCCAATGTGCTAACACTCTTATGAAAAAGGGGATGAGCCTGACTGTGACCTTGAGTGATAACGAATCTGACGGTGAAAAGAATGATCAGGAAGAAAACAAGGTTCTGACTACCTTGGTGAAGAATCGAAAGTCCCTCCAAATTAATCCTTCAGGTGTTGCCAAGGGTGTGGCCCGAGATGTGATCACACCTTCTCTGATCACATCTGAAGTCACATATGATGAATAGGATCTCTCATCTATCTCTAATCATTTCTGTTTCAATTCTACTTCTGTACCTGATAATAATGAACAGGATGATGAATCTGATGATGAAAGTCTGGAGGACACATACGCGAACCTTTACAAGGATTGGTTGAAAAGGATAAAAGTGAACGAGATGCTGAAAAAGGAGAATGACCGACTTACAAAGGAGAATGATGATCAAAGGGAAGTGGTTACCAGGTTAGAGGCTTCTCTTACAAAGAAAGAACTTGAGTTCGAAAAGGTAAAGTCTAAACTTGAAGAGTCTCTTGAAAGCATAAAAAGGTTTAATTCTAGGAAAGCAAAACTGGATGATATTCTTTCCATGGGCAGTGATGATAAAACTGGCCTTGGTTATAAAACTCCGATTTTTGTGAAAGCTAAAGAACAAGGAGAATCCTCAGATTCCTCCAATAATAAAATGATTTTTCCCGAGTAAATCTAAACCACGGAAACATCACTTTATCTGTCATTATTGTCATGCTCCTGGACACATAAAACCATTCTCGTTATAAGTCTGAAATCGGATTTAAGGTCCGGACGCCGGATGTCATCGCAGATGTTACAAAATCCTCGTAATCATTTTTCAAAATCATGCCGGGTAAAAAAATCGAGGTTAAATGTCATGTTATCTATACTTCCTTGAGATCTAACGTTGCGGGATCTTGGTACTTTGATAGTGGATGCTCACGACACATGACAGGTACCTTGTAGTATTTGACTGACTATGAAGTGTACAATGGAGGCAATGTTACCTATGGAGGTGGAGCCAAAGGAAAGATAATTGGGAAAGGAACGTTGAACATTGAAGGACTACCCAAGCTTCGTAATATGCTTCATGTAGTTGGTCTTAATGCTAATCTCATCAGCATAAGTCAACTATGTGATGATGATCTCTATGTCAAGTCTAACAAAAACTCATGTGAAGTGTTCGATGAAAATGATACTTGTATCTCATCGGCTTGAGGTCTTCGACAATCGTTATCAATTTTGTAATGATCAACTCGTCACAGGGGCACACACAAATGACATCGATCTATGGCACCAAAAGTTAGGGCATGTTAGCCATAAAAAGCTAATGGAACTTGTGAAATATGAAGCTGTCATTGGTTTGCCTAAGTTGTCTGT
This sequence comes from Rehmannia glutinosa, assembly GCA_016081115.2. Taxonomy (NCBI): domain Eukaryota; kingdom Viridiplantae; phylum Streptophyta; class Magnoliopsida; order Lamiales; family Orobanchaceae; genus Rehmannia; species Rehmannia glutinosa. The sequence continues at coordinate 55,481,930 of CM071931.1, read as the reverse complement.
GAAAAGTGTCAGTGTTTGTGAAAGTTGTCAAAGGGGTAAACAAAAGAGAGTGTCGCATCAAATGACATCACATTTCCATACCACTAGATGTCTGGAGTTAGTTCATATGGATCTCATGGGTCCTATTGAGATTGAAAGTGTGGGTGGTAGGAAGTACTCTTATGTGATTGTCGATGATTTTTCACGTTACATGTGGACTTATTTTCTACGTGAGAAATATGAAACTTTTGATTTCTTTAGAAGCTGGCATAAAAAGGTCTGTAACTTGTATAATTTGACAGTTGCCAGAATTAGATCAGACCATGGTAAAGAATTTGAAAATTCTTCTTTCTCGACCATTGAAAAGGTGATAGAAAAGGGATTTCTCATGAATTTTCCGCACCTAAAACTCCACAACAAAATGGGGTGGTGGAAAGGAAAAATCGTACATTGCAAGAGATAGCCCGTGTCATGCTTAGTTCTAAAAAACTTTCTAAAAGGTTTTGGTGAAGCTCTTAATACTGCTTTCCATATAGCTAATCGTGTGTATTTGAGGCCTGGATGTTCTATGACCCCGTATGAAATACTTATGGGAAAGAAACTTAACCTCAAATATTTTCATGTTTTTGGGTGTGTGTGCTATGTCCTTAATGATCGTGATAATCTTGGTAAATTCGATTCCAAAAGTGACAAGTGTCTTTTTCTAGGCTACACTTCGAATAGTCATGCCTATCGAGTTTATAATCTTCGTACTAAGACGATCATGGAATCTGTAAATATTGTCTTCGATGATCTCTCAGATATTGCAGGAAAGAGTGAAGAAGATCATGTGGATCTACTCGAATTTGTTGAGACTGCTCCAGCAAAGGATGTTGGCACAGATGTTATGGAGAATGTGACTGAAGCCCCATCCACAGCTGACTCAAATGCAGAACCAAATGTGACGGCATCCGAGCCCACATCCGTGTCTGCTGCAGCTGAGTCGGACTCTGACTCTGACTTTGAACCTGTTGAAGAAACTAATAATACAATTGTGGATCGTGGCAGTGACATACCTACAAGGATTCAGAGAAATCACCCTACGTCTCAGATCATTGGTAACACTACTGATGGTATTAAGACAAGAGGGAAAGGTAGAGTGAACTATCGTGATATGGTAAGAATGGTTTGCTTGTCAACTGATTGTACGAATGTGAGAACATGTTGTTTTGTGTCCAATTTTGAACCTAAGAATGTTGTTGAAGCTCTTAAAGATGAATTTTGATACATGCTATGCAAGAGGAACTTGATCAATTTGTCAAAAATGATGTGTGGTTTTTAGTCCCTAGGCCAGAGGATGTTAATTTCATTGGAACAAAATGGATTTTTAAAAATAAAACAGATGAATCTGGCAAAATTGTTCGCAACAAAGCTCGATTAGTTGCTCAAGGGTACACGCAGGTTGAGGGGGTGGATTTCGATGAAACCTTCGCTCCTATAGCCCGTATTGAGTCCATACGCTTGTTGCTTGCAATTGCATGTTACTTGGGATTAACTCTTCACCAAATGGATGTCAAATGTGCTTTCTTAAATAGATTTCTAGATGAAGAAGCTTTTGTTGAACAACCTAAAGGCTTTGAGGACCCTTTTAAGCCTAACCACGTGTATAAGCTTAAAAAGGCTCTCTATGGTCTCAAACAAACCCCTAGAGCTTGGTATGGTAGGCTAACTGAGTATCTTCTTCAAATTGGCTTTAAACGTGGTGAAGTTGATAAAACCTTGTTCATTCAAAGAAAAAACCACGACATCATGATTGCTCAAATCTATGTCGACGACATTGTTTTTGGTTCCTCCTCTGATAAATTGTTAAAGGAATTCATTGCTTGCATGTCCTCTACTTTTGAAATGAGTATGGTAGGTGAGTTAAGTTACTTCCTGGGCTTGCAAATAAAACAATTAAAAGAAGGAATTTTTATCTCACAAAGCAAGTATGCTAAGAATCTTGTGAAGAAGTTTGATCTTGAAAATGCCTCTCACTTGAAGACTCCCATGGGGTCGAGTCAAAAGTTGAGCAAAGAAGATGTGGCTGAAAGTGTTGACCACACCTTGTATAGAAGTATGATAGGAAGTTTGTTGTACTTAACTGCTAGTCGTCCTGATATTATGTTCAGTGTTTGTCTATGTACTCATTATCAATCTGATCCCAAAGTTACTCATTTAAAAGCCTTAAAACGTATTATTCGATACGTAGGGGGCACAACTGATTTGGGAATTTGGTACACCAAAGATACTAACACTAATCTTGTGGGATTTAGTGATTACGATTGATTTTGGAGATGTTGTTGATCGTAAAAGTACAACTGGTGGATGTTTTTATTTGGGAAATAATTTGGTCTCATGGTATAGCAAAAAGCAAAATTGTGTATCTCTTTCGATTCTTTGAATCGGAATATGTAGAGTTGGGAGTTGTTGCACACAACTTTTATGGATGAACCAAATGATTGAGGACTATGGTTTGCAAAGTGAAACCCTGATTGTCTATTGTGATAATATGAGTGCGATTGATATTTCGAAAAATCCTGTCCAACACTCTCGTACTAAACACATAGATATTAGACATCACTTTATTCGAGATTTAGTTGAGAAAAATATTATTCGAATTGAGTATATTGCTACTGAAAATCAGCTTGCTGACATCTTCACCAAGGGTTTGGATTTTGAGAGATTCTCCAATCTAAGGAAGTCTCTCGGTTTGTGTGTTGTTTGAGATATTACATGAGATGTCACAGCATTGCACATCACATCCGCTGTGACATCCAAAATCTGCATCCCTTCTCTTCTCCTCTATTTCTTTTTCATTTTTTTAGGCATCCCTGCATTATAAGCCTTCATGCATTTCTGCAAAAAGTGGATTGATGGTTCGAACTAGTCACATATATTGTCTCCCTTGGAAAACTGGTGTGAGTCGATCTCTCCATTTCAAAAAATTGATGATATTTTTCTCAGTAGCTGAGTTGAAAATAAAGTCTTGATCATTCTTGGAGGCCTTCCAGGAAAAAGCTACCAACCCATTGTGTGCAGCTATTCCTTGTGACCTATTTCATCAAGCATCCTACTATTTAACAAAGGCATGATCATGTGAAAAAGAGCTACCTTTGGCACTTGAGTGAAAGCTCCCTGTTTGGTTAACTCCCTCATGAGACTCGGAAAAAGTGAAGAAACCTCGAAAATTTTGATAAGCTGGGATTTCGGATTGCGATTCATTGAATCAGCGAGTACAGGTGTGACTTAAAATGGGACGACATTTGAACCTACATCCATTGCTGCAACACTTTTCACCTTGTGTGTGCGTTTTTTTTATTTTTGCTGCATTAGGCATATTAGGTTTGCATGTCCTGGTGATCTTAGATTCTTTGCTGAGATTTGGTTTCCATATATAATTTGAGGGTGATATTTTTCTCTTCCCAAATCTTGAAAATCTTGATGGATATATTTTGTGGGTTGAACCGATTTGGAGGATCAGGGTAAATCTTATTTTTGATTTTATCACAAGTTGACATAATGTGGACACTTTGAGAACCAGAGTTTGAGATTAATTGGGATCTTGATTTTCTTTCTTTTTTTCGATTATTACCATGAGAAATTCTTTCCTAATCAAACTCTTTCCATTGTACTTTGATTATCGTGCCCAATAATGACTCTTTGCTATCACTATTTACTTGCAGGCACTTGAGTGTTGTGCACCCACTTTTCTCTCACAATTTTCGAAGCTTGTGTGTGGTTGAGATTTTTTCAGGTTATTCGGTCATCTTCCTCACCATGGCAAGATTTGTTTCATCTATCAAGAACCTTTTTGGCAGCCCCAGCAAATCATCTTCTTCCTCGCACAATTCCGAAAGCCCCAAGTCTGAGAAATCCATGGAAAGCAAATCTTGTGCGAGATGCCGTCAGAGATGGAACCCCATCTGACACTGCATCTCCATCTGCCCTGAATCCTTCTTCTTCTCCGCATAAGGAGAGTGCTTTACCGCCAGAGGCCGCTGCCACGTCCTCCTCCACTCCCACAGAGGTCCTCGCGGAAACCATCACTCCTCCATCGCCAAAAATCGCTGCTCCCGACTCTGTTCACGATGCCCCTGCATCTTTTCCTGAAGATGTCCCTGCATCTGGGACTGCATCTCCCACTGCTTCAATCAAAGATCCAGGTTTGGATTCGTCTCTCCCTGAGCACTCATCCCCTCCAAGTTCCACTCCAACGGCTATCATCCCCTGTTCCATTTCAAGACGAGGCCCTTGCCTCTGTTCTTCCTGGTGAGAAAAATAATGAAATTGATGCCGACAATCCTCCGGATTTTGAGGTCATTCGCACAGTTCATGGGCCTTTGGGAAACCCTAATGTGCAACGTTCAAAAAAACTTCGTGGTTACTCTCCAGAGGACTTCGAAGATTCAGACTCTACTCCTGAAATTTCTCCAAAGAAGCAAAAGACTGTTGTTGAGGGTACTTCGCAGATAGGGGGAGATGATTCGCCTATTCCTTTTGTCCCTTTTAGTGATTCAGAGGACAATGTAAACCAGTTTGTTGTTCTGCCCAGAGAACGAGTGCAACCCGAGTCCAAAGATAATGATGAGGATGTGCCTTTGGCACAAATGCTTGCGCAGGTCAGAAAGGGCAAAGGTGTGGCCAAGGATGTGACCACATCTAGGCCAACACCTATTGCAGCTGAGTCAAGTTCTGAATTCGATGACTCAAGTGATGAAGATTTTGATGCTTCAAAAGAACCAGACCCTGAGATTGATCTTGATGCCATGGTCGAAGAAGTGGGTGATGAAATGATTGCTGAAGAATTAAAGGAGGCTGTTGCTGCGGATGTTGAGGAAGATGTCATGTCATCCGACGACACATCTAATTCTGAGTTTAATATTACAAAAGCTCACTCCGAGCAATTTTACACAGCTGCTGCCGCTTCCAGGTTTCATGCTATCCTTTCCCGTTTCTTTATTGATGAGAAAAATCGAGATTATGAGCACTTTGAGAAGTATAACTTGAATCGATTTTTTGAAGAACGCAATTTGTTAACCACGATTGATACTGCACTGCCTTATATTGATTCTGTGGTCTGTGAGTTTTATGCTAATATGTCTACTCGTATTGATGTTCGTCGATCTCCTAAGTTTGGAAAAGTGTTTGTTCGAAATAAGATATATGAGTTCAGTCCCTCGATCATTAACCGGTTCTTTGACATGCCTGATTTTGAGGAAAGTGAGGTGCCCTCCGATTACAATGAAATGGCTCGTTTTCTATCTGGTGGGCGTATGCAAGATTGGCCTGCCCATCCCAAAAAGCTTGTCTCCTCCCGCCTTACGTCCTTCTATGGGTTTTTGCACAAAATATGCTGTGCAAATTGGTCTCCTTCGAAGAATAATTCCATAGTTACACAGACACATGCTCGCGTTCTATATCAAATTGGGAAAGGACTACCGTTCAATTTTGGGAAATTGGCTTTCGAGGAGGTCACGTTCTTTGCTACCAGTGAATCTAAAGCTTGGTCCCTGCCATTTCCAAGCCTGATCTATAAGATCCTGGTGTCACAAGGTTTTCCGCCCAAGAAGGATGATCATTTTACCAACCCACCTGGGGTCTTTCATGTATCCAGACCACTGCTCAGCCCTCAAAATCGCATTGTTGATTTGCCTCTCGTCTATCCAGGAGATGCTCCGCCTGCTCCTACGACTCCAACCTCTGCTGCTTCTCCAGATGTTGCTACCCCTGCCCCTGGGACTGTCCAGGATGTGGCCCCGGATGCGGTTCCGGATGTTGGCCACATTCCTGATCCCATTTTCTCTCACATTTCATCGTACCGTTTCTTTGCGCTTTTTACAGTCCGGTGGCTTTTCTTTGAGCAAAGATTGCTCACTTCACTGCTCTCCGATCTCAGTTGCAACAAATACTTGGCTCTGTTTCGGCCAAAAAGGGGGGGAGAACATACGCGCAGTGGCCCAAGCTTCGCTCACACGGGGGAGCTATGGAGCGAGACTCCTAGAATCGATGCTCACACATCGAACAGCAGGCTGCAGATCAAGCTGGTGTTGCTGCATCACTGACTCGACAGAATGAAGGCGACGAAGGCCTTCAGTTTGATTTTGAAGGACAATTGGACACGAATGTGTCTACTGACAAACTTTATGATATTTGATTGGGGATGTACTAAGACTACTATTCTACTAGGTTTACTTGTTTTGTCTTTTGATAACTTGATGAACTCTCGTTTTTTTTATTGCTGCAGTTATAAATGTGACCTGAAATGTGATCGCATCTGTTTCAGTATTTTTTAAATCAGCATGATATTTAGGGGGAGTTGTCACACTCAGGGGGAGTTTGCTTGATTTGTGCTTATTATGTGTTTTGTCCAGAAAGGCAAAAAGGGGGAGATTGTTAGGACGATTTTATCGTCTAAAAATATTTTTTGAGAAAAAGATAAAGATTGGTTTTGATTTGTTTTGCCTTTCTAGACTTGTGATATAATTAGGACTTTTTAGATAAGGGAAGAAATCATATTGATATGGTATTGATATATTAGGATTCTTGATAGTTATCTTGTTTCCTAACATAAGTGATTTACTTGTCATATATTTGTATATATCTTCTTTCCTTGTGTATTAGGTCTCTTGAAGGGTGTTGGACGGCTATTTAAAGGGAAGAGGACGTCCATAATGATTACATAAGAAATACACCAGAGTTACAAGAGTCTTGAGAGAGTTAGAGTCATTCAAGCACAAGGAGTCTGAACTGCCCTGGATGCGATCTCGAATGTGACTACATCTGAGATCACATTCAGCCCTGCAGCTTGTGTTTGTTAGCTTTTCATCCATTGTTTTTGTATTGTGATTAACGAAGTCCATACATATCTATTGTTGGATGAGTTGAATTACATAGATTAGATATACTCGAGATAGGAATTTTTCGTTGAATTTCTACTAGTTGGATTTGAGTATTTTTGTATACGGAATCAAACTGATTTTACTAGTGGAAAGTTTTGCCATATTGGCACGTCTACAAGCTTGTTGGCTTGTAGACAATTTTTACTTCGTGTGTCTCTTTATAGTTTTCAAATTTCCGCTGCATGTGGTTGTGAATGTGATCACATCTGCAATCACATCCTTACTCTGCAAAACTTTTGGTAAATATCCGTGCTTAAATTCTTTCATCATCATTTTATTTGTTATTGTTATTCAAATAAAATAAAATAAAATAAAGGTTAATCAAACTCTTATACTTCATGTGCTTACTTCTTTTATTCTATCCCAGTTCTTCGATTAAAGAAATGTAAAAAAAATATAATATAATATATATATGAAAAATCATATATTATTTGAATTCTAGTAACAAAGTCAAAATTTTATCATTAACACTTAAACTTAATCTTCCTCCTATTTCCAGTGTCTTAAAAATAATAAACCTTAACCTAATATAAACAATTAATTCATTATTTTCATTGAGAGTCAGGTATTAATAAAACTATGAAAAAGTGATAAGTAGAAATATGAGTTTTGAAACTCTATTCAATTGCACACAAAATATCTTCACCTAATAAATAATAAAACTAAAGACAGTCTTCTGATAGGAAAAATAAGAACAATTTTCATGTGTCAATCATCAATAATTAAATATAAAACTAATTAACTTTTATTTTTGAATTTCTTTTTGCAAATACTTAAGTTTTTAAAAGTTATATAATAAACTAAAAACTAATATAGTTTTTTAAATTGCATAGAGTTTTAGAAAAATGCGTTATTGTATTAGAGTTTGTACTTTGCAATTGAATTTGACTATTTTGGTTATATTAAAATTTACTTAATTGTAAAATTTGTGAGCCGTATATTTATGAAAATTGCAATTATTCATAATATACTGAAACTAATCTATATTTGTTTGATGGGACTGTAAATTTAAAATTGACCTTATTTATCTCGTTTACAAAATTATATTATTTATTGTAAAATATAATTATCAATCCAATTTTTAGTGTTAAAAACACCCTTAACTATTCACTTCCGCCTCCTTATACCCAGAAGAATTCATATTACTTGACACTAAACATGATCACTTCACTCCATTTATTATTATATATAGTTTAACACAACAAATTTGATACATAAATAGTATTTTGAATATTATATTGTTACCTAAATTAACATGTAATTTAAGAAATATTAATTTTTGACATAAATATCAAACTATTTCACATTAAATAAGTTTAGTTTATTTATTTATTATTTACAATTTAATATACACAAAGTGATTTTTCATTTCTTATTCTTGTTTCAACTTTTTAAGAATATTTGACTTTATAAAAATTAGAATAATTTTACCCATTTTTATAATAATTATATTTGTGCTTGAATCTTTATAAGTCCTAAAGGTGTGCTTTTAAAATGAACTGAGGTTTTAACGAAAATGTCTTCACATATAAGCCATTTAATTATTCTTTCTAATTTCCAATGTTGCAGAAATAGCTAGGCGACGGCCCAATGCCTAAAAATAGTATTATTTTTTTCTTTTTTTTATTTTTACCATTTTTAGCGATTTTTTCCGCCTAGGCCCGATTTTTGGCCGCCTAGGCGGGAGCCTAGCCCAATTTTAGGGTGAACAAATTTTTTTGGGCGATTTTAGCAAAATCCCCGATTTTCGCAACACCGATAATTCCCATCTATGACCCACATTTAACTATTTACCTTTATTCTTTCATATCTTTATAATATGTTTCATTTGGTTTAATCCTAAACTATCTATATATGTGACATTAAAACGCAAAATTATTTAGGTCAGTCTCAACTCATTAATCTTAAGTATAACTATTTATTTTTTAATATTATTTATTCTTAGTTTTCGCTCTAATTTGTAGTAATTATTTAATTTACTTAATCTTTTTATGAATGTTATGTTAGTATCCGAACTAATATATAATTTATAATATATTACTTTCTCAGTAAATATCAAATTGTTACATATTAAATGAGTTTATTTATTTTTTCTTTTGCATAGCATATATGTTCCTTTAGACTAATCCAATTTTAGCTCATGTTTCACTCTTTCACACTATTTTATTAAAATTTGATTATTTTAGTATATATTTTTATTATAAATATGTATCATATTGATATTTTGAACTTATAAGTTTAAGGGTGTAATTTTCAAACGACATTCAAGTTTTATCATAAATGTCAATTTAATACATACATATTTTATTTATTAAGTTTGTTTTCTAAGTTTTTTTAATAAATTTATTTATAAAACTTTTAGCACTTTTTTGCACTTGTTCCTAAGATTTATAGGATATAAAATAATTGAAAGTTTGAAATCATAATAATATTGAAAAAATAATAAATTAGAAACTAAAACTTATAATGTTATATATAAAAAATTAACTAAAAGTCATATTAACACATTTAGTTAAAATTTAAAAGGTAACCCTTTTGCCGCGACAAACTTGTTTTAGTTCTTATTCGCTTTTTTTTTCTTCATGTTATTGCTATTCCTTTTAATTTGTACATTTTATTTTACTGATATGGCTAATTAAAATAACATATACATGAAATTGCAATAAAAACAAAATATGAAACTCTCTTGTTTTCAATATTATTTTTTTGACCACCATCAATAAATTAATTTTCAAATTGCATATTACTAATTGATGGAGAATTTTCCGACCATAAAAGAATTATGTATTTTCTCTACCTTTTATTAAGCTTCAAAACCACATAAAATCTTTTTTATTTATTTTTTCTTATCATGTATATTATAATTTGATATTTTTCTTATAAATTATAATAGACATATTTAATTATTGAGAAAATTTAAAAGAATATAAGAGATACACAATTTTGCATCATACTAAAAGTTTAATAGTTAAATTTTCTTCTATAACTACTTGTGTATATGTTTAGAACATATGGTTGAAGGTTTTGAAACCCAGTTTAAATTTGAAATTGATTTTATAAGAAATTTAAAGTATTCTTAGTGTTATGATTAAAAAAATATATTTTCTGATTCTAAAAAATAAATTGACTATAATGAACATCTCTAATATAATTAAACAAAAATTTTAAATAAATAATAAAACTATAGAAAAACATTTACATATATGTTCTAATTAATTTCTAATTAATCTATTATGAATAAATAATAAATAAATTTTACATTATGTTGAACTTTATAATGTTAAAATTTCTCATGTGAAGTCCTTATATATGCTTATGACATACGGTTAGAAAGCTCTCGAAATATAGTTTAATATGAAGCTAATACTATTTGAAAAGTCAAAATATTTTAGGAGTTATAAATGAAAGAATAAATACTTTAAAAGTGTAGAATATAAAAGGACACTTGTTTTATAATTGAACAAATAGAAACTTAATAAATATCAAATTACTTAGTTATCCTAAAATATTACTATGTCCAAAGGATATTTTTGTCCAATCAAAAATTTGAAGAAACATTCACACTTTTAAAGATAGATATAGATATAGATATAGATAGATAGATATAGATAGATAGATATAGATTAAATAGACCATTCTTACTGATCATTTACCCTGAAATTTTCAAATTAGTGTCACAAATAAAGAAAATCAAGAAGTGAACATACACAGTTCTTATGTACTTGCTCTGCACTTTCCCAAGGTAAAAACTCACTGCAGAAAGAAAGGAAGATGATCATTTACAAAAGCATAATCAGTATTTAATTTATGTCTAGGAAAGTAGCTAGTATATATTCAACATGAAGCTCACGCATCAAAAAACACACACACATATGTGTGTATGTGTGATTATTATAGAACAGGAAGTACGAACGTAGAAGGTTTTACCCCAGTTGTGAGCCTTGGCTCTTTATCAACCGTCTTTCTTAAGGCTTTATTTGGATTGATGGATCTGAAAATTTGTTGAGCTTGTTTGGATGCAATGAATTGCAAATAATTAGGCTGCTATTTTGAACAATTTTTTGACTTGTGGTGATGGATTTAAGATCCACCTTATATGGAGTCATTTGAAAAACTTCTCTAAATTCTCCCCTAAAAACCAAATCTTCTCATCCACATGCAACCTAAAAGTTTTGTGTTAATTTTGATATGTTTTTAATTGTCATTAGATGATGAATTTTTTCAAGGGGTCGCTTTTTTCGCGGACTCCACTGTCTGCCATCGTACTCAATAGAAGACAGATGGACTCTGATACAGCAAAATCTGAGCTCAGAGTTTTATTGCATCAAACTGAGAAAGAAGCAACTTGGAGCTCAAAAAAGATGATTTTGATAAGATCCATATAAATTTTATTATTGTTAATGCGAGGCAGGAAGCAAGGGGATCAAAGTCGAAGTAGCGCAAACGACAGAACGTGCCATCAAAAACTGTGGGCTGCTGCTTTCAGCCATTACCCAATATTTCATCATAACTTCTCTCTGATTAACAATTCTGATCAATGCTTCCCTTCTCTGCATCACCTCTTGCGCCATCAAGGCTACTTTGTGCTTCTCATGGTACTTCAATTCCAGATCATTTTTTATGGTTGGAACCGAGATAGCCGAAGCAACTAATGCAGGAAGCAAAAGTAGCATCGAAGATGTTGGAAGCAAAAGCTCTAATAAAAAAAATAGCCATCTGAAAAAGTAAAGCAAAAGTATGCAATCAAAAACGTGTTTCTTCTAGTGAATATGCCCACAAAATTAGCAATAATATATAATCCATATACAATGTGGAGTAGAACATTATTGCAATTGTTATATCTCCCTACGCAAAATATAGAATATACAAGGCACAAACCTGCACTTATTGGAAGGCTGTGTCGATATTTGTCAGAGCTTTTGAGAATAATATTTATACTATACACCAGAAACTACAGATATTTTACATGAACACCACAAGCAAATATGCAGATGAACAACCTGTGATCCAATTAAAAAAATCGGAGATGAGACAAATTGTTTTAACAGAAGTGATGCCTTAAAACTCGTATTCCTCCCACAGATGAGACAAATTGTTTTAACTTGACAAAAGCAGAAGTACAATTGAGAACATAAAACTAAGACTCTTCGTGATTCAAAGACAGAACAATAGAATTAGTAGATATTCAGTACAACTCAGACCCAAACACACTGAAACATGCACTCTTTCAACAAAATAATAGACCTTACCAATCATGTTCCATTGTCTCACACTTGAATTAACCAGAGCCTGCCGTCCAGTTGGTGATATCTCAGCTGACAATTCAAATTGGAGGCATAAGATAAAAGTCATGCAAAAGGAAATAAGACAAAAGATATTAGCGAAAAAAATATACCGTAGGAGCAGGCAAAACCCGTGCCTCTATAGATGTAAGTTGAGGGTTAACTTGTATACCACAACTCCTTATTCACGAGTTCGTCGCCATTGTAATTGTTGTAACCAACCATCTACAGATAAACAAATGTAAAAAAGGAGGAAAACGACTATATAAAAACAATGAAAAAGTAATACTACTCAATTTCACATATACTTTTGAAATGTTGTTCTCTCGGTCTGGCGGTCGTTGGCAGGTAGCTTTCAGCAATTCAGTAACTTGTCTCTCATTCAATTTCTTTGAGTATCGCTGACCCGCAACAATTCTAGAAAGTTGTGCAAAGAACACAATTTAGCTACCAAAATACAGCACTGAAGAGAATAAAACAAGACAAAAGAACATATGAGATGAATCAAAATACCTCCATTTCCATAGGTAAATTTTAATTTTCATGTATAGCAGCTATGGTGGATTTTGAGTCACTATGGAGGATTTTAAATACTGCTTACAAGTCACTTAAAATCTTTTTCAAATCCAAATTCTTCCATCTAAAAGAAAAAACTTGTCAAAACCAAAAATTACAACATCAATCAACATATTGCAGAATTGAAGATCACATAAGAACTAAAAACTACAAATACTACTCTTGAAATTTAGCTTAATAAAAAAAAAAAGATCTTGTAAAATTACAAATACTCGTTGCTAATTTACAAATTGCACCCAATTGAAGGGGAAATTTATTATTTTAAAAGATAACTTGATTTTATTATTTTAATAAGGTAAACCTCAAGGATAGTTTTTGTAATAATACCAAATAGAAAAAAGTAAAATGGCAACAGTGCAGCACTCTGTTGCCTTTCCATATCCATCATTACTGCATTGTGTTTGAGCGCACTTCCACTGATTGCCGACTAAATGCTCAAACCATCTGAAACAGAGAGATAATATAACTGAATAGCTTAACTGACCATAATACTAAACCATGACATTATCAAAAGTAGGACTAACGAAAGGAGGGAGGGATTACATTTAAACTCATGTATTCCAATTCCAAGTCTAAATATAAATAATGTGATTCCCTAATTCGTCATTCATACAATACAATCAGTTTGACAGGAAATTTGTGTGCCCAGAATGTGTGCACTAGAATGTGTGACCTTCCGAAATTTGTGCATCAGAATGTGTGCCCAGACGAAAAGCTCCGAAAGACACAGCAGTGGTCAACCAATCACAAACACCTTTTCGTCACAGCAAAATTTTAAAAGGGCACAACTATTGAGTCCAATAATGTCGAAACATTACATCATAAACTAGTTTCACCTCTGCCACAAAATCTGAGACAACTGCAAAAATGAATAAGAACAAAATGGATGAGATGACAACTAGCTTGAAGAAACTAAATTACTGTTGATTTGACTCAATCTACAACCTCTTAATCTCTATGTTAAAAACTGGAAAGATAAAATGATAAATATACATAGGTAAAGACAAGGGAATGAAGGGGGAAAACAAAAATTACGATCTAATGTTCTCAGGAAATATTGGTCTAGAAAGATGGTTGAATAATTCTTTTGGTAAACAGGTGGAGTCAATACATAAAACATAGTTAAGTATCACGGGAAAAGACTAGGAAATGGAAAAGACAATAGAACTGGACACCTATTTTTGTCCCTAAAAATAAAAATCTATTAGTAAGCCGAAAGCCAAAAGGTGCATATAGGAAGCAGTATATAACATTTAAGTCTTGCCAATTTTAGTCAGTTTCAGCATGCAATTATTAGAACAAGCGAAAAGTATTTGAGGATCCGATGGGTGTACTTAGTGTCAGTTCGCGGATCCGGTAGGTATATCGCAATTGTTAGATAAATGTTTTTATCATGATTTTGATGATTTTGATTTTACACCAAAACAATGTTTTTAAATGTTGTCCAAATACTCTTAAATGATTTAAAATGTTTTTACTAATTTTTTGGAGTATTTCTTCAAGTCTATTTTCGACAAAAATTGGACAACACTTTTGATGATTTTGTGTTAATGTGTTTTTACACCAAAACAATATTTCTATTGTCCAAATACTCCCGATCGGTCTAAAATGTTTTTACTATTTTTTCGGAGTATTTCTTGAAGTTCATATTCAACAAAAATTGGACAACTCCTTTGTTTTGAGGTCAAGAGGTCGCCCTATAGGGCAACCCGTATCTGAAAGTTGTGCAAAATAAAGGGGGTTGGACCGGTCACCCTAGGGTGACCGGTGGGGTCGACCGGTCGCTGTATAGGGCGACTGGTGTCTGAGTTTAGTTCATTTTTGCAAACTTCTCTGTATTGCATTTTTGAAGAGAGCAACCGGTCCAAGGGGATGTCGACCGGTCGAACCCTATGGTGACCAGTCGCCCTATGTAAAATCTCAGTGTTTTCAATGTTTTCTTCTTTCTGTGCGACCGGTCGCTATACCGTTTTGACAGCAAATTCTGACCGTTATGCAACAGACATACTTTCCTTAATTTGTGGGATTGATTTCTAACAGCTATATTCTTGATTTTAATTGTATTTTTCTGTAGATTTTCAATCCCCAAGAGGAGCCTATCCATGATCAAGCATCTCCTATAAATAGAGGAAGATTTGGAGCAACAAATATAAGAAAGAAAACTACAACACAATATGATACATTAAGGCAAACACTTTTGTTCTTCTATTTCAATATTCTGGTTGTAATAGCCTAAGATCTTACACTTTCACATCTTGAGGTTTAGGCTTAATTCTTGATTACACATGCACTCAAAATTGTATTGTTCTTTATAGATTTGTAATCTTGAATTTTTTGGTTCATCATTCAACACAAGATATCCTTGTGAGTGTTCTTGTGGTAAGAACACACTTGGGTGATCTAGGTGTTAGGTGCAAGAAGATTGTGGTAATCTTCTTATTGAAGAGTTTGGTGCTTTTTGAGGTGTTGAAGAATTTGGTATTCTTCAAGGTTGAAGATTGTGGTAATCTTCACAAGATGCCGTAGAAGATTGTGGTAATCTTCAAGGGAGATTGTGGTAATCTCCAAAGAGGTGTTGTAAGAAGATTGCGGTAATCTTCAAAGGTGGTGTTGTATTAATTGTGGTAATTAATAAAATCTTTTTTTCTTTTTGAAATCCATCCCGGAGATATTGGGGTGGTAGAGGATTAGGCCCTAGGTGGGTTGAAAAATTATACTCACAAGTTCGTGTCCTTATCTTGACGACTTCACCTAGTTGGCCTTGTTTGCTTTTCTATCAAGATATTGACCTATTTACAGATACAAAATGTATAACCAAATTCAAAATATTCTATCCAACTCTGATGATGTCACGGGTATAAAATTTATAATATAAGCAATTAAGCATACAAGGCATCCTAATTGTTATAATTCTTAACTCAATTAATGGTGTATCTTAATCCAATTTCATTATTTTGTTGAAATTTTAAAGTGATATAATATATAATATATATATATAATATATATATAATACACCTAAAATATAATTATATCAAGAATTTCTAATTTTTTTATATATTTTCTCCAAGTTTACTGTAAGAAATACTCACACACACGTATATATGTGTGTGGCATGATTTGATTACTCTACTAAAATTCCAAATCTGCTACTTTTTATAATTATAACAATTGTTAAAATATATAACAAATCTATTGCATCTTTTTTATTAATTCATAATATATAAACATGATATTGTTTTGTATAGACCAAAAGCTTAAATCACTCTTACATGTTAAAACATCTTACCTACTTGCAATGTATGCAAAACCTGTTCTCTTTCTTTTCTTTTTTTTTTTATACACGAATAAGTGAAAATCAATTAGACTGAATTGATTAACAACTTTATGCTTTTCTATTTCCCTACTTTCCACTATAATTTAGCCATCCATTCATTACATGACAAGATCAAATCTTATGCTTACTAAATTAACAACAATTCCACACCATACTATTAACTTCATTAACAATAAATACAAAAGGGTCTTTTAAATCCAAGCCTAATAGCAGAAATAAGATAAATAGAAAATAAATTAACTCCAATGATAATTTCGTCATGTGCTAGAATTATCACCTGATATATTAAAATATATAAACCACTTGTCCGTCGAGCACTCTACTGTGTATGTATGTTTTTTTCTTTTCTTCCGATCCACTATTTTTGAGGTTAATCTAAAGTAGAAATATGCTTATCTATTAAGATTTGAAGGCGGCTAACCATATATAATTATATACATATTATATTATAAGACTTTCGTATGTGTATAAATGTCTATTATTTAGATATGTAAGAATCATCTATATATGTCTAAGCTATGTGTGAGTGTTACACGTACATGTGTTTGGTATATATATATATATATATATATATATATATATATATATATATATATATATAGGGGAGAGGTTATATACCTCATAAGGTGAGTCCATAGGGACTAATCCTAGCCATATATCTAATTTTTTCAAGGGTTGCGATTTAAGAGGCAAAATTACAAATTACAAGCTTGTTAATTAAACACAGGGGTAAAGTAGTCATCCTCTCAAATCAATATTAATGGGATTCACGGTATTCATGGGATTCACGCAATCCTTCCAAATCTCAAAACAAAATCACATAACATCGCTTCTTCTTCAACATACTACTATGAAAAATCATTCATCTTTCTTTGAAGATGTAATTTGTTGCTTATATAGATGTTAGTGCTTTTAGAATATTAACTACATAAAGTCATTAGCAACAAATCCATACTACATAAGCAACAAGTCTATAATTAGTCATCCTAAGCAACGAATATAAATTACCGGATATATTAACTACATAAGCAAGTCATAAGGGAAACCTATACTACATAAGCAACGAATATACACACGTATGATCACACAATTACATTAACTCCAAAGTAAGTCATAAGCAATCAAATAAGCAACAAGTCTATACTACATAAGCAATGAATATCTCAAATCTTCATTAATCATCAAGTCATAATCAACAAACTCAAACTCAACGAATATACACTACATATGCAACACAAATATATTAACTATATAAGCAAGTAATAATCAATTCATACCATAAGCAACAAATATACACTACATATGCATACAAATATGATTAAATTACACATGCTATATGGTTATACTACACATGCAATATGATTATATTACATAAGCGATTAACAATAGAATACACTCGGAGATAAAAAAAAAGTGAACATGGGTTATTTGCCTGGAGATAAAAACCACGTGGGCGTGAAAGGAGCGTGAAATAAATTGAACGTGATTGAGATCTCATCAAATCTCAATAAGCGATTCTATATTATAAAATGAATTTGTTGCTTTTTAGTTGTTGAAACAAAAAAAAAAATATATGTTAAAAATATACCACCAAAAAATATTAATCTATGGTTAGGATTGGGTCCTATGGACTCACCCCAAATGGAAGGACCTATTTGATCCAAATTATATATATATATATATATATATATATATATATATAGCAACAATTATATGAGACCACCTCATAGGGTAAGTCCAAGGGACCAAATCACATATCTAGATTTTTCAATGGTTGTGATTTTAGAGCTAAAAATACATTAAATGTTGGTAATTAGAGAAAGGGGTAAATTAGTCAACAAAATTACCCATATTCATGGGAACTGTTCACATTATGACACAATCTATCCAAATCTCACATCAAATTCAACGTGAACAAATCTCATCTTCCTTAATCATCATCCTTCTTCTTCAACTCACATTAAATCATTCATCCTTCTTCTTCAACGCACTATTGTGTGAAAAAGTTGTCAATTTGCCAACAAACTCAAGTTTGCTTATGAAGATGTAATTTGTTGCTTGTGTAGATGTGTCAAATTGTGTTTTTATATACCATTAACTACATAAGCAACAAATATACCGTATATGCAACAATCATATACTACATAAGCAACAAATATACATACATTAACACAAATACATTAGCTAGCAAGCAAGTCAGCAACAAACAACAAAACTCATACTACATAAGCGAATATACAGCATATGCACCACAAATACATTAACTACATAAGCAAGTCATAAGCAACAAACTCATACTACATAAGCAACAAATCTATATTAGATAAGCAACAAATATACACTATGTATGCACCACGAATACATTAACTACATAAGCAAGTCATAAACAACAAACTCATACTACATACGATAAGCATATACTACATAAGCAACGAATATACACTACATATGCATCAGGATATATTAACTTTTTCAAAGCAACAACCCTATACTACATAAGCAAGAGAGAAATTTTTGAAACTGAAACTTATTTGGAGAGAGAGTATGCGTGAAGAGTGGGTGAAATCGCGTGAAAGAGGGAATGAGATCTTAGTAACTGATTCTAAAGTGCCAAATTACCACCCTACCCTTTTTAATTGCTGAAACAAAAAAATAAACATAAAAAAGCCCTAAATATCTGGACCACCCAAAATTGTTGATCTATGGTTAGGATGTGTCCCCATGGACTCACCCCAAGTAGGAGGACCTATTTGATCCATATCCTATATATATATATATATATAGGGAGGATCCAATGAAACCACATTTTATGGTGAGACAGTGTGGACTAATCTCAACCCTCCTCTATTTACACCAAAGGCTAGGAATAATTTGGAATAATAGTACATTAACCATCTAATTAAATCCCATAAAGGGTAAAATCATCAAACAAATATGTGGGTTGTCACACCCCAAACGGGAACGCGACGACGATCCACAACTTAAACACAAGTAAACCAAATAGTCTAGACAAATATCAACAAAATCCCAAATGAAACAGAGTCAAAAGCAGCAGAAATAAACTACAAGTACCAGTACAAATTACAAATACATCTCAACAAAATATCCAAATATAGCTTCCAGTCCAGTGCTATCCAAATCAACTTGAAAGGAACAAAGTACACATCGAGTCACGACTTAATGTCAAAAGGGTCCTACGCCCTTGGGTTACAACTCAAATGGAAAACATAATAAAACAGTCCAACAACAGCAATAACAAACCAAAACAAATCCAATAGGCGAAACATGGGGGGATCAATCCGTGGCAGGTTCAGCATCATCAACGTACTCTTCATCTGGCCGTTAGAAAACAGGAGGGGGTGAGACAAAAATTCTCAGTGGATGGGGTGATCGTATGCGAGTGTGGGGATATATATAGTTAAATGCAAGAAAACTGTTGTATGAAAATGCGTGAGTCATGATGCGTGGTTCACACATAGTTCGCAAGCGACATGATATGTATATAAAATAATATACTTATACAGTTGATAAAGGAGTTCATGATCATACATGTATTATGGGATTCAAGCAAGACAGGTAGGATTGCATATGGAACGTAACGCCAACCCATGCAAGACAAGTAGCGGTTGCGTACGGATTTGTGGAGCCAACCAATGCAATAAAAGTAGCGGTTGCGTACAGATTTATAGCGCCAACCAAACGGGTCCGAGTAACTCCAGAATCATGTGGATCAGACAGCGATTCCTACGTTCTTCCTTGTAACTCCCCGAGCAAGATGGTCCAAGACCTGTCACCTTATTGCTCCATACAGTAGAGCTAGTTAGGCCCGGATTGTCATAATCATGATAATACCTCAAGTACAATGACCTGCTTCCCTTGGACAAACTCCGTCCCTCGTTGCGGGATTAGCACGACGATAGGGCCGGAGAGTGGAATAGCAGCCAAGCTGCCCGGTTCCATCCCCGACGTATCCTTTCCGATTGTGAGCTCGACACTCCAAGTTGACTCAGGCAGTAATATAATCACAAGTATAGGTTGTCAATCAGGCAGTCAAGTAAATTGATTCGAGAAGCAGTCAAGAAAGTTATGAAAGTTGCACATGGAATTTATTGGCATTGGTGTAGTAATTTGAATGAAGATAATTATTGAGAGGATAAATAATCTTCGATGACTTAGAGGTTTAAGTGGGACATAAGTCCCGGTGAATGCGTATTAATCGGTCAAGACGATCCGATAAGTCAAAAGATTTTAAGAAAATAAAATATTATAAATAATAATTATAAGTCAGAGGTTCCGGGGCTGTACTTCAAAGAAAATAATTTGAGTTAAGGTGCTTGTTAAAAGAAAAATTTACAATTAGCCTCGTTTTGTAAAAACTAGTCCTTTTGGGGTTAAAAATTGAATAAGTTTTTATCTTGATCTCGAAAATTATAAGCTCGGTTCCTAAATGCTCTAAATTGTTCAGAGATTTAGATTTTTAAAGTTTTGGGATCGAGTTTCTATAAAATTCTCAATTTGGCTCTAAATTTGTTAAAATTGTTATTTCGGACCCTAAGTTTAAAAGAATCGGATCTCACAAACCGGAAGGGCTTTTAATGTGATTCTAATTGTAAAATGTCACTAAGGTCAGTAGGATATTGGGATAAAAATCAGTTTTTAAAAGAAATAAGTATAGGTCACTTAACTGTTGAAAATCTCATTTTAGTCTCATTTTTAAATAATTGCCTTTAAGGCTTTTAGGGGTCCGATTGTTATGAAATTTGAACCTTGTGTCCAAAATGTCATAAGGTTATAGTTAAAAGTGTGTGTCCAGGTATATGGACTGTATAAGTCCTGGAAATTTTATTTGGGTCTTCAAGTTTAATATTTTACAATTTAGTCTCTCAATTTTGTTAAATTACTTTCCAAGCTATAAACACTTAGATTTTTGGAATACATTTAAAATATGTTATTTGTAGTACCTTAATAATTTAAATTTCAAAATTGTAAGAGTGAGACTGGTACAGTTTCGAATTTTGCAATTTAGCCCTTAAACTTCTAAAATTTTACAATTTAGTCATTGGGCTTTCAAGGGTTCATTTTATTTATCTCCAAACTCTTAAAACTTTATTAAAATGTCAAAATACAATTTCTGAACCTGTGTTCAGTCCCAAATTTTGAAAATTGCAGAGGGGTCCTTTAAGTTCTATTTTCTTGCATTTAAGTCCACCAATTTGCCATTTTTGCATTTTAAGTCCAAAAATTCAATTTTAATCAATTATGCTCGACTTGTCCAGGTTATCAGGCAAATAAAACATGAATATCAAGGTTCATAAACATGCATATACATCTCATTCAATAATTCATCAAATAGAGCATTAAAATGTACATGCATGCACCTAAATTACAATAAATAGTATTTTTTAGCAACACTTGAGAATTTTTGAAACTTAATACTTTAAATCAACTTGCATTACATTATACATATATCTCAATCTCTCAAGAGAAATTACTACATGCATTTTTAAAGAAAGCACCTAGAAGTTGAAAGGATTTTTCCACCCACCTTATAAATGGAATTGTTGGTGAAAAAAAAAAGATAAAATCACAACTTTAGTAACAAAGTCACCTAGGTCAGCCCCTAATTCAAGAAATATCCAAAACAAAAAAGAGTTAGAAAAATAGAGTTAGAATTAAGAAGAAAAAGAAGGAGGTGAAGAGGATGGCAAATACCACACTTACCTTGTGTAGTGGGCAAAATGTGACAAATAGAGGTGTCAAAAATGGATTTTCTTGCTCACCCTCAATATATCTCTTAAGGTCAGCCCCTAAACC
Organism: Rehmannia glutinosa; assembly: GCA_016081115.2. Taxonomy (NCBI): domain Eukaryota; kingdom Viridiplantae; phylum Streptophyta; class Magnoliopsida; order Lamiales; family Orobanchaceae; genus Rehmannia; species Rehmannia glutinosa. The sequence goes on along the minus strand of CM071931.1, from coordinate 55,460,025 downwards.
TCCAAATATAATAATGGAGAAGTCAAAATTCGAATTTAGGAGGGCGAAGAAAGAAAATATGCTACAACCCAATTTCTTACCTTGTAGTCAAATTTCTTCACAAATTCTTGAGGTTTAGTCAAGATGATATCAAGTCTATAGTATCTTTAAGTTGTCTCTAAGTATACCTCAATAAAATATTAAATTTAAATTAGAAGGTGAAGGGGATGACCTAGGAGATATAAAGAATGGATTGAAGAAGAAAATCTTACCTTTGTGTAGTAGTAGGTTCGAATTTTATGAAGATTAAGAGGGGAATTCTTCTTTTTTTTTTGGTTAAGTATTAAGAGAATAAGAAGAAGAAAAGAGTAGGAAGTGTTGGGGAATTTTTAGAGAGAATGAGGAGAAAGTTGGCAATTGTTCGAGTTGGGTGTTGGTGAAATAAACAAAATTTTCTTGTTCATAAGGCCTATGGCCGATCATGAGGGAGAGAAGGAGAGAAGAGTTGTTTTTTTTTCCTTTTTGGTTAAGGCTTGTAACTTGCTTCTTGCATGGGAGACAAAATGCAAGTCAAAGTATGGGGTTGAATGGGAGGATGGGGTGTTGAGAGGATTGAGGGAAATGTTTGTAGTTAATGGGATTTTGTGGGGTTTTGTGAGAGAAAATAAATTCAAAATGTGTGTGTAGGATTTTTGGGTATAATTGTGTATAATTGTGTATGTGTATAAGAATTGAGAGGTATTTCTACTCCAAAATACCCACCTTGTCCGTCCACCCCTACAAATCTTGTGGTATCCATATTTGTTTTTGTCCCAAAATTGAAGATAATAGTTGAATAATATCAATCTCCAAAATAAATAATGATTTCTTTGATCATTTATAAGTCTCATGATCACTTATTCTAAATCAAATTCTTAATTCTCTAAAACATAAGTCTCTAAAATAAATAGTCTCTTAAAATTCTAAGGTGACTAATAAATACACAAATAATAATAATATCAATCAAATGATCATTAATGTGAAATAAAATTAATAAATGATCATAAATCACAAGTAATTAATCAATTAAATAAAAAAATGAAATAAATGCGAAAATATATAATATTAATATTTACCCGTCAAAGTGACACGATAAAATAGTCAAAATAGTACATAGGAAATAAATGAAATAATTACACGCTAGAAAAATCGAGGGCCTCACATGGGGACCGTCAAAATATGGAATCAGTTATGGGGGAGAGAGAGAATCACGTGGGGAGAGGAAAATTCACGCTGGTGAGAGAGAAAATCACGCATGTGCACTTCCATGTAGTGTACTGTACATTTATCATATATTTACTGTATACCTAACACTATTACACTGTATGTATAACATAATTTTACTGTATTTTAAATTGGTCAAACAAAAATATTTGGGGACCGTGAATTAAGTAATCAATTATAGAGAGAGAGAGAAGATCACGCTGATTAACATGTGGGGACCGTGAGTTAAGTAAATCAGTTATAGAGAGAGAGAGAGAGAGAGAGAAGAGAGAATCACGCTCATTATTGTACTGCCCATTTTGTAGGTCCCAAGGGGTGTGAGTAAGGTTTAGAAGGGGGGGTTGAATAAACCTTACCAACTTTTCGAATTTAGTCCTTTTAAATTCGTTCAGAGTTAATTTCACAGCTATGTCCTTGATGGACGGCTAAGTTAGTTAACCAAATAGAGTTAGCCACTCAAATGCACTCGATTGAGTTTGTTGATAGAATAACTCATTGTTTAGTCTAATACTTAACTTGGCCGAGATGAAATTTTCAAATGGAAGACTTAACACCCTTGAATTTGGTTTAAGTTTATTTTAACACTTGGTTTTAGCACTTTGTTAATTATCAGTTGGGTAGCAAATTTTAGCAGATATAAAATGATATGCAGAAATTAAATGTTGAAATGTAAATGACACAATAATTTTTATAGAGGTTCGAAGATGGGGTAATTCTTCTAATCCTCTCTTCTCCAACTCTTGTAGGAATCCACTAAGTATTGATCAGAGTACAAAGTGGTTATCAGTCCAGATGCAAGTCTTGATCACACAACTGACTTGATCCTTTGGGACTCGATCGGAGATGCCTTGGTCACACACAACAGTGGCTTCTCGTCAACTCGGCTTCTTCACAGGGCGGCTGCCTTGCTACTTCAGCTCACTTGCTCAAGCTTCTTGGATTTGATCACGAAGCCCTCCAGTAACTTGAGATTGGTTCGACCTTGAACCTCTCTACAATCCTCCTTGGAATGTAGACCCCTTTTGATTCTTCAAAAGTTTTCTCTCCAACAGTTAGAAGTTGTCTTTCCTTCACAGCTTGGTGTTGAACCGATTTCCTTCGAAATTTGGGCTTGAGGATTTGTTTGAATATCTTGAGAATATTTTGCAGGTTATAGTTCGAATAATAGCTTGAATGGTTCAGGTTGTCAAGGTTAACCTTTTCTCAAAGTGATTCCTCAGCCTTTTATAGTGAACTTTCAAAAATCTGCCCGTTGAAGAGGTAGGCTGATTTTCAAAAGTCACTTGTGTTCGCTGGATTGTCTTGTTGCAGTCCTTGATATTGACATTTCCTCGTATTAAATGAACATTGACTTTTCGTAGTCGACACAAGGTGCAAGTGCTTCCCATTGGTTTATTCCTTTTGCACGCTTCGGGATCGAGCACTTTAAGACATGGCGGCATGGAAGTATTACTTGTTTAGGTAATATTCTTGACGTAGGCAACGGATTCTTTTCGATTAACTCCTCTTTAAATTTGCCTTTTCCAGGTGACTTGAGTCCGCTCCAATGATTGAAAGACTCATCTGTCACTTCAACTCGTCTTGGCTTCTACAGCTGTATCCCAGCTGATACTCCTTCAGTCGAGTTCTTGACTTCTGCTCCTTGCCATACTCAGATGTCTCACAGTGGAGTCTTCATTTTAGCCTTCAGTAGACTTCTTGTATATCCAGTCATAGCTGACTTGACTCAGCTCGTACAACCCTATCTATTACAATACAAATTACAAGGAAAATGGGGTGCCAACTTTCTAGTCTAAGTTTTACGTGGCATTCATCAGAATCTAACAATAAAATCCAAGAAGATTTACGTGGCATTCATTAAAATCTTGTCACAGAGTTGGCTGATGCTTAACAAGTTGAAGTTGAGGCCTTCAACGTATGCAACATCTGTGATTTCTAATCCATTTTTCTTGATGGATCATGTGCCTCTTATTTCCCCTGGAGCTTCATTTCGTCCAAATATGACTTTTGCACCTCTAATCTCCTTGAATTTCGACATATTTTTCTTGTTTCCTGTCATATGTCTGGAATAGCCAATATCCATGTACCAGGTTCCTTGGCACTCAGTTGTTCCTTGAACCTGCAATCAAGGAAATTAGTTTTTAGGTACCCATACTTGCCTGGGTCCTGAGGGGTTAGTACTGTAAGATGATCCAACCAACCTATAGCCAATGATCTGACTCTAAGAGGTTGCCATCTATCTGTGCCATAATCATAATTCACTTTGGCAAATTGCGTGGGGGCTTTAGGTTCATACAGTTGTCTCTTTTGTCTGTATGCCTGTTTGTGTGTTTTAGCAATTGCCTTCTTTGGGTAGTTGTGATATTTCTGAGTGTAGTGCTTGGGTGCATATGTGTGCTGATGATAGCTCTTTTACCTTTGGAATGACCTTTGTTGAGTTCTAGGCCTTTGTCCTTTTGGCATGTATTCTATAGGTCTTTGCTGATATTTCACATTATTCCAATCAACTTGACTTGGGTAGTTTCTACCATTCCCATCATTTGTGCATCTTTGATAGAACTTCTGGGGATTCTGGTAGCTCTGTTTCTTATTCACATAGTATTTTATGTTTGGAGTTTACTGAGGAACTCTGCTGGATTTCTTCTCAGTTGTCCTCTCGGCATACTCAACTGGCTATTTTCCTTTTCCTTTATATCCAAGGCCAACTTTTTTGTGATTGTGCTTTGGAATGAATGTTTGTGCAATATTTGGTGTCTTGGATTTTTGAGATGCTTCATTACTTGAAGATCCTTTTTCCAAGATCACTCTTGGAGTTTGACTATGCACAAAGGAATTGAATCCTATGCCTGTCTTGTCTCCACATTCTTTTTGGCTCATGATAAGGTCATTCAATGATTTAGATGCCTTTGTGAATGAAGCAATCACATTTTTGAAATCATTTTCTCTCTTTTCTATAGCAGCTATCTCTGCTATTAGTTTAGCATTTTCAGCCTTCAGCTCTTTGTTCTCATCAGCAATGTGACTTAGAGTACTCAACTCATTAGTCAAATGTGAGTTTTGACTTTTGAGTTGGCTGTTTTCCTCATTGAACAATGTGTGAGGATTTAATGTGCTCAAAGTCTTTCATCATTTTTCCTAATGAATCATAAAGATCAGTGGGTGATGAAGTGTGTGTGTCACAATCACTATCACTAGAATCTGAGTGAGATGAGTTAGAGTGTACCTCATTTTCTTGGTCAGGTTGATCTTGTTCTTTGGCCATTAGACATATTAATGCTCCTTCTTCAGAGTCACTTGAGTAGTCAGCTTCACTACTTTCTAAGTCTGCTGTATCTTTTGACTTAGCTGTTTCAGCAGTCTCAACAGCCAACATTGCTCTTTTCTTTTCTTGTCTTCTTTATCTGAAGACTCTTCTTTCTTCTTCATTCATGTATTTATTGACTACAGGATATGGACAGTCAATAGCAAAGTATCCTGGTTGTCTGCAATTCCAACACAGGTTTTCAATTTTTGGTCAGCTCTCTCATTTCTTGGGTTGTCAGGTCTTTGATATTCGACCTTTTGATACTCAGCTCTCTTTGGTGGCCTATCTTCCCTTGACTTGGAGGGAGCTGAATGTCTTCTGGAGGATTCACCTTTGTTTCTTTTGTACTTCTTGTTGAAGAACTTGTTGAATCTTTTAACCATCAATGCAATTTCCTCCTGGTCAATTATTTCTTTGGTCTCAGCTCTCTTCCCTTCCTTGACTATGAGTGCAACTGTTTTGGGTACAACTGTCTCCTCTTGATCTTTTCTTCTCAGTTGGAACTCATAAGCTTTGAGGTCTGAGAATAGTTCATGATTGGATGTTTTTGATAGGTCCATCGAGTGCCTTAGAGCCATGGTCTTCATTTCCCACTCAGGTAGGAGGCTCCTTAGTATCTTCATACACATCTCCTTCTGTGTGTATTCTTTCCCAAGTGCTGAGAGCTCATTTGTAATTTCAGTGAATCTAGCATCCAGCTGGTCCATCGTTTCACCTGCAAGCATTTTAAAGTTTTCAAATTTTTGAACAACAATAGATAATTTGTTTTCCTTGATTTGCTCAGAACCTTCACAAATTAAGGTTAATTTATCCCAGATTTCTTTGGCTGTCTTGCAAGATTTGACTTTGTTGAACATGGATTTGTCCAAAGTCTTGTAAAGTATATCCTTGGCCACATTGTCCAATTTGTATATTTTTCTGTCATCATTTGTCCATTCAGCTCTTGGTTTTTCAACCATAGCTGGTCTAGGAGGAGCAACCTCCTCTCCTTGAGCTGTAGCAACTCTCCTTGCAGCTGTGTTCACCTTCATTATTTTCAGTGGCCCATCCTCTATCACTATCCATATCTCATCATGTAAAGCTGATAGATGAGCCTGCATATGTATTTTCCAGTCATCAAATTCTTCAATGGTGAACATAGGAATGCGTGTCAAATTTGCTTCCATGATAATAACTTTGTTGTTTTAAAAATGGCTTTTGAAAGAACAAGTGTTAAAAAAAAACTTCTTTGAAAGATTGGTGATCTAGTTCAGTAACCAGTGCGGAAGGCTCAATGAACCAACCACTCTGATACCACTTGTAGGTCCCAAGGGGTGTGAGTAAGGTTTAGAAGGGGGGGTTGAATAAACCTTACCAACTTTTCGAATTTAGTCCTTTTAAATTAGTTCAGAGTTAATGTCACAGCTATGTCCTTGATGGACAGCTAAGTTAGTTAACCAGAAGAGTTAGCCACTCAACAGACTCGATTGAGCTATTGATAGAATAACTCAGCTGTTTAGTCTAATACTTAACTTGGCTGAGATGAAATTTTCAGCGGAAGACTTAACACCCTTGAATTTGGTTGAAGTTTGCTTTAACACTTGGTTTTAGCACTTTGTTAATTATCAGTTGGGTAGCAAATTATCAGCAGATATAAAATGATATGCAAAAACTAAATGTTGAAATGTAAATGACACAATAAGTTTTATAGAGGTTCAAAGATGGGGTAATTCTTCTAATCCTCTCTTCTCCAACTCCTGGAGGATTCCACTAAGTATTGATCAGAGTACAAAGTGGTTATCAGTCCAGATGCAAGTCTTGATCACACAGCTGACTTGATCCTTTGGGACTCGATCTGAGATGCCTTGGTCACACGGTGGCTTCTCGTCCGACTCGGCTTCTTCTTCACGTTTGCTACTTGCTACTTCAGCTCACTTGCTCAAGCTTCTTGGATTTGATCACGAAGCCCTCCAGTAACTTGAGATTGGTTCGACCTTGAACCTCTCTACAATCCTCCTTGGAATGTAGACCCCTTTTGATTCTTTAAAAGTTTCATCTTCAATAGTTAGAAGTTGTCTTTCCTTCACAGCTTGGTGTTGGACCGATTTTCTTCGAAATTTGGGCTTGAGGATTTGTTTGAATATCTTGAGAATATTTTGCAGGTTACAGTTCGAATAATAGTTTGAATGGTTCAGGTTGTCAAGGTTAACCTTTTCTCAAAGTGATTCCTCAGCCATTTATAGTGAACTTTCAAAAATCTGCCCGTTGAAGAGATAGGCTGATTTTCAAATGTCACTTGTGTTCGTTGGATTGTCTTGTTGCAGTCCTTGATATTGACATTTCCTCGTATTAAATGAACATTGACTTTTTAGTCGACACAAGGTGCGAGTGCTTCCCATTGGTTTATTCCTTTTGCACGCTTCTGGGACTGAGCACTTTTAGACATGGCAGCATGGAAGTATTACTTGTTTAGGTAATATTCTCAACTTCTGTGCAACGGATTCATTTCAGTTAACTCCTCTTTGCAGATGCCTTTTCCCAGGTGACTTGAGTCTGCTCCAATGATTGAAAGACTCATTTGTTACTTCAACTCGTCTTGGCTTCTAAAGCTGTATCCCAGTTGATACTCCTTCAGTCGAGTTCTTGACTTCTGCTCCTTGCCATACTCAGTTGTTTCACAGCAGAGTCTTTATTTTAGCCTTCAGTAGACTTCTTGTATATCCAGTCATAGCTGACTTGACTCAGCTCGTACAACCCTATCTATTACAATACAAATTACAAGGAAAATGGGGTGCCAACTTTCTAGTCTAAGTTTTACGTGGCATTCATCAAAATCTAACAATAAATTTCCCAACAATTTCCCCCTTTTTGATGATGCCAAAACTTAAAACATACATACAAAGAGTAAATAGCAAAGATACATACAGGCAATGTAGAAACAGAGAATGTATGCGTAGAATCGATCTTTTTATTGATCATAACATTCTTGTCCTTTACACATTTGTTTACAAAGTGTATGAGAGCAAACACGGCGTTCAATATCTACACAAAAATATAGAAATTACAGATTCTTATTCAATCGTACAGAAGACTTACATACATATGCATTTACACTAGTAAAATACATGAAGGGGTGGACAACAACACTTCATCGCCTTCGCTGCCTCCTTCTTTCCTCTTCAGCTCTGTCATCTTCTGGTCTCTTTCTCTTCTTTTCTTCTTCAACTGCTTTCTTTTTCTCGTAGGCTCTTCTGGCAGCTTCGTCTTCTCTCTCTCTTTCTTGCCTCCGTTGACTCTCTTCCCACAACTGATCTTGTCTCTTATTTTCTTCTTCAATCTTTTTGACATAGTCAGCATTCTTCCTTGCCACTTCAAGATTTGCTATGGCATCAAATCCAGCCTAATAGATCCCTCATTTCTTCCCTGGATCTATGTATTCGATGTTTTTGGGTAGAGGTCTAGGTCTGAAACCTCTTCCTCCACTGCTTCTACCTCTTCCTCTGGGTGTGTATTGTACTAGGGCCTTCTTGTTTCCAGCAGAGTGACCAGCAGAGTGACTGCTAGGAGTCTGCTGTCCGTCAGCTTCTTCGCACAACTTGAGGCATTTTTCCCAATACAAGTCCCAGGCTTGGGTCGTGGACATGCCTTCGAAGTATCCTTCGGATTCGAGCGTTTTGAATTCATCAACTGATCTAGGCTCGTTTCCGACGTCTGAAATAGCATCAGTGTCTCTTCCTGCCGGAATGCCTCCGTATTGTTTCAATATGTCCATCGCACGGGCATCCATTTTTCTTTCGACCTCCTTCATCTATGCTTCTACAATTTTTCTCTTCTCAGACATAGGCACAGCAGAGTGTTGGAGTGGCAGAGTCACTGGAAGTTTGGTGATTATGTCAGCTGTGACAAGTCCTTGTTGAGGGGTTCTAGCAACCATTAGAGTCATGTCCTTTGAACCTTCCCCCTCAACAACTTTTCCCTTATCTTTCTTCTGCTCTTCAGCTGTTTTCTTATGCTTCTCAACAGCTGCGTCCTTATTCTCAACTACCGATTCTTTCAACGTCTTTAGGTATTCCTCTTCCCCCTTTTTGGCATCATCAAAAGAGAGAGGAAACCCTGGGAATAGACCAGTCAGCATGAAGTCCAGGAGGCTGATAGCTGAGTTGTGCTTCGAGTTTGTTGCGGAGTATGATGCACGGAATTTTGAGCGGGTGACTTTGGATTCAGCTGTGACCAGCTTCATTTTAGCCATGAGCAGGCTGAATTTATTTTCCATATTCTCCTTGACGCGCATAAGTTCTTTCTTATGAAATTCACGCAGCAGTTGCATTTCAGTATTGTGGGAGTCATGCATTCTGTCAATATTTTCTTGCATCCTCCTCTTCATGTCAGCATTATCAGCGTTCCAGATCAACAGTTTATTGTACAATGCTTCGAAATATCAGACCTGTTCCACACACATTGTCTGCTGATGTTTCCACCATTCCCTAATTCTGACCACTATTCCACGCAGATCGGCTGTAAGAGTTGCATCTCTGTTATCCAGCCACCTATCCAATGAGACATGGTGCCTTTCCATCTTCTCAATCTATGCAAAGATTGCCTTGAAGACTTCTCAACCTCAGTTGTCACCTCTGTCTCAGCTGGTGGCCAAGCAGCATCAAAATCAAAAATCGCGGGGACATATCTATGGGAATGACTGGATCAGGTCTGACGTTGTAGCGTCTCTACTCTCTAGTTGTTTCTTCATCGAGATCAGGTAGCTCCAGTGAGAAAGGGAACGTTTCTTCAAATGCATCATCACGGACATATTGGATATGTTCCACGGTTACTCGTGCCCGTGATGTGCCCGGTTAGGTCGAATCTGCTGCAGCGTTGGGAGCCTGTGCAGTTGACTGTGATTCAGCTGGGGCCGTTTGTGGTGTTGACCCAGTTGGCTGAGCCTCAGCTATCGTAACAGCTTCTCCGGTCTCAGCTGGTTTTTCCTTTTGAGGTATCTGTTCCTCGGCCATATCAGTGGCGTTATCGGAAGATGATGAGACTTGAAGGGGTGGCCCATCATTAAAATTGAACATTTGATGAGTAGCCTTGAGGTCCAACTTACTCGTACTTGGAAGAACATCCTCAGCTGAGTCTTTTGGATTAGCAACAGGAGAGGACTCAGCTTCATCTTCTCCTTCAGATCCCAGAAAGGTTATGTCAGGGTTGTCTTAGGAATCATGAAGGGCACTTATTTCCTTCTCAGATGCATCAATGATAATAGGAGGGATATTCTGTGTTGCTTCCTCTTTACCTCGGGAAGTCTCAACCTCCCGTAGGCCTTCATTACCTCCTGCAGTCTCAACTGTAGCAAGGCCTTGGACATTCCCTTCGACAGACTCAGTTGTTTTAGGGTCTTCTACGGTGGCATCCACCAGAGTCTCAACTCAGTGGATTGCACTTTCGGTGCCCATAGTGTTAACTCCCGGGACAGAACCATCATGTGCCTCGACTACATCAGCAGCGTCCTCAGCCTACAGAGCTATTAGCAATTCAGCTGAGACAGACTCATCTGCCCGAGCTTCGTCAGTGACAACCTGCTGTGTTTCTTTTTCTTGTTCCTTCTCCACTTCGCCTCCTAGATTCATGGTGGAGTCATCTGCAGCATCCTCCGACCTAGCTGCAGTGGAGGGAGTTTCCCCCTCAGCTGGCATACCAGCTGAGTGACTTGTGATGAGGTCACTCTTCTCCAGACTCCCGGCCGTGTCCTTTGAGTGTTCAGCCTTGGGGGCAGGTGGTAAGACACCTTTAGCAGGGGTTGGCTCAACTTGGGTCCCCAAGTTCCCAGTTTCATCGCCATGTCCCCTAGATCCATCCTTTGAGTGAGTTGGGGAAATGGTGGCAGCAATAACAGTGGCAATCTGCTGTACCACTCCCAATGGATCAATCTCCAGCTGTGATTTGGAAGATTCTCCAGGTCCTTCCGTCAGCTGTTGCTCATGCATCATCCTGGATTCCCGCATGGCTTGCTGCATTTCCAATTTTTCTGTCGCAGCTGCAGGGTCCAAATACTCATCACTTTCTGTCAAAAATTGAGATAATGTATCATACCATGTTCTAGGTGCCTGTTTCAATCCGTATAGAGCTTTCTTGAGCTTGTACACCTTATCTCCAAGAGTCTTCTGCTCAAATCCTGGAGGTTGCTCAACATAGACTTCTTCTTCCAACAATCCATTTAAGAATGCACTTTTCATATCCATTTGATATACAGTGAAGTACTTGTGTGCAACATAGGCAAGAAACATCCTTATTGCTTCTAATCTTGCAACATGAGCAAATGTTTCATCAAAATCTATTCCTTCTTCTTGGCAATACCCTTTGGCTACCAATCTTGCTTTGTTTCTTACCACAGAACCTTCTTCATTCATTTTGTCTCTAAACACCCATTTTGTGCCAATAACATTTTGATGGGTTGGTCTTTGCACCAATTCCCATACTTTGTTCCTTTCAAACTGATTCAACTCTTCTTGCATTGCTTGTATCCAATGAGTATCATCCAATGCTTGAGACACATCTTTTGGCTCTATTTGGGAAATAAAACAAGTGAACATAGATTCTTGTTGAGCTCTGGATCTGGTTCTTACACCATCTCTTACATCTCCAATGACTAGCTCTGGTGGATGGTCTCTCATCCATCTCACATCTGGTAGGAGTAAGTCAGCTGGGTTCAATCGTCTTGCAGCTTTGTTGTCTTGAGCAGCTCTCTCATTATCACTTAGCTGCAAATTTTCCAACTGTCTTTGAGATTCAGCTATTTCACCTTCATCTTGATTGATTTCTCCAGCTTCAGCTTCAACATAAGGACTCTTCTGCATAGTTGGTTGATTCAGCTTATCAGTTAACTCTTCAATGTCTTCGCCATTTACACTGGGTTCATCAAAAACCACATGGATAGACTCTTCTGTGACCATAGTCCTCTTGTTCAACACTCTATAGGCTTTACTTTCAGCTGAGTATCCCAAAAACATACCTTCATCAGCTTTAGCATCAAAAGCCTTTAGATTATCCTTGCCATTGTTGTGGATGAAGCATTTACATTCAAATATTCTAAAGTATACAACATTTGGCTTTCACCCTGTCCAAATCTCATAGGGAGTTTTTGTCAGCTGTCTATTTATCATGCATCTATTTTGAGTATAGCATGCAGTATTGATGACTTCAAACCAAAATCTTTTTGGCAATCCAGCTTCAGCTAACATGGTTCTTGCAGCTTCCTTGAGAGTTCTGTTTCTTCTTTCTGCTACTCCATTCTGCTATGGAGGCCTTGCTGCAGATAATTCATGAGTTATACCATTTTCAATACAGTACTGAGTTATTATTCCATTGACAAACTCAGTTCCTCTATCAGATCTTATCTTAATAATGGTTTGACTCTTCTCATTTTGAACTCTTTTCATCAGTTGAGGTAACTTCTGCAAAGTTTCCTTCTTTTTACACATGAATATTGTCCATGTACATCTTGAATAATCATCCACCACTACTAGAGTGTATTTCTTCCCACTTATGCTAGTTGGCTCAACTGGACCAAATAGATCCATATGCAACAGATGCAATATCCTTGTTGAAGATGGACTTGACTTCTCTTTGAATGATGATTTGATCTGTTTTCCCATCTGGCATGCATCACAAACACTTTCCTTCTTGTACACTGAGTCTGGTAGTCCTTCTACAAGATTACTCCTTGCAAGCTTGTTAATTGTCTTGAAATTCAGATGACTCAGTTTCTTGTGCCACAACCAACTTGATTCGGATGTACTCTTTGCTAGCAGACAAGTGCTTGGTGTGGCAGTCGACCAATCTACCACATACATGTTCTTCTGTCTGGATCCTTGCAGCACTACTTCATTTGATTAAGTGTCTTTGATTTGACATACTCCCATATTAAATCCAACATTATAGCCCTTGTCACAGAGTTGGTTGATGCTTAACAAGTCGAAGTTGAGGCCTTCAACGTATGCAACATCTGTGATTTCTAATCCATTTTTCTTGATGGATCATGTGCCTCTTATTTCCCCTGGAGCTTCATTTCCTCCAAATATGACTTTTGCACCTCTAATCTCCTTGAATTTCGACAGATTTTTCTTGTTTCCTGTCATATGTCGGGAACATCCACTATCCATGTACCAGGTTCCTTGGCACTCAGCTGTTCCTTGAACCTGCAATCAAGGAAATTAGTTTTTAGGTACCCATACTTGCTTGGGTCCTTAGGAGTTAGTACTGTAAGATGATCCAACCAACCTATAGCCAAATGATCTGACTCTAAGAGGTTGCCATATATCTGTGCCATAATCATAATTCACTTTGGCAAATTGCTTGGGGGCTTTAGGTTCATACAGTTGTCTCTTTTGTCTGTATGCCTGTGTGTGTGTGTTTTAGCAATTGCCTTCTTTGGGTAGTTGTGATATTTCTGAGTGTAGTGCTTGGGTGCATATGTGTGTTGATGATAGCTCTTTTGCCTTTGGAATAACCTTTGTTGAGTTCTAGGCCTTTGCCTTTTTGGCATGTATTCCATAAGTCTTTACTGATATTTCACATTATTCCAATCAGCTTGACTTGGGTAGTTTCTACCATTCCCATCATTTGTGCATCTTTGATAGAACTTCTGGGGATTCTGGTAGCTCTGTTTATTCTTCACAGAGTACTTTTGTTTGGAGTTTTTCTTTGAGGAACTCTGCCTTTGGATTTCTTCTCACTGCCCTCTCAAAGATACTCAATCGGCCGCATTTTCCTTTTCCTTTATATCCAAGGCCAGTTTTTTTGTGATTGTGCTTTGGAATGAATGTTTGTGCAATATTTGGTGTCTTGGATTTTTGAGATGCTTCATTACTTGAAGATCCTTTTTCCAAGATCACTGTTGGAGTTTGACTATGCACAAAGGAATTGAATCTATGCCTGTCTTGTCTCCACATTCTTTTTGGCTCATAATAAGGTCATTCAATGATTTAGATGCCTTTGTGAATGAAGCAATCACATTTTTGAGATCATTTTCTCTCTTTTCTATAGCATCTATCTCTGCTATTAGTTTAGCATTTTCAGCCTTCAGCTCTTTGTTCTCATCAGCAATGTGACTAAGAGTACTCAGCTCATTAGTCAGCTGTGAGTTTTGACTTTTAAGCTGATTGTTTTCCTCATTTAACAGTGTGTGAGGATTTAATGTGCTCAAAGTCTTTCATCATTTTTCCTAATGAATCATAAAGATCAGTGGGTGATGAAGTGTGTGTGTCACAATCACTATCACTAGAATCTGAGTGAGATGAGTTAGAGTGTACCTCATCTTCTTGGTCAGGTTGATCTTGTTCTTTGGCCATTAGAGATTAAGGCTTCTTCTTCAGAGTCACTTGAGTGGTCAACTTCACTACTTTCTGAGTCTGTTGTATCTTTTGACTTAGTGTTTTTTGATCTCGTGACCAACATTGCTCTTTTCTTTTCTTGTCTTCTTTCTCTGAAGACTCTTCTTTCTTCTTCATTCCTGTATTTATTGACTACATGATATGGACAGTCAATAGCAAAGTGTCCTGGTTGTCTGCAAATCCAACATAGGTTTTCAACTTTTTGGTCAGCTCTCTCATTTCTTGGGTTATCAGGTCTTTGATATTTGACCTTTTGATACTCAGCTCTCTTTGGTGGCCTATCTTCCCTTGACTTGGAGGGAGCTGATTGTCTTCTAGAGGATTCACCTTTGTTTCTTTTGTAGTTCTTGTTGAAGAACTTGTTGAATCTTTTAACCATCAAGGCAATCTCCTCCTGGTCAATTATTTCTTTGGTCTCAGCTCTCTTCCCTTCCTTGACTATGAGTGCAGCTGTTTTGGGTACAACTGTCTCCTCTTGATATTTTCTTCTCAGTTGGAACTCATAAGTTTTGAGGTCTGAGAATAGTTCATGATTGGATGTTTTTGATAGGTCCATCGAGTGACATAGAGCCATGGTCTTCATTTCCCACTCAGGTAGGAGGCTCCTTAGTATCTTCATACACATCTCCTTCTGTGTGTATTCTTTCCCAAGTGCTGAGAGCTCATTTGTAATTTCAGTGAATCTAGCATCCAGCTGGTCCATCGTTTCACCTACAAGCATTTTAAAGTTTTCAAATTTTTGAACAACAACATATAATTTGTTTTCCTTGATTTGCTCAGAACCTTCACAAATTAAGGTTAATTTATCCCAGATTTCTTTAGCTGTCTTGCAAGATTTGACTTTGTTGAACATGGCTTTGTCCAAAGTCTTGTAAAGTATATCCTTGGCCACATTGTCCAATTTGTATCTTTTTCTGTCATCATTTGTCCATTCAGCTCTTGGTTTTTCAACCATACCTGGTCTAGGAGGAGAGCCTCCCTCCTTCCCAGAGTGACTCTCCTTGCAGTTGTGTTCACCTTCATTATTTGAAGTGGCCCATCCTCTATCACTATCCATATCTCATCATGTAAAGCTGATAGATGAGCCTGGATATGTATTTTCCAGTCATCAAATTCTTCAATGGTGAACATAGGAATGCGTGTCAAATTTGCTTCCATGATAATAACTTTGTTGTTTTAAAAATGGCTTTTGAAAGAACAAGTGTTAAAAAAAACTTCTTTGAAAGATTGGAGATCTAGTTCAGTAACCAGTGCGGAAGGCTCAATGAACCAACCGCTCTGATACCACTTGTAGGTCCCAAAGGGTGTGAGTAAGGTTTAGAAGGGGGGGTTGAATAAACCTTACCAACTTTTCGAATTTAGTCCTTTTAAATTCGTTCAGAGTTAATTTCACAGCTATGTCCTTGATGGACAGCTAAGTTAGTTAACCAGCAGAGTTAGCCACTCAACAGACTCGATTGAACTGTTGATAGAATAACTCAGCTGTTTAGTCTAATACTTAACTTGGCTGAGATGAAATTTTCAGTGGAAGACTTATCACCCTTGAATTTGGTTGAAGTTTGTTTTAACACTTGGTTTTAGCACTTTGTTAATTATAAGTTGGGTAGCAAATTATCAGCAGATATAAAATGATATGCAGAAATTAAATGCTGAAATGTAAATGACACAATAATTTTTATAGAGGTTTCGAAGATGGGGTAATTCTTCTAATCCTCTCTTCTCCAACTCCTGGAGGAATCCACTAAGTATTGATCAGAGTACAAAGTGGTTATCAGTCTAGATGCAAGTCTTGATCTCACAGCTGACTTGATCCATTGGGACTCAGTCTGGAGATGCCTTGGTCACACAACTGGTTTCTCATCCGACTCAGCTTCTTCACAGGGCGGCTGCCTTGCTACTTTAGCTCACTTGCTCAAGCTTCTTGGATTTGATCACGAAGCCCTCCAGTAACTTGAGACTAGTTTGACCTTGAACCTCTCTACAATCCTCCTTGGAATGTAGACCCCTTTTGATTCTTCAAAAGTTTCCTCTTCAACAGTTAGAAGTTGTCTTTCTTTCACAGCTGGGTGTTGGACCGATTTCCTTCGAAATTTGGGCTTGAGGATTTGCTTGAATATCTTGAGAATATTTTGCAGGTTACAGTTCGAGTAATAGCTTGAATGGTTCAGGTTGTCAAGGTTAACCTTTTCTCAAAGTGATTCCTCAGCCTTTTATAGTGAACTTTCAAAAATTTGCCCGTTGAAGATATAGGCTGATTTTCAAAAGTCACTTGTGTTCGTTGGCTTGTCTTGTTGCAGTCCTTAATATTGACATTCCCATTGGTTTATTCCTTTTGCACGCTTCTGGGATAGAGCACTTTAAGACATGGCAACATGGAAGTATTACTTGTTTAGGTAATATTCTTGACTTCTGTGCAACGGATTCTTTTTAGTTAACTCTCTTTGCAGCTGCCTTTTCCCAGGTGACTTGAGTCTGCTCCAATGATTGAAAGACTCATCTGTCACTTCAACTCGTCTTGGCTTCTACAACTGTATCCCAGCTGATACTCCTTCAGTCGAGTTCTTGACTTCTGCTCCTTGCCATACTCAGTTGTTTCACAACGAAGTCTTCATTTTAGTCTTCAATAGACTTCTTGTATATCCAGTCATAGCTGACTTGACTCAGCTCGTACATCCCTATCTATTACAATACAAATTACAAGGAAAATGAGGTGCCAACTTTCTAGTCTAAGTTTTACGTGACATTCATCAAAATCTAACAATAAATTTCCCAACACATTTAACATATATTTACTGTATATTTAACACTATTATATTGTATATTTAATATATTTATATTGCATATTACAATTGTCAAACAAAAACATGTGGGGACCGTGAATTAAGGAATCAATTAACAAGATTATTCTGGGTAGACCAATAATTACGGTATACCAAATAACAATAATTAAAAAATCAACAACTAATATACACAAATCAATTAACTAAATTATTATACAGTAAACTATGTCTAACTATACAATAAAATCAGGTTATGTATACCAGTACACTATGTCTAACTGTACAATAAAATCAGACTATCTATACAGTAAACTATGTGTAACTATACAATAAAATCAGACTATCTATACAGTAAACTATGTCTAACTATACAATAAAATCAGACTATGTATACAGTGGCCCTCGACGCACTGTTCACTTTTTCTACCTCTTTTAGCCATGATTAACAAAACACTAGTCCTAGCATAACAAAACACCAGTCTTAGCACAAAAAACCGATACAAATAGTGTCAGTGCAGAATATATAAGAAACATACGGTATAAATTAACTAAATAAGCATTAAAACACATAAAAGTATACAACAAAATCTCCTAAATAAGCAACGAAACACATATAATACATACATCAAATATTAATTACTAATTATACAGCAAAACACATATAAGTGTACAACAAAACACATGTAAGTATACAACAACATATGCTAAAATATAAGTATAGATCAAACATATAAACCATAACCCATCTTCTTCGACTACAAAAAAAAAATAGAACCTCCATTACCAAAAGTTTAACCCACCTTCACCGAAAAAATACATGAAACAAACAAACTAAACACTAGTTAACGATTTCAACTCGCAATCGCATTCTCCCCAAAACACAATAAAATCGCAATAAAAATAAAATTAAATAAAACGTACGAGAGAATTTTTTAAACGGCGTCATTGAGGAGCGCTAGGAATTGCAAACAGCGCGAAACCGGCGAACGTCAGTTTCATTGTCGAGACATTTGGCGATCCTCTCAAGAAGTTCACTTGGAAGATAGGACCATGAGACTCTAAATCTACTGCTACCAGCCATTTTTGATGAATTGACGAACCCTAGTTTTGAAGATGTTGCAGAAGAGGGAAAATAGATGCCTTTGTGATGATTTTTTGAAATGAAAATTGTTGCCGCATCTGGAGCAATTACCAAATGGGAATTAACTACTAATAATAAAATTACCGTCTTACCCGTTATTGATTTAAAATAAAATAAAAAGGCTATTAAATTAGGTAAATCTCAACTATCTAAAATTTTAAATTTGTAGACAGGATTAGTCTACACTTTCTTACCTATGGGATGTGGTCTCATATATATATATATATATATATATATATATATATATATATATTAAGTAGTTCTACTTTATCATATATGTGTGAGAAGTGTGCTCGTGTAATATTTAAATATATGTATACATTTAGTCTCTTACCTCCTCACAGACACACACACGCACATATAAAAATAAATTTGGCATTATTCTAGATAGATATATTCATTAACATTGCTACACTAATAAATGCAGAAGAGTTATATCAATTTTAAGTAATAATCAACTCTGTGTGGCAATACCATCTCTCGCCTCAAATTTCCACCATATGTAATCTAGTGATATGGAATTTTTTTTTGATATTAAATATAATTATACTGAAACTTGAAATTTCAAGATTTTACATGCATTCAAGTGTGAATATGATATATAAAAATGTATGTAATTATGCCTATGGATGATTAACCAGGATAATTAAAAATGCAAAAGTTTTAGGTTATGATAATATGTGTGTGTATATATATATATATATATTAAAACGTAACCAATTTTTTCGGGTTTAAACGGTCCGGGCCGGCGGGCTCTGACCCTTTTAACATCTCTACCCATAAGTTATAAATACATCCACCTTCATATAACATAAAAAACGTCATTAGTTTAAAAAACTATAATAACTTTAACCATCTTACTCCCCACACCCTCCCACATTCTTATTTTTTCTTGAGTAAATCTGGATTTTTTTTTCCTGTAAACCTGAATTTTCCAACACCCACATAGTTGCAACTATGGACAATAAATAATTCCTTTTAACGAATAATATAAGAAACTTCTTAAGTTACAACTTAAAATATGTTATTTCTTCGTAATTTACAGTTTAAAATTGATGCTGACTAACAACTGTGCAAAAGTTTGTCATGATCGCATTGTAATTTTGATCGTGTCATCATGCTATAAAGCACGATGGCAAGATCAAAATAACTAAATCGAACCTAGTGGCACGTTCGAGTATATCATCGTGCCACCTAAGGTCATCTGCCACCTATCGTCTTCTTCCTTAAATCCAGACAAAACCATAAAAAAACTGTAACTCCACAATTCAAACCATGCACTATTTCCCAACACTTATGCCCAATATTACCCAACCATTACCCAAACTAATTCATCTATAAGTGCGAAATCAAAGTAAAATATTATATTCAGAATTAAAGAAATATATTATATCTTCTTCCGCTGCAAGAACTTTTTCCGCGGCCGCTGCCTCTTGTGGTGTATGATTTGGGGGTTGTATGATTTTGTGGTATATTTATTGGGGGACAATAGAAAGGTAAAAATAGAAAATTATGGGGGGTATATTTAATAAATGAGTTATGGTTTAAAGAATGTATAGAGGTGTATTTTATTAGGAGGTTTGAAGGAGTGAATAGCACCACCCATTTATTAATCAAAAGTATCAAATAAATATATCTTCCATTTTATTTATAGTAGTTTATTTTTTTTAGATTATATGGATGGATGGTTTAGATTGTATAGGAAGTTTGGATTTTTGAATTATTATTTACCTTTTAGATTATATAAACTGTATATATAGATAGAATATTTGATTTACGAAAAAATAGATTGTATAGATTGAATCCTTGATTTTAGGATTATTTGTTATCTTTTAGATTATATATAGGAAATATGGAAAATATATTGTAGGATCGCCACATGGATATATATGAGTCCAACATGTGAAATTGGGAGAATGATAAGTTCACACATGTCTCAGAATGATAAGGTGATGACATTTTTCATATTTGTTTTGCATTTAATATAAAGGGTTTATTATATGAGATGTTGTTACGTTTTTTCATATAGTTGATTACTAGAATAACACCCGTGTGTTACACGGATTATAATGTATATCTTGTTTTTCTTTATGTATTCATCGATATAAATTGTTAACCAATTATTTTAAAGAAATCAATCCCACAAAGATTTTTAAAAATTAATATAACAACAATAAGTTATCACATTAGCATACAATAACCTTTATCAATATTTTATTTTATTTTGATGTATGGCTAGAAAAACTATTTTTCTTAAATAATTTTGGAATTCTTTTAGAATTAGATGGATTTTACATAATCAATCTCTGCCCCAAAAACGAACATTTAGGTAAAATAACTTAAAATTAGTAAGCTATATATTAATAAATTACAAGTTAGTGCATTAATAAATAAAGTTAAGACTAATTAAATTTCTTTTTTTAGCGAAGTCTAACCTAAAAAATATCATGATTTTAATTGTTATTGTTATCAATTCAGAAAATAATACAAAAGTTAAATCATATTCTTATACTTCTTGAGTTTGCTTCTTTTATTCTCTCTTATTTCATTGATTATAGAAATATAACCGAAAAAATAACAAATTACAGTATAAATTATAACAAAAAACATTTTATATATTAATTTTTTTGTAATAACAAAGTCAATCCTTTTATCAGAACACTCAATTAGAGTTATTGAGATCCTCTGTTTTGAGTGTCTTAAAAGTAATATATTTAACCTAATATAAATAAAAATTAATCTATTATTTTCATTGAGAATCATATATTATATTAAATTACAATAAAATTGATAAGTCAAAATCTGAATTTTGGAACTATATTATATTGCACAAAAAAAGTATTTTTATTTAATAAATAATAAAACAAAAGATAGACTTATGAAAGAAAAAATAAGTTACCAATTTTCATAATGAGCCAATCTGTAGAAGATAAATATAGTAATAATTAACTTTTAAGTTTGAAAATTATTTTGCAAAAACTTAAGTATTCAAAAATAATAAAATAAACTAAAAAATAATAATAAAATAAACTGAAAAAGAACTTAGTTTTTAAATTGCACAAAGTTTTACAAAGATATGTTATGCTACTAGGGATGATACTTGCAATAGAATTTTGCTATTTTGGTTTATTTTAAAATTTAGGGATAATTTCAGAATTGATACCCCAAGTTTACATACTTTTTTCTTTTGGTACCTCATGTTTCCAACTCATAAAAAATAGTCACCAACGTTACACTTTTTAATCACTTTTAGTATTTATCGTTAGTTAGCTATCAACCATGACCGGGTAATCTGTTGTAAAGATGGGTTAAATAGCTGGTAAATACAACATCATATCTCGTAGTGGAAAATAGGGTTCTCCTTACGCGAAGGAGTCTAGTTAGCGTTAGGGTTCCATTCTCTTTCAAACGATTAGGGTTGCGAATCCGTCCGGTGCATTCTCTCATGGTTCTCATATTACCTTTTTTCTCCGATATATCAGTCTACATCCCAGTCACGCACGAGGAACTCTCCACGATAACTTCCTGAGTTTCTTTATCGCCCTCTTTTTCTTTCTTTTTTGTTTGTTTCGTTCCATAGTTTGTTTCTTGTTGCTTATTGCTGCTTTCTGCTGCTTACTGGACAAGTTGTTAATTATTTGCATCTTCTTGCTTTCTTTCAGGTTTACAACTACGGGGTGAAATCCTATCGTCAGGTTTGGTTCGATTCGCAAACAGGAGTATGGAAGATTTGACGGCAAACGAGGGGGCTATGGTCGATTTGGACACGATGTTAGGTGAAGATGGGAAAACTTCAGTGGAAAAAACTTTATGCCTTGTCGAGAAACTGTATACGGATAAGGCCTGGAAAGTTTTCTATCTAATTGAAGTCATGAAAAAGTCATGGAAGGCAAAAAAAACCCAATTACCGCGCGAGAATGGGGAGGAGACCAAGTTCTGTTTCGTTTTGAGGATGAAATGGATAGAAACTGGGTGCTTGCGAATCAGCCTTGGCATTACGATGGGGGCCTGTTTACCGTTCGAAAATTATTGGACGACGAACAACCTTCAACAACACAGATCACAAAGGCTGCATTTTTTATAAGAGTGTATGATGTTCCGGTGGCGTGTATGAATTCGAGTACGGCGAGGGTTTTTGCGGGGCAAATCGGAGAATTGGATACGCTAGATAGCACTACGGAGGGCCTCTTCGGTAAGTTCATTCGGTTTAAAATCTTAATGGACATTACCAAACCTCTCCTTCGGGTTATTACATTACGCATGCAAGGGAAAGTCCTCACACTACCATTAAAGTATGGAGTGCTCCCGATTTACTGTTTTAGTTGCGGTCGGATTGGGCACTACTTCCGACACTGTGATACTTATGATCGTAACGAGTGCAAAGACATTGCGAGCATGAAATACGGGCCATGGCTAAAAGCTTCGCCCATTAAACTCAATTCAGGAGCTCAGGATTTTTTGTCTAGAAACCGTCCTACTCGCAACCTATTTGTCAATAATCCCACACCCTCAGCCTCCCTAAACCGTTCCATGTCCCCTACTACTTCCACCAACTCACCAATCCCACCTGCAATGAAACCCACCACAGCCCTCACCTTAGCCACCAGGATCGAACAAGAACACACAAGTCCATCCAAATCCAACTTATACCACTCCCTTGAATCATTATCACTAACAACATCCAACTTAGAAAAATAAACCCCTCCTTAGTACTCCATGCCACTTGAATCATAAATCACCCAATCCATCACGGCCCCAACCAACACAATAAACAACCCATCTCACCAATCCACACCAACATCTTCCACCCAAATAATCTTTGTAAAATAAACCCTCCAATCAAGCCTTAGTACTCCATGCAAAAACAACCACCAAGCTCTTCACAATTAAATCTTATACCAAAATCAAAGCACCTCACCATAAATCCAACTCCCCACGAGTCAACTACCACCACACAAGACCTCACCACTCCCCTAAAGCAAAACCCAATCTCACCAATCAAAACCGCAAACCAACAAAAAAACCATTTACCTCTCTTACCCCCTCCAAGCGAGATAATATACCAGGAGACTTACCCGAATCGATAATAGAATGAATTAAGAGGTCAAAAGACCACGGCTTATTTGATATACCTACGAATTTTGTGCTATCGGCGGCGGCTGCAAAGGAGCAGCCCTGCCGGGAACAATGAGTTGTCTGAGTTGGAACTGCCGTGGGCTTGGGAACCCACGAGCAGTTAGCGCGTTGAAAAAGAAAATAAATTCGCAAGATCCCGCGTTTGTGTTTCTACTGGAAACCAAACTTGAGCAGAATGAAGTGGCAGAAATTGTAAAAAACATGGATTATAGTGGGGTTCATGTAGTGGATTATTAAGGAGGCTCGTTTGCTTTCAAATTAGACATGTCTAAAGCCTATGATAGAGTAGAGTTGTGCTTTCTTAAGGAGGTGATGTTAAAACTGGCCTACACGAGCATTTTGTGTCTCTTATAATGAAGTGTGTGTCAACTATATCGTTTTATCTTTTGATAAATGGGCAGCCGACTGCCACCATCTTACCCTCTCGTGGGCTCCGACAAGGAAACCCGTTTTCTCCGTATTTATTTTTGTTTTGTGCAGAGGCGTTCTCATCGTTAATTCTAAGGCGGAAAGAGAGCGGGATTTGCACGGACTTAGAATAAGCAGGAGGGCACCGGAGGTCTCTCATCTTTTTTTCGCGGATGACAGTATAATATTTGGAAGGGCAAATTTGAGGGAGATTGAGAAGGTGCGGCATATTCTGGCAACCTATGAGAAAGCTTCGGGTCAAAAAGTTAGCCTGGAAAAATCGGAAATATGCTTTAACAAAGGGTTGGAACATGAATGGCGACTGATGCTTGCAAACGCCCTTGGAGTTCCAATGGTTGACAAACACGCGATCTACCTGGAATTCCGGCTGTTCGGGGACCATCAAAAAAAGAGATTTTTGCAGGAGTGGTGGATAGAATCCGAACGAATTTGAAGAATTGGAAAAGCAGAACTCTCTCTACTGCCGGGAAATTGATTCTTAAAAAATCGGTGGCAGAGGCAATCCCGATGTATCTGATGAGTTGCTTCGAACTCCCAATGACGGTTTTCAATCAAATAAACTCACTCATTAGTAATTTATGGTGGGGGCAAAAAGGAGAGGAGCGGAGAATTCACTGGCGAGCATGGAGCACATTGTGTAGGCCAAAAATCGAGGGTGGGCTCGGACTGCGGGATATTCATTGTTTTAATATGGCGATGCTAGCAAAGCAGGGCTGGCGGCTGGTCCAGAACGAGAGATCTCTTCTATCCAAAGTATACAAAGCCAAATATTTTCCACATGGTACTTTCTTAGAAGCTACAATTGGGCAAAATCCATCGTTTGTGTGGAGAAGCATTGTAGCAGCTAATACGGTTTTGTGGAGAGGACTTCGGTGGAGTATAGGCGATGGCTTGATGGTGAGAGTATGGAATGATCCGTGGTTGAGCGAGAGGCCAAATTTTAAACCCTTAATGCCGGAGATTATTGGTGACAATGAATTACGGGTTAAGGATTTAATTTGGCAGGATATAAGGGTGTCGAATACGGAGGTTATCAATGAACTTTTTGACCCCTGGGATGTGAAGGCTATTTCCGAGAAACCCCTGCGTATCACTAGGACGACGGATAAATTAGTATGGCATTTTACTAAGGATGGGATATACTCTGTCAAATCAGGGTATAAATTGGCTAAAACAGGGCTAGAATGCATAGACAGTCTATCATCATCGTCGGGATCCGCAGCGGAGGCGTGGAAATGGATATGGGATTTGGGTGTTCCACCAAAAGTCCAAATATTCATTTGGAAGGGAGTACAGGGCATTCTACCGTCAAAGAGTGCATTGTTAAGGAAAGGCGTGATATTGGATCAAACATGCATGCGTTGTGGGTGGGCTGTTGAGACAAGTGAGCATATCATGCGTGACTGTGCATGGGCGCAGCTGTACTGGGCTTCCTCACCGCTGCGGCTACAAGTAGGAGAACAGGGGTCGTCGGGGAGCCTAGGTGATTGGATTCGGTGGTTTCGACGGGAGGGAGCAAAGGAAAGCCATGCCCTTTTTGCGATGCTCTTGTGGGCTTTATGGGACGCAAGGAATAAGCTGACTTTTCAAAATAAACTTACGGACACTATACGTTGCCACCAACTTGCGGTGTCCCGTCTAATGGAGTACCAGGAGGTTGTACAGCTGGTCGGGCAGCATGAAGGTGTAAGGAGAAATAACGATAGGTGGCTTCCACCCGAGGAACCTTTCGTTAAACTGAATTCAGATGCTTCTTTGATGGGGGAGGATGGTACGGGATTGGGGGCTGCGATACGAAACCACAAGGGCGAAGTGCTCATCTCCTTGTCAAAACTTGTTTGTTCCGTGAGCTCAATTGAAATTGCCGAAGCACTTGCTTGTAGAGAGGGGCTATTAATTACGAAACAAGAAAATTTTCGGAGAATTATGGTGGAGACGGACAACATAAATCTATACCACAACCTGAAGGGCCATACCGAAGATCTATTGTATTTTGGTAATGTCGTGTCGGACATCCGGGACCTTTTTTTGCATTTTGATGATGTTATTCCTTGTTTTATTCGTAGGACGGGCAACTCTGTGGCCCATAATTTAGCTCGTTTTGCTTTTCATTTAAGTTGTAATGAGTCACTAGTTGGGGCTATCCCTAACCAGTTGATGGACATCGTTTTATCGGAGATAATCTCCTAATATAATGGTTTGTTTTTCCCCTAAATAAAAAATACAACATCAGGATTTATTAAAAGTACTATTGGATAAACTTGTTCTTTTATATTCGATAAATCAAACTCTTGTCGTCATATTTTTAAGAATGAAAACATTATTTATATTAAATCGTTTCCATTAAGATATTATTGAATAAAATGCAAACTATTACAAATCTTATAAGTTGCAAATTTTTATTAAAACCTATTATTATTATTATTATTATTCAAAAAATATTACTGGACTATTTGCTATTATTCATAAAATGCAAATTTGATTTCTATTACAAATCTTAAAACTACTTCTTAATATTTGAAACCTTAGTAGTTGAGATAAATTTTATTAAGGATTCAATTGATTTTACTGGACTATTTGCTACTTGATGTAGTATTTACTAAAGACATATATGTATGATTATCAACTAATATGCTTGTATTATATATCTCTTGAAATCTAGATTATAATCCTAGTTTTGAGATATAACGGAGTGTAAAATAATAGTATAAGTTAATATAATGCTTTGGTTGTACTTAGCATCTCTAGACCTTTAGATGCACCTGTGCGACGTTTATAAGGTAGAGAATCACTCACACAAATCAAAAGAGGAAGAGATAGGCCTAAAAAGACTTGGAAATAAGCTATTAAACATGACATGTTATACCTAGAAATAAACGAAAAAATGGCTTATGACCGTAAACGATGGCGCGATATGATCCGTATAGCCGACACCACGTAGTGGGATTAAGGCTTAGTTTGTTGTTGTTGTTGTTGTTGTTGTTGTTATTGTTGTTGTTGTACTTAGCATCTCTACAAGCACTACAAAAATTACTAGCGATTGGATATGTTTTTATTTTCGAAATTTTCTTTTTGCTAGATAATAATGATGATTTTTTTTAGAAAAATAAGGGATCATTTGTATGGATGGATTTTAAATTCCAAGGGATTTCAAATGAATGGATTTCAAACTCCTTGGATTCGTAATCCACCTCTTGGATTTCAAACTCTTTGGATTCGTAATCCACCTCTTGTTTGGATGCTGTTGATTTGTGTAGGAATTTCAAATCGATCGTAAATTTTGATAAAAATATTTAAAAGCTCTATTCATTTTTTTAAATTGACATTTAATAAATAAATAAAAATAAAAGATATAATCTTATTATTTTATAAGTAATTATAATTTTATACACTAATAAAAATATGAAATATATAACTTTTTTTATTATATGTCTATATGTGTGTGTGAAGATAATGCGGTGTAAATATGTGAGAGAGAGTATGCGTGAGTGTGTGTAGTTTATGTGCGGGTGTGTAAGTGTGTAAATGTGTGTACCGTGTAGTGTGTGTAAATATGTGCGGTGTGTGTAAATGTGTGGTGTATGTGTAGTGTTGTAAAATGTATAGTGAGTGTATGTTAGTATATGAAAAATGTGTAGTGTATGTGCAGTGTGTGTGAATGTGTGCAGTATGTGTGAATGTGTTCAGTGTGTGTACATTGCAAGTGATCATAAAGGAAAAAAAGGAATGGATTTCAAATGACTTGTTATTGGGATGGATTTAAAATCCTTTGAAAATGAACTAAAACTTAAAGATGGATTTGAAATCCATTGATTTGGATTTATATGTCAAACAAGAGTGTGACTTTAGCTAAAAATTACAAATCCCTCATCCTAAATCCCCCATTCACCCATCAAAAAAAAAAAAAAAATCCCCCATTCAAATGCACCTAAATAAATTTTGAGAGTGTGATTATATATGAGATGAAAATGTAACAATGAAAGTTGATTTGATATAGAAATAGTAAAATGATGATTGCACATGATTGATAGTAGAGCTGGCAACCAGGCCGGGCCGGGCCGGCCTGGTACTGGCCCACCGAGCCAATTCTGATTTTCGGGCCAGGCCGGGCCGGCCCAAGACATTTGCGGGCCTCTATTTCTTAGGCCCATCCTGGCCTTCTATGGGCCATCGGGCCACCGGGCCAAAATGGCCCGAATTTAATATTTTTTTATATCTTTTTTTAATTAAAATTGTATGTTAATATATTTATTTAAATTAGTATATGTAATTTAAATTAATAAAATGATATGTTTTCTCAAACTTGTTTATTTATACTCGTCGTTTCTGTTGTTCTGTTTCTTCATTTTTGTAACATAGGCAATTCAAAAGCTTCAGAAATTTCAGAAAGCAAAAATGGGGAAAAAAAGCTGAACGTAATAATGGCACCTGGGATGGGTTATAAAAATTATACATACATAAAACTTTCCATTTTAGTCTTGAAGTTAATAATATATATATATATATATATATATATTATGAAAGGAAATGTCGGGCCAACAAAGCCCGGAAAAATCGGGCCAAATATGGCCTAAGCCCGGTTGGCCCATCGGGCCACTTGGGCCGGGCCAAATAGGCCCGGTTCTTTTCGGGCCTCCAAATTTAAGGCCCAGCCTGGCCTTAACTTAGGGTCGACCGGGCTGGCCCATTGGGCCGGGCCTAAATTGCCAGCTCTAATTGATAGTTAAAAATATGTGAGTGAGTGAGTGGTAAGATTTATGGAGAAATTGGTAATAATGACTGCTGATTTGATGGATTTTTTGAAAAATGAGTAAAAACGATTAGTGGTAAAAAAAAATAAAAAAAAAAATAAACAAATAGTGTATTTTTTGAAAATTTTCATAAATATTCATATTTTGGAGTAAAAAGAATTTCTCTAACGAAACAAAAATAGAAAATTTTCATAACGAATCGCTACCTAATCTTGGTATCTGAAGCCCATCATACTTGCCCCAACCATTTTGGCCAATCAAAGAAATTAGCTCCTACATGTCTTCACGATTTGGTCTAACCTAGACTTGCCACCCTATTTAGCCAATTAAAAACTTAAATTCTACATTTTATTAAAAGAAAATCTTCTACAAATATTCTTATGAATACCTATCCTAGACTTGCCATCTCTTATGACCAATAAAACTTAGCTAGAGACACCTAACCATTATCTTACAACTCTTCCTACACACTCATTCCACGTTCAACAAGATAACACAAAACAAACAAAAACCAAGTGCAAGTGTGTGTGTGTGTTCGGTGGTGTGAGAGCAAGACACAGTTCATTCATTTTGATCACTCAGCGACTAATACAAATCAGTTTAACACGTGGAAAAGAAAATAAAAGTTTGGAAATATCAACCGCCTCCGTTCCAAAAGACAATGAGATGCTACCTGAGATCTAGTTGAGTTAGAAGGGATTGCACAAGTGTCACCAATAAATATAGCTTCCAACTATTCATAAACATTCGAAGCCCTGAAGTGAAAATTTCGACCAAAACCCTTTTATCATTCGTCCATCATGATTCCAAACAACCCAACCTACACCAAAACACTCATGTCCAATTTCTATTAGTTGCTAAGCAATCATCAGCTAGTTTTACCAACAAAAAAGTCATCAGCTGGTTTTACCAGCAAAAAAGTTAAGAGAAAATATCTATCAATAACCACCACCATGTTATGTAACAACTCAACTTAATTATCCATGAAAAAACAAAATATGAAAACAACTTTAGAGAAAATTGACATTACTAAGATACGCATGCAAGATATAAAACTTATTGAGATATCCATGAACTTAGCCGAACAATACACGGTCTCGACTCTTCTCAAGGCAATTTACTAGTTGTGCTCATGTATCTTGGATTACACTGCCATTCACTACGGACGCAACTTTGAGGGTAAACGAGGTTGGGGATATAAACAAGTGGACAAAGTAAATCTTGTGGCAAACAACGACGGACCATTGTCTTAAACATTCTCGTTTCAAATTCATACCGCACTATTATGTTAAATTCAGTAATAAAAATCAATTCATCGCCATCTTCCGTATAAGCTAAGGGTTTCACCAAAAAACTATTCCTCCAACCAGTGCATGAAATCAACAAAGTCCAAGACTCCTCCACCCCATATTCCTTCATTACCACCAAATCAAAACCATCATCAGTCCAATTCTCGTAAATTG
Organism: Rehmannia glutinosa; assembly: GCA_016081115.2. NCBI lineage: Eukaryota > Viridiplantae > Streptophyta > Magnoliopsida > Lamiales > Orobanchaceae > Rehmannia > Rehmannia glutinosa. The sequence goes on along the minus strand of CM071931.1, from coordinate 55,430,414 downwards.
CATAAAGGCATCCATCAAGTACCCCCAAATTGAAATTATTAGTTGTGATAAGTGGTTGAGGAATTAAATGGTATTCCAATTTTTCAAGGTGAAGTGCAAGAATCAAATATTTAGAATAATCTGTTCCTTTCACTTTCCAATGCAATGCATCACCAACACACACACCAGGGCTTTCAAAACCGTTGGGCAAATAAGGTAAATAAGGGAAATTGCCTATTCTCTCCCATAAACCAGACTTGAGGCTGTAAACATACACAATATGCTTAGCGGCTATGACTACCACTTTGTAGTCATCAGAATTACTATCGTATCCGAAACCCCAACACCAAATCCGAGCATCATATAGCAGCTCGAGTTGTGGAACTTGAAAATATTTTCTGGTTGAACGGTTCCACAAAAAAGAAACAAGGTTGAGGATTATATCCGTACAAGCCAAATAAGCCGTTGTAGGGTTGAGCGAAAAATGAAAATTTTTCCATGCCAAGGGTACGCGACTTGTTTCAAAACAGAGGAGTCAAACGTTGCAAGCTGAGGCAAAGTCGACCTCCATGTACTTAGCACGAGAGCCTAAGAATAAGATTATCATAGAATGGACTTTGTTGGGGTGACCCAAATGGGATTTTACGAAATTTGGACTGTCAATAATATTACGCCATCACAATATTTACGATCGCTCTTCCGGATGTCGGCCATTGTAATCTTTCACACAACATAGAAAACCCTAGATTTTGTTGTGTGGAGTTAGTGTTCCAAGTGGATGAACCACTCGCTTATTCCAATAGCGGGGACGAGGACTGGTTCTTATATAAACCCAATCTTTTTGATTTAGTTGTTAGCTTTTGATTAATCTGTCAACCCAAGTTTTAGGCTTTAATTTACGGGATGGGATCTCCTATTCCACTTTTCCTATTCTACTTCTATTCCATTGCATTAGATGAAAGACACATGTGCAAGATGATGTCACGTGATGTCACAACTGTACATGTGTCTTTCATCCAACATATGAAATAGGGAGTGGAATAGGGAAAGTGGAATAGGAGATCTCAACTTAATTTACTGTAACTCTGTAACTGATTTAGTTTCTTTATCCTTAAATCTACCCTTCAAAAAGAAATCTACTCTATCTACTCTAAAATTAAATTTAGTGGTAGAAAGGTAATTTACAATTTAGGATAGATTTCAGAACGGAATGGGAAGGGACAGCGAAATAATTGGGATAACGGCTATTTTTTTCAAGATAATTCTGATTGTGAAAATAATAAATTGCTCTCTCCCTTCTTTTTTTCTATCATCTTTCTCTCTAAAAAACCAAAACCCTAGGAGTGCTTGCTTGTAAAAGAGTTTTCATCCCTTTCACTTTTTGGACAAAATTTTACATGGATATATAATTGCTTATTAAAATTTTCAAAAAATACACTTTTCTTTTTTCTCATTTTTCAAATCATCAATCACATCCAAATCCAATTGTAATTTAAAAAAAATATTATATCAACTATCATTATTATACGATGATATCACAAATACACTATCAACACTCTCTTATTTTTAAATCACCAATCAAATCTAATCACTATTATATTAAAAGAACTATCACATCAACTATCATCATCACATTTTCATCTTATTTTCAATCACACTCTTCAAATCTAGTCTCATTTTTTCGAACAATTATTTCACACTATTCTTTCTAAAAGTAAAAATGAGCGGAATAAAAGGTCAAACAATCACTCCCCTAGTATTCTACCCCTTTTCCCTCCCCTACCAGCCGCCCTCCCCTCCCAAGCAAGTTGTTTTATTCTCCCATGAGAATGGAAGCCATTATGGTGACCTCATGTGGATGTTCAGGCTTTTGCACCGCCATGAAGGCCGGCGATTGCTGGAAATTTCTGATCGTTCCGACTTGAACCCTCGGTATGATATGTTTCTTCTCTGGTGCAAGATCAAGATCCGGGCTTTGGATTTTTTTTAAGTGGTGCGGGCCAACAATGAGACGATGGCAGATTTTGCGGGAAGCAGTGGTGCCGAGATGTGGCGGTGGATTTGGGGGAGGGAGAGACCCTTCTTTTCTTTGTTTGCTAGGTTGTTATTTTGTTTCTTTGTTTTTATTTAGTTGCTAAGTTGTAGTATGTGATGTATGTAAAATATACGTGCATTTTGGGGCTTAAAATGACATATATTTGATGCATTTGCACGCATATTTAGTATTTTTTACTTGGTTTCCTTAGAAGGGCATGTACTGCGTATTCTTGTAACTTTTACAGGAACCGGAGCTTAAAACGGATAAATATCAATTGGAATGCCCGGATAGGACTAACGAATGCGAAGAGAAGATCAAAACGACGAAGAAAAAGGACAAAAATACTTGACACGGTCGGACCGTGTGGTGTCACATGGTCGTGTGAAAATGTCGGTGTGGAGTGACACAACCGTATGAAGAAGGAAAAGAAATAGGGGACGAAACCAAGCCCGCACGGCCAGACCGTGTAAGCCCACACGGGGTTGTGGGAAAGGGCTGCGCAAGACACCACTCGGCTGTGTGGGACTCTGCCAAATGCGTTTTCCGGAGTTCTTTTCCTGTTCCAACTCTACAAGTGATCTCTCCAAGCATCTATAAAAGAGACCCAAGGCTTGCACTAAAATTCATCCATTAATATAGCATACAACACATCAAATTACGTCGGAACACAAGATTCGAAGTCTTTTGAGAGAGGAAGGTTAGGTCGCGCAGAACACCACAAGGCCTTTCGCATCTACCAGAGCACAAGACCAGCTTCGAAAGCCTAGGAGGGGAACCCATCCTGACAAGAAGGGGTTTCCTTTCTATATCTAGATCTCTTGTTTGTGCTTAAACGATGTCATAATGTTGATTTTGAATTTGTCTATGAATTTGTTATCAATGTTTGGCTAATCTTTCGGATCTTAGGGGTATAATCAAAATAGTGGATTCATGTTAAATCTTGATTAATTATTTTTTTATTTTATTAATGCGTTCTATTTTATGAATTCAAGGACTTAGTGCGAGATTCGGGAGATGAGTTCTAACAAAGACGAAAATCGAATTCAGACATAAATGGGTGTAACGTGTCTGGAGACCTACAACTATTTGTGGGGAGTCATTCAATTCATTAAATCTTTTGGGAGTTAATGATAGTTGTAACGTATTGGGAGATCTACAATTGTTTTAATCTACTGTTTATTTATCACCCGGGAGGAGGAATAGACTAACTTAGGAATTGAACCCATAGAATTGCATGAATTGGTTTTAAAACTTTAATTGGATTTAATATTGAAGAAACATGTTGAGATTATGTGCCTAAGGTTGCTCCTGTAGTTGTTGAAAATACTTGTGGGGTTCGCAAATTTATTTCTTTATTTTTTATTTTCGATTTTTATATAAAATTGGATATTCGGTCGCTTCAATAAAATTGGAATGCGATGTTATTATAGCCTAAGTGTTTCACATATCAATCCCTAAGGAATACGACCTTGTTTGTCATTATTCTATAAATTACACCGTATACTTGCAGTTGTATGATCCAAATATTTTTGGCGAACAATATGTGGTAGTTGCTCGTGCCCGATTTTGGTTTTTTAGTATTTTACGGTCTCCATTAAGAAGTGATGAAGTCTCCCAGCGTGCGAGTGATTTTAGTTTTGGGTATGTAGTTTTTAGTTTGTGAAGTGGATCTTAATTGGTCTTGCCAATTTCCCGCTTGGCTTTTCTTTACTCAAGTCGGCCCATAGCCATTTAGCTACGTTTGTAGTTGTAATTCCAGTTTTTGAGTTGTTCTAATAAAAAACTATCGTTCGGAAAAAAAAAAGAAACTAATAAATTGCTTCAAATTTCTTATTTTTTTTGTATAATGAAAATTTTGAATGTTAAAATTCGGTTTTGATGCTTGTGATATTATTTGTACTAGTAATCCTGCTAGTGCATTTTACGTCTATTATATTTAATATTATTGTTATATAATGAAACTATCTATTAACATGAGTTGGTATTCATTACTTCGTTTTAATAATAATAATAATAATATTCATATAAAGTAAATGAAAAAGTATATTTACAATAAATAATTTGTTTAAATGTATTAATAACATCTCAAATATTTACAATTATCTTAGTCACATTATAAATATTTGTAACATGTACATCTTCTGTTGATTAATCATTAGAATACATAATACATCAAATATTTCAATTAAAATGCTTAATCATATTAAGATTACCTTTATATTCTTTGACCCGACAAAAATGTTGAGCGACCATTTTAGGTGAAGCATAACCATTCATCACTCAAATATAATAGTATATTGTCAATAAAATAATCCCACATAGTACATGTAAGTCTTGTCCTTCTGAATCAAGTAATCTAAATTAATTAGATAATATAATTATAAAATTAAGCAATATATAGAATATGTACTATTCAAATAAAATATACAATTAACATATATTTACTCTAACTTCTCAATAATGATATACATAACGTTCTTTCCTTTAGAGATCTTGCGATGACATTTATAATAAAATAATTTTGTGTTTTGCGATATTGACAACTCAGGAAAAAAACAGAACTTATCAACTATAATTATACGTTACCATTAGCATCAATACCCTCGAAAAAAGAAATTAATTTAACAATCCACGTACCTATTAGAAAAATATGCATTTTGTGAGAAAATCCAAAATCTCGTCAAACAATTTAAAATCATATGCAAATGTATCATCTGATTATTTTTCTACTTTCGTACGTCCAAAGAAGCCGAATTTCAATTTAGATGAACTTGTTTTGAGTTTGTAGGTATCTTTTGACACCATAAAATTAGAAACGATATACAATGCACCTTCTTTCAGCTTTTGTTTATATGTTTCAATACGCACTTTTGAGATACTGCTATGTATAGTATTACCCTATTAAGAAAACAAAGCGAAAATATTCAAAAGATATAAGAAGTTAATTCCGGATTGAATTACAATATAAGAACATATTTTTCTTTCATAATCGTACTTAAAGAAATATATTACACTTACATGCAGTACGTCAGGTCCAAACCCGTCCAAGCTGGTGTCGGGGAGGGTAGCGGGTCCAATTTTATGATCCCGCTGGGTCCTGGGCTGGTAATGGGTCCGACAAGACCCGACCCATTATACTCAACTAGTTCTTTACCCGTGCGATGCACGGGAGTATTTTCGGGGTGTGGTGTTACTATATAAATCTTATATCAATTAAAGAAATAATATCTATATAAAATATAACAGAACGAAAACTTCAAATAATAAAATTACAAAGATATCAAATTACAATTATAAATTTTGAAATGCTTCTTTGTATACAACATTAGTTGTTTGTTTGTTGTTTGACGTATCGTCACTGTATACTAATATTTTCAGTCCCTTTCGATTGGTAACTCGAGAAACTGCAACATATAATTGGCCATGATGAAAATCGGGTCGAAAATCATTAGAGAGGTTCCTTGGTTCTTCGTCATGGGTATAAAGAAAACATTAGAGAGAGGAATCGAGGTCGAGGAAGGGGTAAGAGCCATTCTTGGCTTTTGTTTATCGATTCAAGCACATGTTTACATTGCACCAATCTTGTACCATTATCAAAGAAAATTTATATTTCTCGGAACTTGGAGGAACTTTCAAATGAAGGAACTCCGGAATATCTTAGGGTATTTAAGAGCCATTCGTGGAATCAACACTTTATGACTTGCATTGTAACTCAAATAAGTATGACCTTCCGATATGTTTAATGAGAATCTTGGATTCAAGCACATGTTTACATTTTTTGTAATCACCAATCTTGTACCATTACACAAACCAATTGAATGGTCTATATTTTAAATTTGGTCCTATAACTTAATATATTTTAGAAATTTAGTCCCAACTTTCAAATGAATTTCATTGATTAGGAAATAATTAAATTTCAATTTTTGGAATATCTTATTATTTAAAATTAAATTAATTTGATTAATAAAAATTTTGAATAAATAGAAATTTCTAAAATAATTAATGAATTAAGAATCAATATTTACATCAAATTAGTAACTTAAGAATAATTTGTCATATTTAGAATTGCTTGGTGAGGATAATTACTCAAATAAGTATGACCTTCCGATATGTTTAATGAGGTCTTAAATATTTTTTATTAATTTTAAAAAATGATTAATTATTTTTTCAAAAATTAATTGTTAATTAAAATCAGATTTTAAAAATAAAATTAATTTAGAAATAACCTTTTAAAAATAGCTCTTTCTTTAAGATATATTGGATCCAAATTTCTAAAATATGAGTTATGCATCTTTAAACATTGGATAAGTGCTTTCAATGATGGTGAAGAAATCACATCATCGGACTAAAAATCTTATTTTCCTTTAATGAGGTCATATATTAAATATCAACATAGGATGTCCAAAATAGCTCTTTCTTTAAGATATATTGGATCCTCGATTGCATCTTTAAAATGTATTTTCTCCTCCAAGTGTTCCATCTCGAAATGTATTTTCTCCTCCAAGTGTTCCATCTCCGATATTTGCAATCCATTCAGAAAACTTAACCAAATCCGAATAATCATCTCTTTCACCTAGGCTTTGAAGCCGCATGTTCTTAGTTAGTCGAAGAACAGTACAGTGTCTCCACAAGTGCGAAGAATTTATCGTGGCATTGACGATATCTTACCGACTTTCCTTGGGTACGAATGGCGATATCTATCGAAAATCTCCACCAAACACGATTGTTTTGCCTCCAAATGGGATGTGCTGACTTCCTGGTTTGACTGTCTCCATAATGTATTTTACAGTTGCGTCCACTGCCTTAAAGCAATGCTTGTGCATCATTGGAGTTTCGTCCCAGATTATGAGTTTACTTCGTACAATCAATTCAGCAAGTGGGCTGCCAACTTTGATTTCACAGCTTGATCCTTCATGTGGATTTATTGGAATTAACAAATCTAGAATGTGCAGTCCTCCCACCGGGCAAGAGAAGAGAAGCTATTCTGCTCGACACCACATTAAGTATAATTTGTCCTTTAGATCTCAACCCCGAAGATAATGCCCTCCACAAATAGGTTTTACTCGTACCTCCATATCCATATACAAAGAAAATACGATATTCCTCCGATTGAACAACACCCATGATTTCAGAATACATGTGGTGTTGCTCATCATTAAGGTTTGAAATAAGATCTTTGTGCTCTGCGGCTAATGCCTTACGATCGTACGTAACTCATCGTAAACCAATCTGTCTTGGTTGAATTCAATATTGTCAATGTTTGGAAATTGCATTGCACAAACCTTACGTAGACTCCTCCCCCGACTGCGCAACAACTTTTCAATTTCCGATAGGGCAATATTCTTAATTTCATTTTCACTTAGAACCAGATCTATCAAAAAAGAAAGAACATATAAACCATTAAAAATAATTTAAATCTTATTATAACCAAAAAATAAAGAAAAATATAAATAGATTATACAAATTAAACAATTAACATAAAATATAATATATAATTTGTAATGGTATACCTTGATGTTGAAAAAGAATGCACCGTCTATATATAATATCGTCCGAAAGGAGTTCCCAGCATTTGTCCGATACGTCTTCAAGTCTGCTCAAAGAATCTGATGACAATAATGATGCAAACATACTTTGGAGTGTCTTTGCAGATGCCCAGAGGCTCGAGATAGATTTTATAAAATTTGCAGATTCGCCCTCTAGTTTCCAAAAATTTCAATTTTTGACTTGATATTTTAAAATTAGGTAAATCTTAAACCGGGAAGGATTTTGAGGTGATTCCAATTTTAAAATACTTCTTTGGGCAGTAATAAGTTGTGGTTAAAACAGTTTTTAAAAATTCTAAAGTTAGGCACCTAATTTTTGAAATTTATAATTTTGGCCCAAAAGCAATTTTTTGTTGCTAAAGGCTCGTTTCAAGTCGGATTGTTATGAAATTTGAACTAAAGGTTTGAAATATAATATTAAATAAATCTGCAAGTTTTCGAGATACCTTGACTGCCCCAGTTTCAAAAATTACATTTTTGGTCCTTAAGTTTTACAATTTTACATTTTGACATTAAAATTGCTCCTTATTGTATTTTCTTGCCCGTAAGGGGTCCCAATCTTTCAAGTCACTTAGTATATGAAATTTTCAGAGTCTTGTGTCTAATATTTCGAATTTTCAGATGTGGCCTTCACAATATTTCATATTTACTCTTTTGGCCCAATATTTCACAATAATTGCAAAAATAACCCAACCTTTGATTTTTTTTGCACAAGTTACAAATCCAGAATTCCAATAATATATAAAAACTCATTTTGAATATTTCTAAAATATATTTAAACATGCATAGCATCGTAATAAATAAAAGCATAATGATGAGCATTTTTATCAATATTTTATGCCAGAAAAATATCATACTCATCTTTTTATTTTCTCTAAATTTCATTAAAATATAAATCTCATAAATACTTGCTAAAATTCATAAAATATAATATTATCACATGAGCATGCATTTTTATGCACTAGTAGAAAGAATGATGCATTTTTGTAGAAATATTTTTCACCCACGTCGTAGTAATTTTTTGGGTTGTGGTCAAAATGAAGATCTTCTCAAGAATCCAAGCTCTTGGTTCTAATACTCAAAGTTCAGCATTTGTGTTAAAATTGAGGTCTCAAGTCTAAGAAAATCGTAAAATAAATGGGTTAATTCTTACCTTAATATCCTCAAATAGTCTCTAAAAATGGAATTTTCCTTCAAGCTTCTAACTTCAACTTGAGATGGTGTAGGTCAGCCTCTAAGCTCCAAAAATTCATATTCTTGAGTCAAAAATTAGTTCTTCATGATGTCAAGAGGAAAATGCTAAACCACTATTTTCTCACCTTAAAGTGTGTAGTCTTTGAATTTCTTCTTCAATCTTGTAGTCAAGTCTAGGTATCTAATTCTTCAAGAAATAATCTACTAGGAGTACAAAATGATTCATCATGTTAGGAATTGGAGGTATATTTTTGAAGTTTGAAAGAGGTAAAAATGAAAATAGAGAAAAAAAAAATTCTCACCTTACTTGGTAATTTTCGACCACCTTAGAGTTTTTTTTGGAAGTGTTTTTGGTGTGTTCTTGTTCAAGGATGAAATGAAGAAAGTTGGAATGTTTGATTAGATAGAGGAAGAAAATTGGATCCCCCCTAAATCCTAGTGGCCGTATGATGCTTGTAGGAGGAGAATTCCTTGTCTTGGACAATTGTTTATTTGTCATTGAATTGTTGGAGGAAAAACAAAATTGGATCCCACCCTAAATCCTAGTGGCCGAAAGGTAAAGTTTGTAGGAGGAGAATTTTCTTGTCTTGCTCAATTATTTATTGTCATTGGATTAATGGAGGAAAGATGGGATTATTCCCCCTATGGAGCTATAGCCGAAAGTTGAGGCAATGATTATATATATATATATATTTGATTTTTAAAACAAAGGCAAGTAGGTATATATATATGTTTATATATATAAATATATAATATAGAAGGATAAAAATAAGGATGTGAAATAACATAATTGTGTATTTTTTTTTTCAAAATAGATTGGAAGTTTTTTTTTTTTTTTTTTTTTTTTTTTGGAACAAGGTGAAATATTTGGATAAGGATTGAAATATACTCCTAATCTGTCGAGGGTCTAATATTTATAAAGTCATAGTCAAACGATCAATTATTAATACTAGAAAAGGAATTAAAAATCAGTATGCTCGAAAATAAGGAAGGTGTAATTGTCGTTGGAAGAAATAAATAAAAGTCGCATCGCATTTCATTAATAATAGGTTTGTGACACTAAGCCGAACAATACTTCATTATACAACATTGTATCTTATGTTGGAAAAATCGGGGCCTCACACCCATCCACTGAGAATTTTTGTCTCAACCCCACCTTTTTCAACGGCCAGCTGATGATCCATCATATTATGAAGACGTCAATGAAGACAACCAAGCGACGGAGTAATCTCTAGACTCAGTTCGTCAGTCTAACCTTTAAAAATGCATATGCTTTGATAACAGACAATTGATTTCATTCAAGGTAATTGAGAAGCGTAGGACCTCTTTCGCTTAGACAATTGGACCGTAAAAGTATTTCATTGTGACTTTTGACTGTTTCGAGGGGAATTAATGTTGCACAAGTACTTGGTGGATTATATTTAAAAAAGAGAGGGGCGCAAGTTAATGTTGCACAAGTAGCTCGGCTAGTAAGAAGTGGATTATAGGTTTTTTAAAGATGACTATTATAGATCTCAACTTGATGTTACCACTAAGATAAGAATACGATTGGGAATTATAGAAACACTTAATTATTTATGGGATACTTAGTCGAAACTGACATATATATATATATATATATATAAATATATATATATATCTTATAGCACTTGATTTTTTCTTCCTCAGCCATTATATGCCTATTTTGAGACCATACTTGTGCGTGTTCAGGTATGGAGCTCGAGTCCATTCTGTTGACGACTTATGAGGAGCTACGTGCTGAGAGGATTACCATGCCGACGTGGCCAGACATTAGGAGGGAAAATACTCCCGTATTTTCACTCAGCTCCACCTATCGGAAAAGCATGCTCAGTCACTTGAAAGTGTGCTATGCGAGCCACATGAATCTACAGTAGACCTCCGCTGTGAGATCAAGGTGCAAAAGATGAAAATGGAAGAACGCGATAACAAAATTAAAAAGTTGAAGGAAGAGATAAATATGCTGCGTGAGGCGAATCATCAGACGAACGAAAAACACCTGCGTTTGACTCACACTAATGCCCAGCTACGAGAGGGCTGGGCAAAGTGAGGGCCTCGTGGCCCAACATCTTCAAATTATTGGGCATCTTAACGCAATGGCACACGAGAATGAGGAAGCATTAGATGGTGCGCTCGAAACAATGGCCCAGATGCACGGTCAGATCGAGGCTCTACAATAACAGGTATAGGCTCAAGAAGGACATATACTACTTAACCAGGCGAACTTCATACACCAGACCCAGTTACTCCGAAATAGGGTTCTGGAGGCCATTAACATCGTTCCGGTGGTGGCTCCGGGACCAGAAATGGAGGCCGAAGTAGAACCAGAGGAGGATCTGGATGAAGAGCATGAGGATCCGAACCTGGTAGTCGACATAGAGGGAGATAACGATGACGATGAACGCAGCACCGTCATGGACTAGATTAGCTCATTTTATTTATGTCATTTTATGTATTTCAAATTCTGTGATAGACCAGATTGTAATGCATAAAGTCAGGATGATCAAGGGAAGACGATATGCAAAGACAATTCCCAAAACTGTTTAAGAGAAATTTGGGGACCAAATTCTTTTAAGGAGGGGTGAATGTGACGTCCCAAATTTATTTATTTGGTTAAGTAACACGAACCCATTATTAATGAACCGCAACCCAATTTTTATTTATTTCTTTCAACGTCAATTACGTCTTCCTCGTTTTCGAGCCTAACGATTTTATATTCTACTCTAGTATTAATACTTGATCGAATGACTACGACTTTAGAAATATTGGACCCTCGATGAATTAGGAGTATATTCCAATCCTTATCTAAATATTTGACCATATTCTATAATTCAATCTCCAACAACTTTCAATTTATTTTTTTAAAATACATATTTCTTATTTCACATCTTTAATTTTAAAATTTAATATTTAATTATAAATATTTATACATTTTATTTTTCTTCAATTTTATAAAAGAAAAGAAAACCAAATATGTTTTTATTTTCTAATTTTTGAAAAATACCCTTTAAATAGGGAGGTTATTCATATTTTTTTCAAAAAGCCTACATCTTAGAATTTTCCTACAATCCCCACTATCACAATTGGTCAAATAAATAAATTTTAAATTCTCCCCCAAAAAACTAGCTTTTGGCCAATTGTCCCTAAGAAAGTAACCTAGCTATTATTTTATGTTCTAATTTTCCTCAATTATTATCCTAACTCATCATTCAACCAAAAAAAAAAAAAATCCTCCCAATTCCTAAACATAAAATAGATCACTACAAGAAAGGGTAAAATTTTTTTATCTCATTCTCCTACAACACACAAAACTCTCCCAATACACTTACAACATTCCTTCATTAACACTCTTGAGCAAGATCACATACAATCACTTACATTTTTCTCTAAGAGGCCAAAAATTACAAGGAAGCAAGGTGAGAAATTTTCTTCCATTTTCATTTAATCTTCTTGAAACTTCAAACCTATACCTTCAATTTCTAATTTAATTAATCCTTCTTGTTGAGGTACTCCTAGAGGAATTTTCTTGAATAAATAGGAGACTTAGACTTGACTACAAGCTTGAAGAGGAAATTCAACACTACACATTTTAAGGTGAGAAAATTGAAGTTTTAGTATTTTTCTCTTGACAACATGAAGAATTAATTTTGACTCAAAGATATGAATTTTTGGAGCTTAGGGGATGACTTACACCATCTCAAGTTGAAGTTAGAAGCTTGTAGGAAAGTTTCAATTTTTAGAGACTACTTGAGGACATTGAGGTAAGTAGTAGCCATTTAATCCAATTAAATCCCTTTAAATTTGAGACTTTAGTTTTAACACCAAAATATGGTTTGAAAGTTTGAGTCAAGAAGTTGATACCAAGAAGAAGACTCCATTATTTATCAACCCGAAAAACTACTACGAGGTGGGTGAAAAATCTTTCAAAAAATAGGAAAATAATTTTCATAAAATGCATGTAGTACATGAAAATATTTTAAATTGCTATATATATTACATGTATTTTTTTATATGTATCAAGTTCAAGAAGTTTCACAAAAACGAGCATGATTTTGATTTCTTGTACAATAGGGACATATTTGCATATATATCTTAATTGCTTGTTCAACTCTTGATTAATGTGTAAAGAAATGTGTTATATGCTCAAAATCATGTTATATACTTGATATATATTCTGGAAAATATGACCTTGTGCTCGAATTTAAACAAATATGACATTTAAAAAAATGTTCAGGGACCTCTCTGAAAATTTCAAAATTTTGACTTTCTCAAACTGAAAAATTTGTATTTTGAGAAATTTTAAAAGGATAAAGTGGTTTGTGTTGAGAAAACCTATTTTTGAAACTTTAAGTACTAAAGTGTAAAAATTCCAATCTCTAAGGATTAAAATGCAATTTCTAGAAAAGAAACATCCCAGACACCTGGAAACTTTCATAAACTAAATTATATAATATTGTGAACTCATGGTTCAAGTTTCATAACAAACGAACACCAAATAAACCCTTAAGGGCAAAAACCGAATTTTTGGACTATAAATAAAATTTGTAAAAATTAAGGGAGTTAAACCGACCCCATTTCAAAAATGCTTTTGCCCCAATATTCTACTATTATACATGATATTTTAAAATTATAATCACATCAAAATCCCTCCTGGTTTGTGAGATCCAAAATTTTTAAGTTCGGGTCCGAAAATGACATGTTTGACAAAAGAATGGATCAAATTGAAATTTTCCAAAAACCTTGTCCCAAACCCTTTGAAAACTTAATCTTTGAATAATTTTAAGAATTTAGAAACTGACGTTATATTTTTCTGAGGTCGAGACTAGGACTTATTCAATTTTTTACTCGTTAAGTAATTTTTCCAAGAAATGAGACTATTTACAAAATTTTCCTTTTATCAAGGACCCCAAAATAAAATATTTTCTTCTGTACAACCCTAAAACTGATTTAATTATACTTCTATAATTTTCTTGAAAATCCCCGGACGATACGCACTACGCGTGGCGACTTCCTCGCCTTTGGACAAATTTAAACTTAACTTGTTGATATCTTGTACTGCTTTTTATATGTATCGTAATGCTTTTTACTCGACTACCTAGTTGACATTCCGTACTTGTAATTATTTTCCTGTTTGAGTCAACTTGGTGTGTCGAGCTCACAGTCGGAATGGATACGTCGGGGATGGAACCGGGAAGCTCGGCTGTTATTCCACTCTCCGGCCCCATCGTCCTAATCCCGAAACTGAGGGATGGAGTTTGTCCAAGGAAAGCGGGTCATAGTACTTGAGGTATAATCGTGATTATGACAATCCAGGCCTAGCTAGATCCACACGATTCTGGAGTTACTCAGACTCGTTTGGTTGGCGTCACACTCCGTGCGCAACCATTACTTGCTTGGGTTAGCGTTACACTTCGTACGCAACCGTTACTTGTTTGGGTTGGCGTTACACTCCGTACGCAACCACTACTTGAACTATTTGCAACACATTCATAGTGCTTGAATGATCATGAACTATTTTCATCAAACTATATAAAGCTATATTATTTTGAATACCACGTCGCTTGTGAATCCCGTGTGATGCACGCATCATAAATCATGCATTCTTCATATAACTGTTTTTTTTTTGCATCTATATAAGCCACAGTTACACACTATCACCCATCCACTAAGAATTTTTGTCTCAACCCCACTTTTTTTAACGGCCAACTGATGATCCACCATATTATGAAGACGTCAACAAAGACGACCAAGTGACGGAGTAATCTCTAAACTTAGTTCGTCAGTCTAACCTTTAAAAATGCTTATGCTTTGATAACGGACATTTTATTTCATTCGATGTAATAGAGAGGCGTAAGACCTCTTTCGCTTAGACAATTGGATCGTAAAAGTATTTCCACTGCGACTTTTGACTCTGTTTCCGAGGGGGAATTAATGTTGCACAAGTACTTGGTGGATTATATTTTTAAAAGAGAGAAATGGCGCAAGTTAACCGTTGTGTAGCGGCTCCAAATTTCTGGGGCGTTACGACAACAAAATTAAAAGATTGTTACCTGTGTATTCTAATACAGCTGCTCAATTGTTTGTACGGAAGATTCACCTGAGGCTAAATCCTCTGAAACAGTAACATTCGATGGCACGGTGACATGACTGATTGAATAGTTTGGGTGGCTACTACCCACAATGCTGAATAAAACAAAAAATATTAAATTAACATACTTTGATTATCTAAACATATAAATACATCAAAATGTAAATTATATAATAATGCTGTGAATAATATTATAATATTTACCTTCTCTTAAATTGTAGGACCCCGAAATTTTGACTACTTGTAATATTTTAAAATTTTTTTATATATGTATGAATTTATTTTGTAAGGTATTCTCTTATAACATAATTTTGAGTGCAACCCAAATTTTATTATAGATTATTGTAGGTCCCAAGGGGTGTGAGTGTAAGGTTTAGAAGGGGGGTTGAATAAATCTTACCAACTTTTCAAATTTAGTCCTTTTAAATATTCAGAGTTAATACTACACAACTAAGTCCTTGATGGACGACTAAGTTAGTTAATCAATGAGTTAGCCATTCAATGATTCGGATTTCGAGTTGTTGATAGAATAACTCAATTTGTTTTGACTAAAGACTTAACTGATTTGTGATATGTTTTCATTGGAAGACTTAACACCCTTGATTTTGGTTTAAGTTTGTTTCAATACTTGGTTTTAGCACTTTGTTGATTATCAATTGGATAGCAAATTTATCAGCAGATATAAATGTAATATGCAGAAATTAAAGTGCTGAAATGTAAATGACACAGTAAGTTTTTGTAGAGGTTCGAAGATGGGGTAATTCTTCTACTCCTCTCTTCTCCAACTCCTGGAGGAATCCACTAAGTATTGATCAATATACGGTGGTTAACAATCCAGATACAAGTCTTGATCACACAGGTGACTTGATCCTTTGGGACTCGATCCGGAGATGCCTTGGTCACACAGTGGCTTCTCATACGACTCAACTTCTTCACAGGCAGTGCGCTTGCTACTACAGCCCACTTGCTCAAGGTCCTTGGATTTGATCACGAAGCCCTCCAAATAACTTAAGCCTTGTTCGACCTTGAACCTTCCTACAATCCTTCGTGGAATGTAGACCCCTTGATTCTTCAAATGTTTCCTCTTCAACTGATTGAAGTCGTCTTTCCTTCACAGGTGAGTGTAGGATTGATTTCCTTCGTAATGTAGGCTTGGGGATTGAGCGTTTAATAACTTGAGAATATTTCAGGTTACAAATGTTTCATTCTTGCTTGTATTCAATTCTCAGATGGTCAAGGTTTTTCTTTTCTCAAATAAACTCTTGACCTTTTATAGTGGTCTTTCAAAAATCGCCCGTTGAAGAGATAGGCTTCTTTTTGAAAGTCACTTGTGGTCGTTGGCTTGTCTTGTTGCGAGTTCTTGGAATTGACATTTCCTCGTATAAATGATCCTTTAGCTTTTCAGAGATCTGACACAGATGCAGTGCTTCCCATTGGTTTATTCCTTTTGCACGCTTCTGGGACTTTGCACTTTAAGAAAGGTAGTATGGAAGTATTACTTGTTTAAATAATTCTCTTGATTTCTGTGCAACGGATGTCTTTCAGTTATCTCGACTTCGCATTTCCTTGCCCTCCCAGGTGACTTCGAGTCAGCTTCCAATCATTGGATGACTCTTCTGTCACTTCAACTTGAGACTTGGCTATCTTGAGTTGACTTGACTGATACTTCACTCAGCTGCATCTCAGCTGCACCTTCAATCGAGTTCCTATCTTTTCTTATTTGCCATACCCAGCTGCCTCACAACGGAGTCTTCCTTCTAGTCTCCAGTTGTCTTCTTGCATGTTCAGGCATAGCTGACTTAACTCTGCTCGACCAGCCCTATCTATTACAATGCAATTTACAACAAAAATGGGGTGTCAACTTCCTATTCTAAGTTTTACATGGCATTCATCAAAATCTATAAAATAATTTCCCAACAATTTCCCCCTTTTTGATGATGCCAAAACTTAAAACATACATCAGTAATTAAACAACAAAGATACATACAGGCAAATGTAGAATCACAGAATGTATGCTTAGAAACGATCTTTTATTGATCATAACATTCCTGTTCTTTACGTAGCTGTTTACAAAGTGTATCAGAGCTTGAATCAAAAGAAAATGTATCAGAGCTTAAATGGACCTTAAAGTAACCATGTTGTTCTATATCTCCACAAGTATAGAAATTGTACAATTTTATTCAATGTACAGAAGACTTACATAAAAATGTATTTACATAGTAAAATACACGAAGGGGTGGACAACAACACTTCATCTCCTTTCACATTGCCTCCTTCTTTCATCTTCTTGACTCTATCATCTTCGATCTTCTTCTCTTTTCTCATCTTCACCGCCTTATTCTTCTTGTCATACGCCCTTCCGGAAGCTTCATCTCTTCTCGTCTTTCTTGTCTTTCCTCCCATATTGAGTTTGTCTTTTATTTTCCTCTTCAATTCTCTTCACATACTCAAAGCATTGTTCTTAGCCACTTGCGGGTTGGCTACTTCGTCAAATCAGCCCAATAGATCCATCCTTTTCTTGCCGGATCTATATACTCAATATTTTTGGGCAGAGGTCTCAGGTCAAACCTCTTCCTCCACCATCGCTTCTTCTTCTTCCTCTCGGGCGTGTACTTTCTTGGGGTCTTCTTTTTCCCGGTGAGTGACTAGCGAGTGACCACAGAGAGAGCGCGATGAGAGTCGCTCCTGTCGCCTTCTTCACTTAGTGTGAGACCTTTTTCCTCGTACAAATCCCAAGCTTGAGCCGTGGACATATTTGCGAAGTAACCTTGGATGCAAGCGTCTTGAATTCATCAACAGATCTTGCTCGATTCCAAAGATCTCGAAATGGCATAGGTGTCTCTCTGTCATTTGGAATGCCTCCATGTTGTTTGAGAATATCCATAACTCGGGCATCCATCCTTCCTTCCACTTCCTTCATCCCTCGTTTCAATCGTCTTTCTCTTTTCGACCATAGGTACAACAGAGTGTTGGAGTGGCGAGTCATTTGGGAGTTTGCTAATAATATCGGTGTGACAAGACCTTGTTGAGAGGTTTTAGCAATCATCAAGGTCACATCTTTCGAGCCTTCCCCCTCAACAGACTTCCCTTTCTTTTCTCTTATTACTTCCTCATTTGTCTTTCCCTTCACTTTGCTTCCTTCCTTCTCGCCTTCGGATCCCTTCAAGACCTTTAGGTATTCCTCTTCCCCCTTTTTGGCATCATCAAAGGAGAGAGGAACCCCTGGAAACAAGCTAGCAAGCAAGAAGTCTAGTCTGCTGATAGCCGAGTTCTGCTTCGAATCTGCTGCGGAGTATGCTGCACGGAACTCAGTGCGGGTGGCGTTGGATTCAGCTGCTACCAACTTTATCTCAGCCATGAGAAGACTGAATTTTCGATCCATATTCTCTTCCACGTGCAGGAGCTCGTTCTTATTGTGTTCACGCAGCAGCTTTATCTCTGCGATGTGAGATTCATGCATTTGTTCGATGTGCTCTTGCAATTTTGTCTTTGCATCAGCATTCTCAGCCCGCCAGACTAGCAACTTGTTGAACAATGTCCTAAAATATCGAGCTTGTTCCACACGCATTGTCTGCTGCTGTTGTTGCCACCACTCCGGATCCTGACTATTATACCTCGCAAATCAGCAGTAAGGTTGGCGTCTCTGTTATCCAGCCTCATGTCCAGTGAGGCCTGGTGCCTCTCCATCTTTTCAATCTCAGCAAATAAGGCTTTGAAAACTTCCCAAACTTCAGCTGTCTCCTCTATTTCAGCTGACGGCCAAGCACCGTCAAAGTCATAGTCAGCTGGAACAATGGTGTCTGATGGAATAACAGGGTCAGGTCTGTGGAAGCGCTCGCGATCTCTAGCTGATTCTTCAGGGAGGTCGGGTACCTCCAGAGAGAAAGGAAATGATTCTACAAAAGGATCATCACGGGCAACTGGAATCTGTTCAATGATGAATGGTGCTCATGAAGTCCCCTGTGGAGTCGAACCTGCTGCAGCTTGGGGAGCTGCGCGATGGACTATGTTTTAGCCGTGGTCATTGTGAAATCGGCCCGACTTGCCGAGCCTCATTTGTCTCAACACTTTGTCGGTCTCGGTTGGTTTTCCAAATGAGTTGTGGTCCTCGGCCTTATCGAGCGTCATCGGACGATGACGAGATTGCCATGGGTGGCTCATCATCAAAGTTGAAAGTTTGGCGAGTAGTCTTGAGGTCAGACTTACTCGTGGTTGGAACATCCTCAGCTGAGTCTTTTGGATCTGCAATGGGGGATGACTCAGCTTCATCTTCACCTTCGGATTTCAGAAAAGTTACATCAGGATTATCCTGGGAGTCGTGAAGAGCACTTATCTCCTTTTTTGATGGATCAATGATGGCAGGAGGGATGTTATGTGCCTCAGTCTCTTTACCCCGGGAAATCTCAACCTCCCGTTGGCCTTCATTACCCCTTGCAGTCTCAACTGCAACGAGGCCTTGGACGGTCCCTGCGACAGTGTCAGCTGTCTTGGGGTCTTCTGAGGTGGCATCCATTGGAGTCTCAACTCCATGGATTGCACTTTCATTGCCCAGAGTGTTAACTCCCGGGCGATTCCTTCCTACGCCTCGACCGCATCAACGGTGTCATTGGCTGCAGAGCAATTGGCACCTCGGTGAGAGCAGTCTCTCAATGCCGAGCCTCGTTGATGACAACTTGATGTGTATTCTGTTGTTGTTCCTTCTCCACTTTGCCTCCGAGATTCGTTGTGTAGTCAGCTGCAGTATCCTCCGACCTTGCTGCAGTGGAGGGAGTTTCCCCCTCCGGTGGCACACCGGTGAGTGACTTAGAATGGGGTCACTCGTCTCGGACTCATTTGTTCCCATTGAGTATTCAGGCCGTTGGGGACGGTGGTAAGACACCTTCATTAGGGGTTGGCTCGACTGGGGTCCCCACAATCCCAGTTTCATCGCCAATCCCTTAACACCTTCCTCCGAATGAGCTGGGGAAGTGGTGGCAGCAACAATAGTGGCAATCTGCTGCGCACCACTCCCATGGGATCAACTTCCAGCTGTGATGTGGAAGACTCCCTGGTCCTTCCAACATCCTTTGCTCATGTAGGGCTTGGATTCCCGCATGGCTTTGCGCATCTACGATTCTTCAGAGAGCGGCCGGGGTCCAGATCATCATCTTCACTCCCAGAGAAAATGTCGAGAAGAGGATGTGTATGTTCAGTGGTTCCAGTGAAAGAACAAAGACTGGCCTTTTCATGAGCCTCAACTTCCTCTGCCTGTCTCTCCTTCTCCTTGTCCTTGGAGATCTGCAAGATATCTGTGCAGTTTTCTTCATCCAGTGCTTGGACCACAGTGGTCAACCCAAGAAAGTTCAATAGTTCCTCTTCTTCTTCGATAAACTCCAGTCTTTGGAACTGTTCCCTAGATCGACTCAACTTCCACTTCCTCCACTCTCGCAGACGATTTTAGATGTCTGGATAAGGTGGGGATAGGATCATCACATCATCATCATCTCTATCATCTTCTTCTTGCTGTCCCTCGTTCTGAGGGATAGAAGGTAGCAAGCTTTGGTGCTCCATACCGTCAGCTGCGTCTGTTGCAGGAGGGGATATAACCATGTCAACAGGCGAGTTTGCTTTCTCAGCTACTTCTTGTGTCTCAGCTGTTCGAACTACAGCTGTGTCTTCAGTTTGCCTCTGTTGATTGCCTTCAGCAGACTTGGCTGTTTCATCAATAATTTATGGAGACTCTACTTCTCCAGCAGTCTCCAGATCTCTTTGGTGAGTGGTGACTAACCGGTTTTTCAAGCTCTAACGCTTGAAGATTCTTCTTCTTCTCTTTGTTTGTACTTTGTTTGAGGGACTTGGTTCGGATAAGGTTTCTTCGAGTCCGGGGTGGGGACCGTACCGTCGTCTTCTTCTCGAGGAGTGGCCGTCGTGGCTTATCAGTTCTCCTTTTCTTGATGATCGGAGAAGGTATTTGAGATTCCTTCTCGGCTCGTGCGAGGGGGGAGACATGATCGGGAGCGAGGTGACTGTTGCAGGGGCAGGAGCGATTTCTTTTTCTTTTTTGCAGGGGCAAGCAGATCTTCTTGGCAGTGCAGAGCGACCTTCTTTTGAGGAGGGGAGACAATTTGTATCATAGGGTGGTGATTCCCCTCACTCGTGATCAGCTCTCTTAGCGTAGGCTCTCTTTGTGCGCCGAGAGAGGTTTGATTGAAACATCCTCTTGTTTACATGGAACGCCTTTCCATGTCGAAGAGGGACTTCCTTTACTTCCATCATTCGCCAATCACCAGGCCGTATCCCGGGAACCTCCAAATGTACCATCCTCCTTGAAGGATTTATTCCCAACATTCGGCAGAGTCTGCATTTGTATACAAACTCGGCCCAGTTCACTTTATTCTCTTCAATGATCGCAGCCATCATGATCAACTTTGCTTTGGACAACTGGTCAAAGCTCCCAAATTTGATGTCTATGCATTTGGCAACGATGTCCAGCAATTTGTGGTAGTCCTCCTTCAGCAGCCTCTTATTGGCTGTATAGACTACTTTCGCAGCACAGTCGGACTTGGCTACTTCATTCCAAGCAGCAGCCAGGTCGACATCAGCTTTATAAATTTCCGGCACTCCTTCCACCAAGCAACAAAGCGTTGTTCGCGGATCCTTGGCAGTAATGGTGAACTCCTTTCCATGAACAGAGGACTTTATGCCCTCATCGTGAACCTCAGCGTTCACGTAGAACTGTGCGACCTCTTATACGTAGGTCATTGGGAACTCCATCATCAAAAATGGTCTTAATCCAGATTTTTCCAATTTCTCAGCAATCTTCTTCACGAGGGTGTCGTCGGACCTTGTTTAACCATACCATTGAAGTCCACAGTAGACCCGGTGTGGATTTGCTTTCCTAGCTTGACAAAATCATGAGTAGATGCCATTTCGAGATGTTTTACCGAATGAAACTTGAAAACTGAGCTGAGGATTGATAGGGTTTTGAGAGAAAATTTTTGCTTTTGCTTTCGAGAGAGAGATGAACAGTTTTGGGTAAAGTGAGTGAGAAACGGACGAAATGGTTTAAGTATGGTTTATGAAAGGACGTGCGGGTGGTTTTTGAAATTTGATCAAGATCAACGGCTTAGATCTTGTAATCCGATTAGCATTTAAGTTCTCGCATTTAATGCGGCAGCATTTATATCCAATCATAAGCTTGGTGTGCAACTTTTGACTGTACACGTCATAATTATATTGACGTCATTCTTAAAAACATTCCCGCTTAGTAAAAACGATCGCGTTTTTGTCACTTTGCTCATAAATGACTCAGCTTACTCCTTAGCTAATTCAATCCTTCTTCTCTCTATTCTCCTTGTGACTCAGCTGTCAGCTAACTCGGTACAACTGACTTTCCAATATGGCTGATTCACTTAGCTGAATTATGAGTTCAGCTCTTTTTTCTCTTTTCATGTTTCATCCTTTTTCTTTGAGTCTTCTGAGTGTCAACTCAGCTCAATTAACCCTAGTTCATGCCTGAGTTCTTCAAATCTTGACTCACATAATGGTTTTGTGAAAATGTCAGCCAACTGTTTATCAGTTGAAATATATTCCAAGGTGATGTCCTTCTTTTTTCAACATGATCTCTTATGAAGTGATATCTGACATCAATGTGCTTTGTTCTTGAATGCAACACATGATTTTGAGTGATTGCAATTGCACTTGTGTTATCACACATAATTGGAATTTCATTTTCCTCAACCTCATAGTCTCTCATTTGTTCTTTGTCTCATCCATAAGACTTGGACTGTTTGCCAGCCTATGTATTCTCCGGTGTGGAGGTGGCTATTGAATTTTGCTTCTTGCTAAACCAGAAATTAGCCTATTTCCAAGCATTTGACATGTGCACGAGGTGCTCTTCCTGTCAACTCTACATCCAGCATAGTCAAAATCTGAATAACCAATTAGCTTGAATCCACCTTCCTTTGGATACCATAAGCCAACTTCTTGGCTTCCTTTCAAATATCTCAAAATTCTCTTGGTTGCAGTCATGTAGCTTTCTTTTGGAGCAGATTGAAATCTTGCACATACACCGACAACAAAGGTGATGTCCGCCCGCTTGCTTTGTGAGATAGAGCAATGATCCAATAAGTGCTCGTATCTTGTTTGATCTACGAGGCTTGCCATCTACATCCATATCCATTTTGGTGATGTATTCATTGGTATTTTCACAAAAGACTTCTCTTCCATACCGAATTTCTTCATTAATTCTCTGGTGTATTTTTTGTCGACTTATGAAGGTTCCATCCTTCAATTTGTTTCACTTGAAGTCCAAGGAAGAATGTCGGCTCTCCCATCATGCTCATTTCGAATTTGCTTTGCATGAGATTTGAAAATTTATCACATGACTCTTTGTTTGTGGATCCAAAGATGATGTCATCCACATATATTTGAACAAGCAAGTATACTCTTCCTATCTTGAATTCTCAAGAGTGTTGTCCACTTTGCCTTTTGTGAATCCGTTCTCGATCAAGAATTGTGACAATGTATCATACCATGCTCGGGTGCCTGTTTCAATCCATATAGAGCTTTCTTGAGTTTGTATACTTTATCTCCAAGAGTCTTTCGCTCAAATCCTCGGAGGTTGTTCAACATACACTTCTTCTTCCAATAAACCATTAAGAAATGCACTCTTTACATCCATTTGATATACAATAAAGTTCTTGTGAGCTGCATAGGCAAGAAACATCCTTATGGCTTCCAATCTCGCCACAGGAGCAAATGTTTCATCAAAATTTATCCCTTCTTCTTGGCAATATCCTTTGGCTACCAATCTTTCTTTGTTTCTTACCACAGAACCTTCCTCATTCATCTTGTTTCTGAACACCCATTTAGTGCCAATAACATTTTGATGGGTAGGTCTTTGAACCAATTCCCACACTTTATTTCTTTCAAACTGATTCAGCTCTTCTTGCATAGCCTGAATCTAATGTGTGTCATCCAATGCTTGAGACACATCTTTTGGTTCTATTTGTGAGATGAAGCATGTGAACATTGCTTCTTGTTGAGTTCTGGATCTAGTTTTGACACCTTCTCTTACATTTCCAATGACTAGTTCTGGTGGATGGTCTCTCAGCCATCTTACATCAGGTTGGAGTAAGTTAGCTGGATTCAGTCGTCTTGCAGTTGTGTTATTTTGATCAGCTCTCTCATCATCACTTAGCTGCAAATTTTCCAGTTGTTTTGGAGACTCAGCTATCTCATCTTCTTCGGGTTTATAATTCGGCTTGACTTCAACATAGGGACTCTTCGCATGGTTGGTTGATTCACTTATCGGTTGACTCTTCAATGTCTTCTCCATTTACATTGGGCTCATCGAACACCACATGGATGGATTTTTCGTAACCATAGTCCTCTTGTTGAGTACTCGTAGGCTTTTTTTTGTTGAGTATCCCAAGAAGATATCTTCATCACTTTAGCATCAAAAGCCTTTAAATTATCTTTGCCATTGTTATGGATGAAGCATTTGCATCCAAATATTCTAAAATATATAACATTTGGCTTTCTCCCGTCCAAATCTCATAGGAGTCTTTGTCATTTGTCTTTTTATCATGCATCTATTTTGAGTATAACATGTTGTGTTTATTGCTTGACCCAAAATCTTTTAGGTAGCCCTACTTCAGCTAACATGGTCTTCCGCTTCTTTAAGAGTTCTATTCCTTCTTTCTCGCAACTCCATTTTGTTGTGGAGTCCTTTGCTGAGATAATTCATGACCAATACCATTTTCAATACAAGATCTTGAGTGATTATACCATTGAGAAACTCGGTTCCTCTGTCACGATCTTATTTTGATAATGGTTTGACTCTTCTCATTTTGGATTCTTTTCATGTGTGGTAGTTTTCGCAGAGTTTTTTTTCTTCTTACATATGAATATTGTCCATGTATATCTTGAGTAGTCATCTACTACCACAAAGGTGTATTTCTTCCCACTTATGCTAATTTGGTTCAAATGGACCAAATAGATCCATATGTAGCAGGTGTAATATTCTAGTTGAAGATGGACATGTCTTTTCTTTGAATGATGATTTGATTTGCTTTCCCATCTGCATGCATCACATACACTTTCCTTCTTGTACAATGAGTCTGGAAGTCCTTCTACAAGATTGCTCCTTGCAAGTTTGTTAATTGTTTTGAAATTCAGGTGACTCAGCTTCTTGTGCCTGACCAACTAGATTCTATTTGTGCTTTTTAGCTAGAGACAAGTGCTTGGTGTTGCGGTTGCCCAATCTACCACATACATGTTCTTTTGTTCGCATCCTTGCGGCAAAGACAACTTCATTGGATTCAGTGTCCTTGATTTGGCATATACCCATGTTGAATCCAACATTATAACCCTTGTCACAAAGTTGGTTGATGCTTAGCAAGTTGAAGTTGAGTCCTTCAACATATGCAATATCTGTGATTTCTAATCCATTTTTCTTGATGGATCCAGTGCCCTTTATTTCTCCTGGAGCTTCATTTCCTCCAAATATGACTTTTGCACCTCTGACTTCCTTGAATTTTGATAGATTTTTCTTGTTTCCTGTCATATGTCTCGAGCAGCCACTATCCATGTACCAGGTTCCTTGGCACTCAGCTGTTCCTTGAACCTGCAATCAAGGAAATTAGATTTTAGGTACCCATACTTGCCTGGGTCCTGAGGGGTTAGTATTATAAGATGATCCAACCAGCCTATAGCCAAATGATTTGACTCTAAGAGGTTGCCATCTATCAGTGCCATAATCATAATTAACTTTAGCAAATTGCTTGGGAGTTCTAGGTTCATACATCTGTCTCTTTTGTCTGTATGCCTGTGAATGTGTTTTAGCAATTGCTGTATTTAGGTAGTTGTGATATCTTTGAGTGTAGTGCTTTGGTGCATAAGTGTGTTGATGATAGCTCTTATGCCTTTGGAATGGCCTTTGTTGAGTTTTAGGCCTTTTCCATTTAGGCTTATATTCCATAGATCTTTGCTGATAGTTCACATTATTCCAATCAGCTTGGCTTGGGTAGTTTCTACCATTCCCATCATATATATTTCTTTTATAAAATTTTTGGGACTTTTGTTAGCTCTGTTTCTTCTTTACAGAGTATTTCCTATTTGGAGTTTGCTGAGGAACTCAGCTGGATTTCTTCTCATTTGTCCTCTCAAAGACACTCAACTCGCTTTCTTTCTTTTCCTTTATAACCTAGGCCAGTTTGCTTGTGATTGTGCTTTGGAATAAATGTGTGTGCACCATTTGGAGTTTTGGATTTTTGAGATACTTCATTACTTGAAGATCCTTTTGCCAAAATCACTTTTGGAGCTTGACATAGCACAGAGGAATTAAATCATAAGCCTGTCTTGTCTCCACATTCTCTTTGACTCATAATAAGGTCATCCAAGGATTTAGATGCCTTAGTGAATGAGGCAATCACATTTTTGAGGTCATTCTCCTCTTTTCTATAGCAACTATTTCTCGCTATTAACTTAGCATTTTCCTTTAGACTTTTATTTTCATCGGCTATTTGACTTAAAGTACTCGGCTCCTTAGTTTGAGAGTTTTGGCTCTTGAGTAAATTTGTTTTCCTCATTTAGTAGTGTGTGTGAGGATTTAACGTGTTCAAAGTCTTTCATCATTTTGCCTAATAAATCATAAAGATCAGTGGGTGATGAAGTGTGTGTGTCACGAGTCACTATCACTAGAATGAAGAGTGTGATGAGTTAGAGTGTACCTCATCTTCTTGGTCAGGTTGGTCTTGTTCCTTGGCCATTAAATAGATCAAGGCTTCTTCTTCAAAGTCACTTGAGTAGTCTTCACTCACTCTCTCAATCACCGTGTGTCTTTTGACTTTGTCTCGGTGATCTCTGCGCTGACCAACATTGCCTTTTTCTTTTCTTGTCTTCTTTCTCTCAAGACTTTTCTTTCCTCTTCATTCTTGTATTTGTTGACTACAGGATATGGGCAATCAATGGCATAGTGACCTGGTTGTCTGCAGTTCAAAGATAGATTTTCAACCTTTTGATCGATTCTTTCCATTCTTGGATTGTCGCCCTTTGATATTCAACTTTTTGATGCTCGCTCTCTTGGTTGGCCTATCTTCCCTTGACTTGGAGGGAGCCGAGTGTCTTCGGAGGATTCACCCTTGCCTCTCTTGTAGTTCTTATTGAAGAACTTATTAAACCTTTTAACCCATCGGGGCTATTTCCTCTTGGTCAATGATTTCTTTGACCTCAACTCTCTTGCCATCCTTAACAATTAGAGCAAATTGTTTTGGGCACAAATTTGTCTCCTCTTGGTCTTTTCTCCTCACTCAAATTCGTAGGCCTTGAGATCCGAGAATAGCTCATGGTTGGATGTCTTGGATAGGTCCATGGAATGCCTCAAAGTGCCATGACCTTCATTTCCCATTCAGTGGGAGACTTCTTAGAATCTTCATACACATTTCTTCTTCGTGTATATTCTTTTCCAAGTGCGAGATAGCTCATTGGTAATTTATGTGAACCGAGCATCCGGTGATCCAAGGTCTCTCCGCAAGCATTTTAAAATTTTCAAATTTTTGTACAAAGAACAAATAGTTTATTTTCCTTGATTTGCTCTGAGCCTTCACAAATCAAGGTTAGCTTGTCCCAGATTTCTTTAGCCGTTTTGCATGATTTGACTTTATTGAACATAGCTTTGTCCCAAGTTTTGTAAAGAATGTCCTTGGCCACATTGTCCAAGTTATATCTTTTCATGTCATCATTTGTCCATTAAGCTCTCGGTTTTTCAACCATAGCTGGTCTGGGAGCAACATCGTCTTCACCTTCAGCTGCAACTCTCTTTACAGTTGTGTTCACTTTTAAAATTTGCAGTGGCCCATCTTCTATCACTATCCACATTTCATTGTGTAATGATGATAGATGAGCCTGCATACGAATTTTCCAATCATCAAATTCATCAATAGTGAACATAGGAATGCGTGTCAAATTTGCTTCCATGATAATAACTTTGCTGATTAAAAGAGTTTTGAAAGATCAAGTACTGAAACAATCTTTGAAAGATTTGGAGATCTAGTTCAGTAACCAGTGCGGAAGGCTCAATGAACCAACCGCTCTGATACCACTTGTAGGTCCCAAGGGGTGTGAGTGTAAGGTTTAGAAGGGGGGTTGAATAAACCTTACCAACTTTTCAAATTTAGTCCTTTTAAATATTCAGAGTTAATACTACACGGCTAAGTCCTTGATGGACAGCTAAGTTAGTTAATCGTGAGTTAGCCACTCAACGCAGACTGATCGAGCCGTTGATAGAATAACTCATTTGTTTTGACTAAAGACTTAACTTGACCGTGATATGTTTTTCGGAAGACTTAACACCCTTGATTTTGGTTTAAGTTTGTTTCAATACTTGGTTTTAGCACTTTGTTGATTATCAATTGGATAGCAAATTTATCGTGAGATATAAATGTAATATGCGAGAAATTAAAGTCTTTGAAATGTAAATGACACAAGATAAGTTTTTATAGAGGTTCGAAGATGGGGTAGTTCTTCTACTCCTCTCTTCTCCAACTCCTGGAGGAATCCACTAAGTATTGATCAATATACATAGTTGTTAACAGTCCAGATACAAGTCTTGATCGCACAGCTGACTTGATCCTTTGGGACTCAGTCTGGAGATGCCTTGGTCACACAGCTTTCTTCTCATACGACTCAACTTCTTCACAGGGCAGCTGCCTTGCTACTACAGCCCACTTGCTCAAGGTCCTTGGATTTGATCACGAAGCCCTCCAAATAACTTAAGCCTGGTTCGACCTTGAACCTTCCTACAATCCTTCGTGGAATGTAGACCCCTTGATTCTTCAAATGTTTTCTCTTCAACTGATTGAAGTCGTCTTTCCTTCACAGGTGAGTGTAGGATTGATTTCCTTCGTAATGTAGGCTTGGGGATTGAGCGTTTAATAACTTGAGAATATTTCAGGTTACAAATGTTTCATTCTTGCTTGTATTCAATTCTCAGATGGTCAAGGTTTTTCTTTTCTCAAATAAACTCCTCAGCCTTTTATAGTGGTCTTTCAAAAATCTGCCCGTTGAAGAGATAGGCTTCTTTTTGAAAGTCACTTGTGGTCGTTGGCTTTTCTTGTTGCAGTTCTTGGAATTGACATTTCCTCGTATAAATGATCCTTTAGCTTTTCAGAGATCTGACACAGATGCAGTGCTTCCCATTGGTTTATTCCTTTTGCACGCTTCTGGGACTGTGCACTTTAAGAAAGGTAGTATGGAAGTATTACTTGTTTAAGTAATTCTCTTGATTAGATGAGTAAGAAACATACCTTAAGATTGTGTCACCACATGCTTTACCTTTACACTAAGCATATTAAGGTGAGATGCAATTGATAGCTGGCAGAAGAATAAGCTAGAATAGAAGTTGAGATAGCCCCTAAAAATAAAAATACCTTTACTTAGGATAATTACATACGACGCTGGGAAGGAAAGTAAAAAGGATTGGGATCAAGAAGAAGTAAATCACAAAGTAAAACTTCTACATAGAAGGGTGAGTGGCTCTTTCTTGCAATTCTTAATAACTTTTGGTGCGCGCAAAATTTGTTTTGTGCTATCTTGATCTCCTTGCAAAAGTGTGTTAATCATTGAAAGAAAATATATATATATATATATATATATACACACTTGTGTATTGGGTTAATACGGAATTATGGAACTAGCATATTTTTAGCTACAGTAGCATAAAAGCTTTAATTTATCTAAATCATGCCTAGTTGACGTAGTCTAATTTGTATATAAATAGGATTCAAGTTTGTTCCATTAGTGCTTTGGTTAATTTAATAGCTCAATTTTTGTATCATTAAATTAATCATAACCAATTTGCGGAATCAATTCACACATATCCAACAGGTTATTAGGCTGGAATTGATACCCTCTCAAAATTTAGTGTTAGGAATTTGAGGATATTTTCTTCATTTCCAACAGTTAGTAGCTTCTTGTTATTATTAAAAACCTTAAGTTAAGAAATCTCCAATTACATAATTATTATTAAAGGCCATGAACTTTAGTTATATAATACAAATTACAAGGAAAATGGAGTGCCTACTTCCTAGTTTAAGTTTTACATGGTATCATCAAAATCTACTCAATAAATTTTCTAACAATTTCCCCCTTTTTGATGATGCCAAAACTTAAAATATTTAAAGAAAGTAAACAACAAAGATACATACAAACAATGCAGTAACAAAGAATGTATGCTTAAATGGATCATTTTATTGATCATAGGATTCTTGTCCTTTACACAGCTGTTTACATTCGGCATCAAAGCGATATAAATGTATACATGTCAAAACATAGTATATCTAAGCCAAGATACATAAAGAGTGAAAATTACAGGGAAATTCACAAAGCTTGTTACAGAAGACTTACATAGATGTATTTACAACAAAAATACACGAAGGGGTTTGCGGCAACACTTCAACACCTTTGCTGTTTCCTTCCTCTTTCTTCATCAGCTCTTCTTCTGTTTGGATCATCCCCTTTTCTCTTTCTTTCCTCTTCTTTTCTCTTTTTTTCTTTTCATAAGCCCGTTTGGCAGCAAGGTCATTCCTTTGCTTCCTCTTGAGCCATTCTCTAGTTTGCCTTAGATTTTCTTCTTCTTGCCTTCTTGCAGCTTTAACGTTCTTTCATTCAACCTTTCGGTTGGCAAGGTGATCATATCTAGCCCAGTAGATAATGCCTTTCTTCTCAGGATCCACATACGATACATCGTTTGGTTTTGGTAGAGGTTGGGAGCCTCTTCCACCACCACTTCTTCATCTTCCTGACTCAGCTCTTCCTCCTCTGGGAGTACACTGTACTGGAGTCTTCTGCTTTCCAGCCGAGTGACTGTTGAAAGTCTGCTGCTTATCAGCTTCTTTACATAAGGCTAAACCTTTCTCCTAGTACAAGTCTCAGGCTTGAGACAGAGCCATTCCTTGGAAGTAGCCTTCTGATTCAAGAGTTTTAAACTCCTCAATTGATCTAGGCTCAGATCCATCGTCAGGTATTGCATCCTGGTCCTTTCCGGCTGGAAGACCACCATATTGTTTCATGATCTCCTTAATGCGAGCATCTTGCTTTTCAGCTAACTCCTCAAATCCAGCTTCAATGACCTTTCTTTTGTCATTCATGGACACTGGAACTTTCTCAATAGGTAAGGTCACAGGGAGTTTGCTAAGAATAGAGGCAGTGACATCACTCAGCTGAGGGGTTCAGCAAACATCAGCTTCAAGTCTTTTGAACTTCCTTCCCCCTTAGCCACATCACCTCCTTGCTTTGATTTTTCTTCCTTCAATCCCTTGAGAGACTCCTCTTCCCCCTTTTTGGCATCATCACCAAAGGAGAGAGGTATCCCAGGGAACAAGCCTCCGAGGATAAATTCCAGTCTGCTGATAGTTGAGTTGTTCTTGGAGTCTGTTGTATCATACGCTGTTAGGAATTCTGAGCGTGTGGCCTTGGAATCGGCTGATACGATCTTCATTTTAGCCATGAGGAGAGTGAATTTCTCATTCATGTTGTTCACGAGTCTAGCAATTTCATTCTTGTGGAAATGTTGCAGTAGCTCCATATATGTTTTGTGAGACTGGTTTATCCTCTCAATGTACTCCTTCATCCTCTGCTTGTACATGGAGTTATCATCATCCCATATAAGCATCCTTCCATACAAAGCTTTGAAATATCGTACTTGCTCAATTCTCACTGCAGTCTGCTGTTGAGTCCATTCCCTTAGTCTTACCATTATGCCTCTTAGATTGGCTGTGAGAGTGGCATCTCGATTGACCAAATGCAAGTCCAGAGACGCCTGATGACGTTCCATCTTCTCAATCTCTTCGCAGATTTTCTTGAAGACGTCACGGAACTCAGCTTGCACATTGGATTCAGTTGATGGCCATTCTGCATCAGAATTGAAGTCTGCTGAAACAATCGTGTCTGTGGGAATAACTGGATCTTCCCTTATGGTGTATCTCCTTTCTTCAGTATATGTCTCTTCTTCCAACTCAGGCAGATCCTTAGAGAAGGGGAACATTTCTTGAAATGCATCATCGCGCACATATGGAATATCTTGTTGCTCAGGTGTTTGCGATGATTCAGCTCGTTGTGCCTCGGCTGCGGCAGCTTCATTGGTAGGGGTCACAGCTGTGGGAGCCTGTGACTGAGCTGTGGGAGTCGTTACTGCTGCAGCTGTGGGAGCCTGCGTAGATGACTCATTTCCAGTTGGGGCATTTGAGATGTTTTGCCCAGCTGACTGAGCCTCAACTGTCTTAACAGCTTCCTCGGTCTCAGTGGGTTTTTCCAATTGAGTAATCGTGTCCTCAGCTGTATCATCAACTTCATTGGAGGATGATGAGACCTGTGGAGTTGGCTCATCATCAAAATTAAATATCATAGGAGCCATCTTCTCACTGACTAGGTTATGAGATTTGTGAACATCCTCAACTGTGTCCATCATAGTATTATCATGTTGAGTGGACTCAGCTTCATCTTCTGATCCCAAAAATGATGTATCAATGTTTTCTTGGGAGTCTTGAAGGGCACCAATAACTTCTTCTGTGGCGGCACCTTCAATTTGAGGAATGTTCTCAATTTAATCATCTTTGCCAAGGGAAGTCTCAACCTCCCGTTGGCCTTCAATACCCCCAACAGTCTCAACTGTTGCAGGGCCTTCTACAATCCCTTTGACAGTCTCAACTCTCTTAGGGTCTTCTATACGCCCTTTGACAGACTCAGTTGTCTTAGGGTCTTGGAAATTGGCATCCAGAGGAGTCTCAACCCCTTGGATTGCACTTTTAGAGCCAAGAGTGTTAACTCCTGAGGCTTCACCATCCTTTGCCTTAGCTGTGGTAGCAGCTTCATTGGCCTTCAACGCAGCTGACATTTCAACTAAAACAGACTTAACTGTTTGAGCGTCGTTAATGTCACTCTGATCTTCTGTAAGTTCTTTCTCAGCTTCACCTCCGGACTACATTGGTTTATCTCCCACAGCTTCCTCTAACCTAGCTATGGTGGAGAGAGTTTCTCCCTCAGCTGGCACACCAGCTGAGTGAATGAGAGTGGGGTCACTCTACTCCAGAGACGCGACTTTTCCCTCTGAGTGTACAGCCGCAAGGGCATGTTTGTTAACACCTTCTTCAGGGATAGACTTAGTTTGGGGACCCAAAGTCCCAGCATCATTGCCATTGCCCTGGGAGCCATCAGTCGAATGCACTGGGACGTGGTGGCAGCTAAGGTTGTAGCAATTTGCTACGCCATTTCCAAGGGATCAGTCTGCAGAAGAGTTTGGGAGGACTCTCCTGGACCTTCTTAATAAGCTTAGTTCGTGCCTGGCTCTGGATTCCTTCATAGCTTACTACAGTTCTGACGACTTTGATACAGCAGCAGGATCCATGTCTTTATCACTGTCTGTGAACTCTAGAAGATGTTCGTGAGTATGCTCTAGAGAGCCTATGAATGCGCACATCTTGGATTTCTCCAAGGCTCGGGCTTGCTCGGTAGCTCTCTCATTCTCCTTTCTCTTAAGAATACGGAGAATGTCCAGACAGTTAGCTTCATTCAGGGCGAATTGAACATCACCAACACCAAGGAATTGAAGAAGCTCTTCTTCTTCCTCGATGAGCTCAGGGTGAGTGAACTGCATCCTTGGTGATCCAGCTTCCATGCCCTCCATTCCCTCAAGTGCCTTTGGATGTCAGGGTAAACTGGAGAGTACATAATCACATCATTATCATCATCGACTTCATCTCCAGTTTCCAGAATGGGAGTTAAGAGACCTTGATCTTCCTCAGATGCAGCAGCATCAGTTATAGGAGGGGAGACAACTCTTTCAACTTCAGGCTCAGTCGTCTCGGCTTCTTCACTTTTCTCAGTTGTTTTCCTCACAGCTGGGTCTTCGGCAGATCTATGTTGATCACCATCAGCAGACTGCTTTGATACATCAACAACTTCCGGAGATTGCTCTTCTTGATCACCAGCAGTCTCAGTTTCTTTCTCCAGCTGAGTACCGGATTCAACTGTCTTTTCAAGCTCAGATCGCCTGAACAACCATCTATTTCTGGATGGGATCAGGGGAACCTCCGGACCAATGTTCTCAGGTTCCTCAAATGTAATGGCTTTTGCAGCTGCCTTCCTTGCTTTGGTAGTGCGCTTTCTCTTCACGATATGGGAGGGAATATGGTTTTCCTCATCTATCTCGGCTGCAGGGCGGAAGTCTCGGCTGCATGGGTAGGTGACTCAGCTGCATGGGAAGGAGCTTTGGACTTGATTGCGGGAGCACGTGCTTTCTTTGGCTTGGCTGCGGAGGAAGGAGCAGGCTTAGATACCGCAACTTTCTACTTTGGTGGAGGGGTCTCAGCTGTGTCTTCAGGATCAGCTGATTCCCCCTCACTGGTATCAACCCTTATAGCATGAGCTCTCTTCTAGTATGCTGAGAGGTTTCCTCTGAACATTTTCTTGTTGACATGGAAGGGTTTTCCATGGCGTAATGCAATTCCCTTCACCCGCATAAGATGGCCAATAACCAGGCCATAGCCCAAAGAGCATTCAAAGGACATATCCTCCTTGTAGGTCATGTTCAGCACATTTTGGCAGAGTCTGCTATAAACAAACTCAACCCAGTTTACTTTCTTTTCTTGCATGATCGCAGCCATCACGATCAGCTTAGTTTTGGACAGCTGATTGAAGCTTTCAAATTTCATGTCAACACACTTCGAGACGACATCTATCAGCTTGTGATAGTCGTCCTTCATGGAATCTTTCTTGGCTGTGTAGACTACTTTCGCAGCACACTCAGGCTTGGCAACTTCTTTCCAAGCCACAGCTAAGTCGACATCCTGCTCAGTGACGTCCTTCAAACCCTACGCGGGCAACAAATAGTGCTCAACAAGGTCTTGGCATTGAGTTTAATGACCTTGTTGTGGACATAAGACTTGATTTCATCATCCTGCACTTCAGCATTCACGTAAAACATAACGACCTCTTCAAGGTACGTATAAGTGAACTCCATCGTCAAAAATTCCTTTAGGCCGGACTTCTCCAACTTCTCAGCTATTTTCTTGACTAGGGTCTCATCGATACCCTGCTTAATCATTCCTTCAAAATCCACTGAAGAACCAGTGTGGATATTCTTTAAGAGCTTCACATAATCAAGGTTTGGAGCCATTTTCAGAGATTTTACCGAACGAAATGAGAGAAAACTTGCTTGAAAAAACTAGGGTTCGCACAAAGTTTCAGAGAGGATGCACTTCCTTGCTTGAAGATGAATAGTTCGCGTGAGGAGAGAGAAGTCTGAAGTTTTGTATATAAGAGACGTGAAAGGACGATTTTTACTTTTTGAAATTTTTGATCAAAATCAACGGCTGAGATTGGAGCTTCAAAACCATATTTAATTCCCCGCATTAAATGCAACAATATTTATATCCAATCATATGGTTTACTGTGCAACTTTTACTGTGAATGTCATTATTATGCTGACGTCATCCTTAAAAACATTCCCGCTCATTTAAAAACGACTGCGTTTTTGTCACTTAGCTCATAAAGATTCAACTTATTTCCATTGTGACATAACTCTGCTTCTCTCTTCTAATGAAATAACTCAGCTGCGAGCTAACTCGATACAGCTCACTTCCCAACTACGTTGTTTCCCTTGGCTGAATTGTGAAACTTTGTCTTTTTCAAATCTCTCATCTTCTATCTCTGCTGATTGAGTCTTCTGAGTATGCTAACTCAGCTCAATTAACCTTAACTTATTCTTGAGCTCTTCAAACCTTGATTCACATAGAGGCTTGGTGAATATATCAGCGAACTATTATCAGTTGAGATGTATTCCAGGGTGATGTCTTTCTTTTCAACATGATCTCTTATAAAATGATATATGACATCAATGTGCTTTGTTCTTGAATGCAACACTGGATTCTGAGTGATTGCAATAGCACTAGTGTTATCACACATAACTGGAATCTCTCTTTCTTCAATATCATAATCTCTCAGTTGTTGTCTCATCCATAAGACATGGGCACAACAGTTGCCCGCAACTATGTACTCTGCTTCAGCTGTGGATATGGCAATTGAATTTTGTTTCTTATTGAACCAATAAACCAATCTATTTCTGAGCATTTGACATGTACTTGAGGTACTCTTTCTGTCAACTCTACATTCAGCATAGTCTGAGTTTGAGTAACCAATCAGCTTGAATCCACCTTCATTTGGATACCATAAACCAAATTCCTGGCATCCGTTCAAATATCTTAGAATTCTCTTAGTTGCAGTCATGTGGTTCTCCTTTGGTGAAGATTGAAATCTTGCACATACTCTCACATGCCCCTGCGGCTTCACAAGTGGTGATCTTATCTCGATAACTTCGCCTAATCGGCCTTGTTTGGTTTTTTTTTTAATCAAGATTTTGACATGTACAAATCCAGAATGCATAAAGAATTCAAAGTCAAAAATCTAACACTAACGTGATTTATACTTTTCCGTAAAATGGAACCTATTTGTTA
Organism: Rehmannia glutinosa; assembly: GCA_016081115.2. NCBI lineage: Eukaryota > Viridiplantae > Streptophyta > Magnoliopsida > Lamiales > Orobanchaceae > Rehmannia > Rehmannia glutinosa. The sequence goes on along the minus strand of CM071931.1, from coordinate 55,394,060 downwards.
TTTATTCCTAATTTAATTAAAGGCATAATTCGATTCAATTCCATTAGTTTAATTTATTTTAACTCAAATTGTATATATTTGATACACTTATAAATATATAAATATATCATATACTTTCATTCATTTTTGTTGACGTGCGTTTTGGTCAACAAGCAAAAATATGTAAAAGATTTAACACGTGGAAATGTAAACGTGCGTAACGTGTGTTTATTTCTGGCTAATTATGCCTTTTTTGCATAATGCCGAGCCTAATTATTGGGGTCGGTCTCTATTACAATCTTACTCCTTTTCTTTTTCTCTCTTTTTTCTGTTTTTTTTTTCAATCTCTCTCTCTCAGACTTTTTATACCCATTGAGTCAATGGGTTTACAATAGTCATCTTTGCACTAACTATTCATTAATTAGTAAAATAATTAAAGAAAGACACATGTCCCTCTCTAACTGTGCATGTCAGTCAAAACTTGCCACTTGCCGACTTCTCTTTATAACTCTCTGACATGTGGCAGTTTCTGATACCAATAAAGCGTTAAGCATGGGCGTGTGATTATTTTTATGAGTCTGTCGCGCATGCGTTTTCCATCGAAATTTGGGCTCGGGTCTCGGGGCTCGGCAACCGTGTTGCGGTTGGGCTCGGTAGCGGGCGAGCCTAATTCGTGACGTGTCGCCGCGCACAGTTGCTAACGTCACCCGCAGGTCTCCTACTCGGACGTGTGCTGGACTGATGACGTGGACTAACTTCTTCCAGCTCGGCTCGGGCGTCATCAAAGGCCCCCAAGTTTAATTCCGAGAGAAGAATTTCTGAAGTCGGAGTTAAACTTTAATGCTAATGATAAACATTTAATAGGGAAACGGATTTCTCAAAGGTTTTGTTCATTCACGACATCCGTCGCGTAGTGTTTAATGCCCAAACGGCGCATTAATGGGTTGCCATAATGACAGATACGTGGCATCCTGTGGTTGGACCAGCCTTTGCGCAGAATCGAAAAAGGTACGTCGGTTCTATCAGCGGGCGTGGGGACGCGACGTTCTCTGACATGTTTGACGGCTTTTGAGTTTAAAGGCGCGTCTTTTCGCATAAATGTTTCGTTTATCGAGGGAACTCCATCTATAAATACCTCTATTTCCCTCCATTATCCACTTTCGCAACCATTAACCTTTGAGTCAAGTGACTAAAACCAAGCGAAATTTTGGTCGGCTTCCAAAGTTCGAGACTTGAACTTAGGTATTTTTTGAAATACTCTCCCTTTACCTATAAAATGTCTTCTTTTGAGGATAGTAGGAGTCGTAGTTATAGTGTAGAGGTTGAAATCAAAGATCCTCCCTCGAACCTTCTCGTTTATTTCTCACCAAAGACGGTGATCTCCGTCTCACAGCCCGAGCATTATTCAGATATCTTCTCCAGATTCTTCTCGAGGTGGAACGTCTTTGGAGCGGACGCATACTATCTTTGATCCGACGCCAGTGACCATTTTTAGAGAAGGAACAGTGTATCAGCCTGGATTGGCACAAGAGAGTTCCAGCGAAGAATCACCAAGTGTTGATTTTAGGCAGTACCAGCAAGAAGAAGAAAATATGGACCCATCGGAGCCGGAGCGTGATAACGTGGAGCGGGTAGATGAACCCTCCGGTGATTCGAGGCCTGAGAGGCCACTAGGGCCCATGGGCCACCGTAATGGCGATGGCCGGCAAGGAGGAGGCCCTCGTCTTCGTGTCGAGCCTCGGTGGACGCCGAGTGATATAAACAATATCCCGAGCATGCTGATGATTCGGGAGGTGGAAGAGTTCCGGCGGAGGTACCTTATCCCAAGTGGCATCGATTTTTGGGTACCGGATGGCACAGAAGTTCCCCAGTACCCACCCGGCGGGTTGCTTGGCCGTATTTGCATGACCTTCTATATGGGTTGAGATTTCCACCGCCGACTTTCCTTATGCGGTGGTTTTGCAAGTGGGGCATGCATCCGACCCAGGTGCACCCTATTTCTTGGGGCAGGATCATCGGCCTCCTGGTGATGTTTCACTGGAAAAATATCCTCGCCCCAAATTTAAGGAGATGAACGAGCTCTTTATATGGCGAGCGACTCCTTCATCTCGGGGCCAGCCGTCCGGGTGGTATTATGTTCAGACTCGACTGGGGTATCCGGACGGCTTGGTGGAAGGTCTCCCTTCATCTTTGAAGGAGTGGAAGGATAAGTGGCTCGGGTGGCGAGTGGCAAGCTCGCGTGGGAGATGGAGAAAGGGAAACCATTCTTCATCCCCCATCGAATTTTGTTTTTTGTTCTGATAAGTCTTATCTTTTTCCTTTTCTACTTTTTTGCATTTCTTGTTTCCTTTTGTAATTGACTTTTATCTTTTTACCTTTATAGAGAACTAGGGCATCAAAGGGGCCTCTGTCGGCCACCTTTATTCGAAGGCTGGAAAACATCCAGGCTCGGGGCATCATGGACAAAGCGGATCGAGAGGTTAGCTACCGAGGCCAACTTGGCGCGCTGGCTTGAGGCTGCGCCGCCCACCGACCCCGAGGCCGAGGGGGCGGCTCGGGGACGAGGCGGCGAGCGGGAGGTGGAGGTTGATCATCAGATCCCTCCCCGTGTGAAGAAGTACGGCCCCATTCTCCGGGAGAGCGGCGAGAACAGAGCGAGCGCTGCCTCCCGCGACGTCTCCTAAAACGCAGACTCTGTTGGCAACGCAGACTCCGGAGCCGCCGAGTGCGGCTGCCGTTCGAGGTAAACATTGTATTTTTTACAACCTTTTGAAATGTTATTTCATTTTCTTCTGACCTATTAACGGTGGTTGCTTTTTGTAGGGCGTGGTTTGGATTTGCGTGCACACCTTCGCAGCGTGAGGAACACGGCCGCTCGGCGAACTCGGGCGACCGTCGGTCACCCTGTAGATGCGGAGGCGGCTCGGAGAGCGATATCCGGGCAGTGTAAACGCCCGGCGATGGAGTGCCGGGAGGCGGTGGAGCCTCCTTTTCAAAGGAGAAGAGGAGGGATTGTGATGGAGGAGCCTGGACAGACTGAAGGGGTTGGTCAAACGGCGCCGGAACATCCTGAACAGGCCTCAGAATGGGGGGGTCCGCGAACTTTCTCAGATGACTTCGGCAGGGAAGGTCACTTCATCGCTCCAAGTCAAGTGAGAGATGAATATTGCGAGGGAATGATTGGACTACGCCCTCGATGGTTTGTGGAATTTGTTCGATGTGCCACGCCGACGGAGGAGCAATCGAGAGTTTTACCGGAGGCGGGTCGGGCGCGATGAGTGTCCGGCTCGTGCCTGGACAAAAGGCATCGAGCAGTGCGCTCGGATCGGCCAAGAGCAAATTGAGTATGCCATGGCAATGTACGGGCGGATGATTGGGCTCTTATGGCATGCGATTGGGGGAACTCGCGAGCTAGAGAAAAAATATGCCGATCTGGATAGGTGGCATGGGGACCTGCAGGAGGCCTATGCTACCCTTCAAGGGGTACAAGAATCGTTAAAGACCCAAGCGAATGAGGCTACGGCTCGGGCCAACTCTGAGAGAGAAACTTGCGCCGAGGGCCGAGAGGGAGAGCGAGATCAGCCCGCAGGTTGAAGAGGAGCTTAGGGCTAAGGTTGCCGAGTTGGAACGTGCTGCCGCTGCCCGGGCCGAGGAAATGGAGAGGCGTCTAGCTGATGTGCGCAGAGAAGCCGAAGAGACTACTCATCGGCAAATTGAGGAAGCTCGCACACAGGCCGTTGAAGCTTACAAGGACTCTGAGGAGTATGCATTTATGTTAACCTGCGGCCACGCGACCAGCCTCAGAGAAATTCTCGATTTGGTTAAGGGCGGGCGTACTGTTGCTCAGCTTGAGGAAGATCTGGCCCTCCTGGAGGCTGATCTCGATGCCCTTCGGCCGAACTTTGCCGAGGCTCCTAATGCTCAGGGCTCTCCTCCTCCGGACGTGGAAGAAGTCGCCTCCAGCGGTGCCGTTGAAATTCCGCCCCCTGCTCAGTCTTGATGTTTGCCTCTTTTTATTAACATGCTTTCATATGTACTCGTAGGTAGGTAACTTGGCTTCGTGCCTTAAGATGTAATGGGCTCCGGCCTCCCTTATGTAAATACTTTTGAAGTAGAAATGAACTGTTATTTTCCTCACCTGTGTATGTGTTCCAAGCTTTTTGCATATGCTTGGCTCTTCTCCTTTTTGTAAGATTGTTGCCTGTCTTCTTTTTCCTTTTATATTCCCAAGTATGGGGCTCGGTTCCCAGTGCTTCTGAATAAGGGGCTTTACTTGCTTTAATTGATTCTCGTACTCGGTATATGAACCTGATCTTTATTTTGTTTTTGGTACTTGGTGTATAAACCAAGTCTCCATTTTGTGCCCAGTGTGTACATCGAGTCTTTATTTTGTGTTGATTTGTGCTCGTGCGTAACCAAGTCTTTGATTTGTGCTCGGTGCGTAACCAAGTCTTTGATTTGTGCTCGGTGCATAACCAAGTCTTTGATTCGTGCTCGGTGCATAACCAAGTCTTTGATTTGTGCTCGGTGCGTAACCAAGTCTTTGATTTGTGCTCGGTGCGTAACCAAGTCTTTGATTCATGCTCGGTGCGTAACCAAGTCTTTGATTTGTGCTCGGTGTGTAACCAAGTCTTTGATTTGTGCTCGGTGCGTAGCCAAGTCTTTGATTTGTGCTCGGTGCGTAACCAAGTCTTTGATTTGTGCTCGGTGCGTAACCAAGTCTTTGATTCGTGCTCGGTGCATAACCAAGTCTTTGATTTGTGCTCGGTGCGTAACCAAGTCTTTGATTTGTGCTCGGTGCGTAACCAAGTCTTTGATTTGTAAGGATAGATCCGCCTTGTGGGCGTGTTGCCCTTTTTTCATCGTGCAAAGGATGTACCTGAGATGACTTTTCGGCCTTCAGCTTAAGCCGAGGCGATTTTTACTATCCTCGGCACATAGCCGAGCTGAGTAAAAACTTCATTTCCCTTTAGAGAGTTCACGAAATATCAGATGAAAGGATAATTCCTTGGAATCCTATCTGGATCATAAACCGAGACCTTTATTGATAATACCATTTCAGGTATGCTACATTCCATGGATGCATAAATTTTTCTCTACTCAAATATTCTAGCTGGTACGCCCCACCAGATAAGACGTGGCTGACCCGAAATGGGCCCTCCCAGGTTGGCTTCAATGGGTTGGGTTGAACGCCTGTTATCTTTTTCAACACAAGATCGCCGACCTGAAATCTCTTTTCCTTTACTTTCGAATTGTAGTACCTTTCACTCCTTTGTTTTATACTGCTGCGTTCTTCATCTCAAGATCGCACCTTTTTTTCTTGACGAGTCTAGCTCGGCTCGGCGTGGCCTCATTGCGATCTTGAGAAAAATTTGCATTCAAGGTAGGGGCTCCAATCTCAACAGAATCACCGCCTCGGCTCCATAAGCCAAAGAAAAAGGTGTTTCTCCGGTGGCCGCTCGATGCGTGGCTTCTCGTATGACCATAGTACACCGGGTAGTTCCTCCGGCCAATTACCTTTAGACTCCTCCAATCTCGCCTTTAAGGTATACTTGAGTATTTTATTAACGGCCTCAACTTGTCCGTTGGACTGGGGATGGTATGGAGTTGAGAAATAGTTTTTGATGTGGAAACCTTCACAAAATTTCGAAACCTTCGGTTATCGAATTGTTTCCCATTGTCTGTAACAATCGAATGTGGTATCCCGAATCTACAGATAATGGATTTCCATACAAAGCTCACAATCTTTTCCTCGTCTATTTTTGCCAGAGGCTCCGCCTCGGCCCATTTTGTGAAATAATCCACCGCCACAATGGCATACTTGACGCCCCCTTTGCCAGTGGGGAGTGGTCCGATGAGGTCCATTCCCCATTTGGCAAACGGCCATGGGCTAAATACGGAGGTAAGTTGTTCAGGATGATATCTGACCTGCGGTGCAAATCTTTGGCACCTCTCGCATCTTTTGACGAGGTCGGTTGCATCCTTTCTTAGGGATGGCCAGTAGTATCCTTGCCGTATTAATTTATAGGCCAACGTCTGGCCCCCAGCGTGGTTCCCGCATATTCCCTCATGAACCTCTCGAAGTGCATAATCTGCATCTATCTCGGAAAGCCACCGTAGGAGTGGGACGGAGTATCCTCGTTTGTATAGGATGCCATCTACTAGTGTAAACCGAGCCGCTTGGGTTCGTAGTGTTCTGCCTTTAGCTTTGTTTTCAGGTTGAACTCCCTTCTCTAAATACTGAACGATTGGGGTCATCCAGGTCTGCTCGGTGGTTTTGATTGCATATATCTTCTTTGCGCCAAGTGACGGGGCGGGCAGGTTGTGTGTGAGTGACATCCGCGATGGCATCCATCCTGGCTAGAACCGAGCCGAGCTAAGGCATCCGCCGCATGTTCTCGGCTCGGGGCACATGTAAGACTTTTGTCTTAAAGTGTGATAATCTCTTCTTGACCAGGCCCAAATATTGTGCAATTTTTGCTCTTTTGCTTCGTACTCGCGTCGTTGATTTGATGAACGACCACCGAGAATCACTTTGTGTACCAATAGTTGTTTTAGGCCCATAGAAGCCGCCATCTCTAGCCTGCGGAAGTGCCTCGTATTCGGCCGTTGTTCGTTCTGGAAGGAATCAAATCGCGGCCGAGCAAAGAGCACTTTTCGTTTGGATCGATTATCACGATTCCGCCCCCGCCTTTCGACTGTGGTGGAAGAGCCGTCAACGAACAATTTCCATTCTTGGTCTTCCATAACTTCGATCGTATGGAAGGTGTGAATTCGCCACAAAGTCGGCTAAAGCTTGTCCTTTTATTGCGAAGACGTGGTTCGTATATAATATCAAAGCGACTAAGTTCGACGGCCCATTTGATCATCCGACCGGAAGTATCGGGTCGGTGTAGTACTTGCTTCCAGTGGGTAGTTCGTCAAGACTATAATCTTGTGCTCTAGAAAATATGGACGGAGTTTCGCGCGCGATGACTAGCGAATAAGCCAATTTTTCCATTGGTGGATAGCGGAGCTCGGCGTCATGTAACGCTTGGTGGTGTAATAGACGGATGATGAATAGAACCATCTAACCCGATTAACACCGAAGTGATAGCGTATTCGGATACCGCTAAGTACAAATACAAGTCCTCCCCTTGGGTAGGTTTTTGCAATATAGGAATTGAAGAAAGATGTTGTTTGAGGGATTCAAAGGCAGTCTGTGCTCGCTCAGTTCACTCAAAATTTTTGCTCTTTTTTATAATTTCAAAGAAAGGTTTGCACTTGTCCGTGGATCGCGAAACAAATCGGTTAAGGGCGGCCAATCGGCTGTTAGGCTTTGTACCTTTTTACGAGTTCGGGGTTCTAGATCAATGATGGCTTTTATTTTGTCTGGGTTGGCTTCGATTCCCCTTTGGCTGACCATATAGCCCAAAAATTTACCCGAGCCGACCCCAAACGTACACTTTCTCGAGTTTAACATCATCTTGTACTCTCTCAAAACAGCAAACATTTTATTAAGATCGTTTAGATGATCGGATATGTACAGTGATTTTACCAACATGTCATCTACATAGACTTCCATAGAGTGACCTATCATTTTCTCAAACATCTTATTTACTAACCTTTGATAGGTCGCACCAAAGATTCTTCAACCCGAAAGGCATCATCTTGTAATGTGATAAATTCCACGAGCAGAGAAGAATGATGTATTTTCTTCGTCTTAAGGTGCATTCGTATTTGGTTGTAACCCGAGTATGCATCCATGAAGCTCATCGATTCGTGTCCGCCGTGGCATCTACCATATAATCAATATTTGGCAATGGATAATCGTCTTAGGGCATGCCTTATTCGGTCGGTAAAATCCACGCACAGGCGCCACTGGCCATTGCTCTTCTTTACCAAAACAGGATTAGCCACCCATCGGGGATAGAGGGCTTCCCGGATGAATTGATTGTCTATCAACTTGTTAACCTCGGCCTCGAGTGCTGCTTGTCTGTCGGGGCCGAGCTTACGCTTTTCGGATAATCGGGCGGAACGTTAGATCAATATTGAGGCGGTGGCATGCATACTTAGGGTCAATTCCGGGCATGTCTGCATGAGTCCATGCGAAGACGTCAAGATTATTTCCAAAAACTCAATTAGCTCGGTTCGATATGGTTCTGGGAGATCATGACCAATACGCAATTGGCGCCCCTCATTTGGCCTTCCAACGTTGATTGCATCAACCTGTTCTACTGGTTCCGCCCATTTTTTCTTTTCTTGCTCTTGCCCCTTTTGATCTGCGCAGGGCAATTCATCTTCAGTGGCCGGATTGTTCTCGACTGCCGGCTCGCCTTCTTCCATCATCGGCTCCTTCCTAGGTCGACGACCTGGATTATCCTCCTGAATGACCACCACTTTCCGCTCGGACTCCTCCTTGGGCAGGAGATCGCCTTGTGTGGTTCCACTGGTTTGTCCTCGTTCCACCACGTTAATCTCTACCGGTCGGAGTTTGAGAGAGCATTCTCGTGACTCACTTTGATTCCCTTTATGTGTAGCCTCGCCATCAGATGTTGGGAATTTTATACAAAAATGATATATTGAAACGGCTGCTTTTATATGATAAAGCAATGGCCTCCCAATGATAGCATTGTACTCCGAATCGGCGTTGATTATTTTGAATGTTGTCATGACGGTCCGTTTATGCAACCCTTGTCCGATTTGGATGGGCAAATCAACTTCCCCGAGCGGGACTATCCTTCCTCCTCCAAACCCCAGAATGCTATCGTTGCATGGACGGATATAGCTATCGTCCACATTCAATCTTCGAAAAGCTCGGACATAAATGACTGACGAATAGCTTCCAGAGTCGATCAAAATTTTGTGGACCGGAATACCCAAAATCGGTGCAGTAATGACCAGGGGGTCAGAATGAGGATGGACCACCTGGTCGGCATCCGCATCCGAGAACACAAAATGGCCGGTGGGTTGGCCTTCCTTGATTTCCGCCACCCGAACTTGTCTTTCGGCGTTGGCTACCTGTCTAACATCAGCTTTTCTTTTTCTGTTGGAGTGGCTATCCTCGGCTGTGTTAGTATTGATTCGATTTACGCTCGACATCATGAGGATCTCCCTACCCTGGTTTTCGGTAGGGGGTGGCGGCAGGAGAGCTGGATTGGTTACGCGCTCCGGATTGACACCTTGAGCCAATGCCGGTGGGAGCGGTAGTTCATGAATGTATCTTTTAAGACAGCCTTGCCGAACAATCCGCATAATTTCTCTGATTAGATCTCGGCACTCATCGGCATCGTGACCTATTGATTTATGATAGGCACAATATTGACGTGAATCTAATTTTGTCGGCTCGACCTTCAAAGGCCGAGCCGGAGGTAACAAATTTAGACCCTGTACCTCATTCCATGTGGCTGATGGAGTGTGGGTCAAAGTACTCCTCAGTGCGGCAACTTCGGCTCGCGCTTCCTGGCGAGCCCTAAATCCGGTGGTTGGGTTTTCCGAGAATGGTCTAAATCCCGACCCCGGCCCAACTGTTGGTTCTTTCCTTCCATCCTTTCTCACGCCCCCTGGCCGGTGCTCGGGGCAGTTACTTGCCATGGCTTCTTCCGCGCAACTATGGCGTTCCGCGCGGACCAAAGATTATTGGTACGAGGTCGCCCCCGATTCATGGATGGAGTAGTTAAACCAAGTCTCGGGGGCAAGTCCAGCCATGGCTGCGATTAAAATGGCGTCATCCGACACCGGTTCCATCTCTCGAACTTGCTTGTTGAACCGAGAAATATAGCTTTTTAGGGGCTCGTCCTTCCCTTGTTTGATGTTCACGAGGGATTCCTTAGGTGCGGCTCGGACTTTGGACGTTAAAAAATGCGTCGTAAAGGCGGAGGCCAGATCCCCCCATGCCCGAATGGATCCCTGTGGTAGGGTCCTAAACCAACGGTGGGCTCGGTCGCCCAGAGTCAGTCGGAAGGCCCTGCAGAGGATGGCATCACTAGGACTGTACAGTTCCATCCATGCTAAGTACTTGTGGACGTGAGTGGTCGGGTCGGTTTCCCCATTGTAGAGACCAACCTGGGGGATTTTTAACTTTGGCGGTAATGGAGTCGCCAGGATTCCAGGGGAAAATGGCGACATAACAGCTGGTTGGTTCATTGCTTGGGGCGGTCTTCGAGACTATTCGCCTTCCGGACCGCCTTCCAATTCGTTCAAACGACGACACAGGCGGTGTATTTCTACATCCCGTTCCTGCCATAGGCTAGGGCCTTGGATCTGATTGACCCTAAGCTACTCCCGCTCATCCGGAAACCTGAGTCGGGAACTTATCGATCGAGCTGGGCGAAAAGGATCAACTCCCAGTCGTCCGGCGAACACTGAGTGGGCATGGCGATGTCGTGTTGGCTCCGGTAGTGACTCTGCTACACGACTTTGTCCTTCCTCATCTTCTCGCGGCGCCTTTCGTCACGACGGACACGTTGTTCATTACCTGAACTGGCTTCTTGGGCTTCGTCATGAGGAAGCCCGGGAACTTGAGGATTGATATTAACATTTAGTTGTGGATTGAGTGGGTTAGTATTTACAAGGAGTGGAGGAGGTGCTTGAGAGTTTGTGGTAGCGAGAGTTTGTGATATGAGTTGGTTCATTTGCTGTACAAAAGTTGGGTTGGCAATTAGCTGAGCGAAAGGAAATAAAGTAGTGCTCCCTGCTTCTGTTTGGAGCATATTTTGGCCATTAGTAGTCTGGCCAGTTTGGTTGTTCAAATGTTGCTCTTCAGTCAAACGAGCATTTCTCGACTGTTGACTCATTTTGTCTATTATGAAAAGGTTAAACGTTAAACTTTACATGGTTTTCACTTAACTTGCTTTTGCTTGGAATTCTGACTGGACCAATACGGGCCCTCCTTCTAGCGCCAATTTGTTGACGTGCGTTTTGGTCAACAAGCAAAAATATGTAAAAGATTTAACACGTGGAAATGTAAACGTGCGTAACGTGTGTTTATTTCTGGCTAATTCTGCCTTTTTTGCATAATGCCGAGCCTAATTATTGGGGTCGGTCTCTATTACAATCTTACTCCTTTTCTTTTTCTCTCTTTTAGACTTTTTATACCCCTTGAGTCAGTGGGTTTACAATAGTCATCTTTGCACTAACTATTCATTAATTAGTAAAATAATTAAAGAAAGACACATGTCCCTCTCTAACTGTGCATGTCAGTCAAAACTTGCCACTTGTCGACTTCTCTTTATAACTTTCTAACATGTGGCAGTTTCTGATACCAATAAAGCGTTAAGCATGGGCGTGTGATTATTTTTATGAGTCTGTCGTGCATGCGTTTCCCGTCGAAATTTGGGCTCGGGGCTCGGCAGCCGTGTTGCGGTTGGGCTCGGTAGCGGGCGAGCCTAATTCGTGACGTGTCGCCGCGCGCAGTTGCTGACGTCACCCGCAGGTCTCCTACTCGGACGTGTGCTGGACTGATGACGTGGATTAACTTCTTCCAGCTCGGCTCGGGCGTCATCAATTTTCATTCTATAATTTATTTTCTTATACTGTCATAATGCGTAGTTAAAGGAAATCATGTGTGAAAACTAATTCATTAAATTACATAACTTCAAGCTTTTCCGTCCTCTAAGTTTAATTTAAAATCAGTCCCTTTCTTCTTTTTTTTTTTTTTGATCTAGAGTAACAAAACTTTTCTTAAATCTTTAAGCTTAGCCAACATTATTTACAAATTTTTAATTTTGACTCTAATGTGTAAAACGATTCTCCTAATTTCAAGCCCATAAATGAAATTCAATGACATAGAACAAGGATTACCAGTACAAATAAAGTTCGAAGAGATATCATCTTGCAAACTTGAATTAAAAGTAACTCGGACCGCGTGTAGTATGGTGTGTGTGTGTGCCTATGAAATCAGGTGATATAAATCCCTCTTCAAGAGGAGGTCAGGTAAGAGTATTATACTCATATAAATTAGTCCAAGATTTCTATCCATAGAAGTTATATGTGTTTTGTAATTAATTTATATATATATATAAATATATAGGATATAGATCAAATAAGTCCTCCCATTTGGGGTGAGTCCATGGGGTGACTCAATCCTAACCATAGATTAATATTTTTGGGTGGTCAGATTTTTAGGGGTTTTATATTTATTTTTTTGTTTCAACAACTAAAAAGGGTAGGGTGGTCATTTTATAATATAGAATCGATTATTGAGATTTGATGAGATCTCAATCACGTTCAATTTGTTTCCTCCTTTCACGCTCGCACGTGGTTTCAGATTATTGAGTAACCCATATCCCTCATGTTCACTTTTTTTTTGTATCTAGTGTATTCTATTGTTATATATTAATATAATCATATGCATGTGTAGTATAACCATATTGCATGTGTAATTTAATCATATTTGTATTGCATATGTAGTGTATATTTGTTGCTTATGTAGTATGGGTTATTGCTTATTACTTGCTTATATAGTTAATATATTTGTGTTGCATATGTAGTGTATATTTGTTGCTTGTGTAGTATGAGTTTGTTGCTTATGACTTGTTTATGTAGTTAATGTATCCGTGGTGCATTTGTAGTGTATATTCATTGCTTATGTAGTATAGACTTGTTGCTTATGTAGTATGGGTTTGTTGCTTATGACTTACTTATGTAGTTAATGTAATTGTAGTGCATACATTGTGTATATTTGTTGCTTAAGTAGTATAGACTTGTTGCTTATGTAATATGGGGTTGTTGCTTATGACTTGCTTATGTAGTTAATATATAGTTAAAAACATAGTGTATATTCGTTGCTTATGTAGTATAGACTTGTTGCTTATGTAGTATGGATTTGTTGCTAATGACTTGCTTATGTAGTTAATATATCTAAAAGCACCATGACAAATCTATATAAGCAACAAATTACATCTTCATAAGAAAGATGAATGATTTTTCATAGTAGTATGTTGAAGAAGAAGTAGTAGGTTTGTTACGTGATTTTGTTTTGAGATTTGGAAGGATTTGAATCCCATAAATACCGTGAGTCCCATGAATATTGATTTGAGAGGATGACTAATTTTGTGTGTTTAATTAACAAGCTTGTAATTTGTAATTTTGCCTCTTAAATCGCAACCCTTGAAAAATTAGATATATGGCTAGGATTGGTCCCTATGGACTCACTTACCAGGTGGTCTTATAACCCTCTTTTTATATATAAATATATGTATTATAAAATATAGATATGATGAACTTATCTTTTTAGTTGATACATGAATATGTCTCAAAACACATAATATATAGGCGGCAAAAAAATAAATTATATATAAAATAATATATATATATATACATATATAGGGATGGATCAAATGAGACCACATAAAAAAGTGAGAAAACTTGGGTGTGGACTAGGCGCGCCTAGGGCGCCAGGCGTCCACAAATATATATGTAATTTTAGATGGTTGAGATTTACCCAATTTAATAAATATTTTATTTATTTTAAATCTAAAAAATAGATTGGTCATTTGAGTTTTTACCCCATAATTATGTGGTCTCCCAAATCCCATTCATACCCAATTTAATAACTATTTTTTATTTATTTTACTTTCATTGGTCATTTGAGTTTTTACCCCCAATTATGTGGTCTCCCAAATTTCTTCTTTTAATTTTAAGAAAATAAAATCCAACAAACAACCCTTGTGATTACGCGATTGACATTGATGATGGTGATGATGCTAGAGCAATTTTAAGAGATCTTCTAATCCTTGAACCCATTTCATCCATTACTTTTTTTTATCGGTCCATTTCATCCATTACTTATTTATAGTGTTTGTAGTGTATATTAAAGGGGTTGTGATTATGATTGTATTTGTAAATTAAAGTCAAGTTTGTCTAGCTTTTAATGGCTTGAAAACTATCTTCTTTTGTTTTCTGAAGGTGTTTGAAAGACTCAGACGTTGATAGCTTTGTTGAGGATGTGCTTGTTAATGGCAAGCCATGGCTCTTTGGAGTGCAGGAGGAGTTGACTGGTTCATATGTGTTCGTTTGCGCTCATAATAACCGAGATCGGAGAAGTGGTGTTTGTGGCCCAGTTTTGATGGAAAATATTTTGACATTCTCACGCCTTTGTTCAATTGATCGGCGAACCTTTTAGTTTCGCCCAGCGGCGTGTCGAAGATTGTGTCGAACCTCTATATATCTTCGTTCGCGAGCTTTATGGAACTGAGGATTGTGTCGAACCTCTGTATATTTTCTCTTTTTCTTCCTTTTGGGAATTTTGCTATGATTCGAAGTTGGAGAAGAAAAATGAGATTAAAATTTCTTATTAATAAAGAGACTATTGACTTCTGTTTCTGGTTGATGGAGTGGTGTAGCTGTTGTTGTAGACGGAGGATTGGTGAAGAAGACGATGCTGATATGGATGGATTACTGTACACTTAGATATTTTTTGATGTATACTTAGATGTGTTATGCTGTATAAGTAGTTAATGTTTTATGTATGTATTTATGTTGTTGTATACTTATGTTTTTTGTTGTATACTTATATGTGTTTTGCTGTACACTTATATGTGTTTTGTTGTATACTTATATTTTTGTTTGACAATTGTAATATGCAGTACAAATATGTTAAATATACAGCATAATAGTGTTAAACATACATTAAATATATGTTAAATATACAATACAATAATGAGCGTGATTTTCTCTCTCTCTACAACTAATTTACTTAATCCACGGTCCCCACATGTTAATGAGCGTGACTCTCTCTCTATCTATTACTGATTCCTTAATTCACGGTCCCCACATGTTTTTGTTTTGACCATTTTAATATGCAGTAAAATTATGTTAAATATACATTAAAATAGTGTTAAGTATACATCAAATATATGATAAGTGTACATCATACTGCATGGCAGAGCACATGCGTGATTTTCTCTCTCCAGCGTGATTTTCTCGCGATTTTCTCTCTCCCCACATGATTTTCTCTCTCCTAATAACTGATTCCATATTTGGATGGTCCCCCACATGTTTGTTTTGACAATTATACCCTTATTTTGCCTTAATTAAATGTTTAATGTAATTTTAATCCCTATTTATCTTAGCCATTGATATAAATAAGAGAGGGTTAAGATGAGTCCACATTGTCTCACTATAATATGTGGTCTCATCGTATCCTCCCGCTATATATATATATAGGGGATGGTTCAAATGAGACACCCCCCTTACATGAGACGGTGGGGATTTATTATAACCGTTGGATTGATCTTTTGGATGATTCAGATTAATCCCATTATTTTAGGCAATTAGTTAATGCAAGAGTTTAAAATGGTAATTTACATTGTTTTCGAGTTATTAATTAAGGGCAAATATGTCTTTTATATTTTAGTGTAGAAGGTAGGTATTATTTTACCTTTTTCGGCTCCTAAATTTAAGGGGGGGTTATATCCTTTCAAAATGTGATAAACACAAATTAATGGCAACAAAAATCTTACCAAATCAAACCCAATAAACCCCCAAAAAAAGGGCAGACAATTCCTAAATTATAGTATTATTTTTTCCATAAAAAATGCAATTCAATACACAGTGAAATAAATATATAGTACAGTGAAATTTAGATTTTTATACAGTTAACAGGCCTTAACCGCACAGTAATATTAAAGTGAATAAACATTATTATTTGGAAGGATTAAACACGTTCTTATTTTTTTTTGTATAAAATAAATGCACTTCAATACATAGTGAAATAAACATATAGTACAGTGAAATTTCGACATTTATACAGTACAACGCTCTTAACCACACAGTAATGTTAAAGTGATTAAACAATATTATTTGGAAGGATTAAACATGTTTTTATTGATTTAGTATGTACACTATATATCATCCTAAATTATTTGGAAGGATTAAACTCGTTCCAATACAACATTCTAATACTAATTACACAGTAAAACTGCATTAATTATACAACATTCTAATACTATGTACGCAGTAAAATTGCACTAATTATACATCGTGTTATATTAACATCTCACTAAACACATATAAAATCTATAGTGAGTATACATACATTCTTGCTTTGGTTTTGGGATATATACATAGCATTTCCACCCAAAACAAAAAATGGAAACATCTTTTTCCCTCAAAAAGCAAAAAACCGCACTAATTATACACAAAATGGTATTATATAGCTACCATGGAAATTAAGCTATGTTGAAGACATACACAAAACTGTACTGCACAAAACAACAAAACTGTATTAAATAAGCACTAAAACTAAACTAAGTATACAACATAATGTTAACCCCTTCCAAACCAAAAATCAATTTCCCAAACCCAAAATTCCAACCGAGTTCATCTTTCAGCCAATCAAGAAATATACCGAAAATATAATGGACAACAGCCATGAGCTACTCGACGCCGTTGCCAGAAAAACCAAAATCGGAGAAAACCCAGCTAATCCCGAACCCAGTCACCACGGCAAAATTTCCCGAATCAGCCCAAAATCGACTCGTACTTCTCCGATTCAGCTCGAATCGAGCCCGTTAAGCCCAAAACCAACCCTTTCCTGTCCAAAGCTGACGAAATTTGCTCGTCATACCGCCGCGTCGTGTTCCCTCCTTGCTGCTGTTGACGGGATTTACAGAAGTAGAAAAAAAAAAAAGAAATTGGGGGATGGGTAACGGAAAGTCGGAAACAGAGAGAGGGAGTGAAAGTAGAAAGAGAAAAAAAAGAAAATAGATTGAAGAAGAGTTGGGTGTGCTGTTGAAAGTGGGAAAGAGAGAAAAGTGAGGAAGAAAAGAAAGGAGAAAAGAAAGGAGAGTAAGAGAGATAGAGGACGTGTGATTTTTTTGATTAGGTTAGTAATTAAATCCCTAATTTGTAGGAAAGATTTATGGAAGTTTTGGATATCATATATATTGACTAATTTACCCTTATAATTATCAGTTTAAATAATTAATTTATTTTTTTAGTCATTAAATCTACACCATCAATCAAAAAAATTTAATGGCTTGGATTAGTCCCCACCGTCTCATATAAGGGGGGGTGTCCCATTTGAACCAATCCCTATATATATATGCTCATATAATTTGACATATAATTTAGTAAGACACATATACGTGTGTGTGTGTATATATATATATATATATATATATATATATATATAGTAATACCACACATATAGTTAATCTACTTATAAACCTGTATGGGCACATATACTTTCCTTTTTTTCTTTTTAACTATTATTCTTAAATAACGTTTAATAATAACCTTATATGTGTATTCTTATTAGATTTAATATTCAATTTTTTTTCAAGTAGATTATTAATCTCCAATTTAATGTATTAATTATATTTTTTAATATATGTCAACATAAAAATATTTGATACGTAATCTAATTAAGCAAACAAAAATCAAAACTTCAAGATTTTTCATGCATTCTTATGTGAATATAAAATATCAAATACATGTACTAATTTGTATGAATCTTTCAATCATGCTAATTAAAATGCAAGGTTTTGTGTCATGACAATCTCTCCCACTTAAAAATTTCGTTCTCGAAATTTGTACCTGTATCAACAAATAACTATGGATATTGTGCTCATTTAATTCTTTCAATCATCACAGGACGAACACAAAGTGAAGCACATAAACACCAATGTCGTTTACATTCAATTCAACATTCATCTTCCTCATATCTAGCAGATACGGTAAAGAATGCACTGAGAGATAAGAAACAGTACCATAACTTCAGCAATTCAAGCCATCTTCTTTGACGCATATTCAACTCTTTCTGACTTAATAAGTATTTCAAGCTTTTATGATTAGTGAAAATTTAAAATGTGGCACCATATAAGTAATGTCTCCATATTTAAGGCAAAAACAACTACAGCAAGTTCAAGGTCATGTGTAGGATAAGACATCTCATATGGTTTATGTTGGAGAGAAGCATAAGCAATAACCTTACCATGTTGCATTAAAACACATCCTAAACCTTGGTAAGAAGCATCACAGTAAATAATAAAACCATCGGTACCCGAAGGAATAGTTAAGACTGTGGCGGTGGTAAGCCTTTTCTTCAACTCTTCGAAACTCTTCCGACAACTATATGTCCATTTGAAAGGTACATCTATTCGTAGTAATTTTGTCAGTGGAGTTGCAATAAGAGAAAAAAATTCAACAAATCGTCGATAATATCCGGCTAAACCTAGAAAACTACGAACTTCTGTGACACTTTTTGGGTTTTCCTATTTGATCACTGCTTTGATTTTCTGTGGATCAACTTTAATCCTGTCACCAAAAATAACGTGTCCCAAAAAGATTACTTGATCTCACAAAATTAGCATTTACTAAGTTTTGCATACAAATGTTTCTCTCGCAAGGTTTGCAATACAATTCTCAAATGTTGTTTGTGTTCCTCTGCAGCTTTAAATTATACCAAGATATCATCAATTAAGACAATGACAAATTTATCTAGGTAGGGTCTAAATACATTATTCATCAATGCCATAAATACAGCGGGTGCATTAGTCAGGCCAAAAGGCATTACCAGAAACTCATAATGACCATACCTAGTTCGGAACATTGTTTTTGAAATATTAGCCTCTGCGATTTTCAACTGGTGATACCCTGACCTCAAATCAATCTTTGAGAAAACTCTAGCACCTCGCAACTGATCAAATAAATCATCTATTCTAGGCAATGGATATTTGTTCTTCACTGTCACTTGATTCAGTTGTCGATAATCTATACACAATCTCATATACCATCTTTCTTTTTTACAAACAATACTGGTGCTCCCCATGGAGAAACACTCGGTCTTATGTACACTTTGTCCAACAATTCTTGTAATTGCGTCTTTAATTCTTGTAATTCAATTGGTGCCATTCGATAAGGAGGAATAGAAATGGGTGCAGTACCTGGATGTAGTTCAATGGTGAACTCTATATCTCTATCTGGAGGTAATATGGGTAAATCATTTGGAAACACATTTGGATATTCTCTAACTACTGGAATGCCTTCAATTTTCAAACCACATAATCTAGTATCTATAACATGAGCTAAGTAGCATTCACAACCTTTCTTAATCATTTTGAATGATGTAGACGCATATATTATACAAGCAGACAAAACTTCAATTTCCCCTTTAAATATTATCTATGTCTGATCTGATAGTTCCAACACTATTTCTTTAGTAAAACAATCCAATTTAGTATGGTGTTCGGTTAACCAATCTATACCAAGAATCACATCAAAATCTCTTAAGGGCATAACAAGTAAACTAGCACTCAATTCCAATCCACCAATCAAAACTTTGCAATCCCGATATAAAGTACTTACAATAACCACACTCTCGATTAGGGTTCGAACCAGTAAATCATAGCCTAATGTTTTGGTTTATTACCCAATTGTTATGAATATGATTGTGAAACAAATGAATGTGTAGCTCCTGGATCAAGTAACACATAAGCATTTGTATCAGAGATTGAGAGATTACTGGTAACTACAATTGGTGCAGCTTTAGCTTCTTCCTGTGTCATGGAAAAAACTCGAGCTGTACCTTGTTGTCTGCTCGCTTGACTTTCTTCTACACTAGCGCCCCTTCCTATACCAAATCCCCCTCGACCTCTATCTCTATTAGGATTGAAAACACTAAATCTAGTTTGTTCAACTGTGGGTTCCTCGCCTGGTTTTGTGCAATTCCTGGCTATATGTCTAGGTTAGCCACATCTAAAATATTTTCCTGTAAGCAATCTATATTCTCCATAATCCACAATGTGCACATGTGGGAACTGATGGTGTAGAACCAACACTCTTACTAGCTGATGTCGCACCCCTAAAACTACCACTTTTTGAACTGCTTGGGAAGCTCCTCTGAGTAGGCGCAACAAATTCCTTTCTATTTTTGAATCCTCCAGTTTCGTCACCCCGTCTCTTTTTATAGTATTGAAAGTTTTGTTTTGATTCATCTTCCAATTTCTCAGCACGTATTATTGCAGCTTTCAATTTACTATAGAACTCCAAATTAGTAGGTGTAATACAGTTTCGAATAGCAAATCAAAGTCCAGACTCAAATCTAGTATATTTCTTCTTCTCTGTGGCTATCATATGTGGGGCATAATGAGAAAAGCTGATTAAACAATACTTCATACTCGGTAAATGATCGACTTCCCTGTTTATGTTCAAGAAACTCTTTTTCTTTCTGATCCCTATAAACTTCTTGCAAGTATGTAACATGAAATTCTCTTAGAAAATCATCCCAGGTCAATACAGGTGGCTGAACAGTACTATGAGGTATAGTCTCTCACCAATCATACGCATTTTCCTGAAGGAGTGATACTGCATAATCAAAATTTTCATCTGAAGTGCATTTCATCAAATTAGAATCTTCTATGTTCGTTTCAACCATGTTTATGCCTCTGCTGGATTGGTAGTACCCGCAAAATCAAAAGCTGCAATTTTTCTTAGTTTATCATATTTTTGTTTCCGTGGTTCACGGGGATTCACCAATGGATAAGGTGGATATCCAAAATGAGCAGGTATTCCATGTACATGATGCGTAGGTGAATGAGATGAGTGTGGCTCTGGCTCGGCTGCTCATTCCCCTCCATGAATACTTTGCTCATGATTATGCGCATGTGCTTCTTGACTCACAACCCTTTACCTATAATATGATACAATTAAAACATTGGCCAATATATAACATGAGTGATAATGCACATGTCACGCCACGGTTTACAAAACCTCTACCCTGGCTCTGATAGCAAACTAAATTGTAACAACCTTACCCTATAACATATACACTTAAAATACATATATATACCAACTTAAATGCATTACAACTGCTTTGCTTATCAGAGTACGCATATTTATTAGTATTGCAAACATATTGTACAAACACAAACATTGTTCCCAGATGAAAATATTTTTAACACTCATACACACATACATAATTTTTATATTACAAACCATTATAGACCACATTCTTTAAACATGATCCTAAAATGATATGCAAATGATGAGCTGAGGAAGAAGGACTGGAAATCAACCGGCCGACATTGGATCCATGTTTCAACTTGTACAAAAGCTTCACATATCACTTTCATCTACATAAACTAAAAATAGTCAACATTGCATTTGGTGAGTTGTAAGCTCAATAAGTATAATCAAGTAATAAGTTATTTAACATCACACAAGCACATCATCACAACCATTTCACATTCTTCGTTTATAATATTCATAACCATATAACTGCACGTGCTTGATCATACTCTTTTACTGTTATGGGCCAGTAAATACTAAGAATAAATCGTGATCACAAAAATGGCCATGGAACTCTGTAATTCTTAATTCACATAGAGTTCAGCGAACTCGGGGTGGCCGTACGGTACTCTGTAATCCAAATTTCTGGATATCTATAATTCTGTAACACATGATTCCAGGTCATTAGCGGCCACAACATAACCCATTCATATCTGATGAATGCATTTTCTGTAATCACATAATTCATTTTCGTGTCAATAACACCAGTAGAGATCAAATATCTCATTTTCATATCAATAACACCAATGGAGATCACATATCTCAATTTCAATTTCAATCTCATCACATAGAGATCATATATCTCAATTTCATCACAATATCACCATATAAGATAATATAATTCACGTTAGGGTACGATAAGCTTCTAATCACTATAGCCAAACAAGTCAACAATTCATTCAAACATATCAATGATATAATCACGCAAGTCAAATAACAAGCTAAAAGATTATACTCATAAGTGGTGATCTTATCTCGATAACTTCGCCTAATCGGCTTTGTTTGCATTTTTTTATCAAGATTTTGACCTGTACAAATCCAGAATGCATAACGAATTCAAAGTCAAAAATCTAGCCGTGTGCATGCGATTTATACTTGTCCCTAAAATGGAACCTATTTGTTATTTATTCTTAATTTAATTAAAGGCATAATTCCTTTCAATTCCATTAGTTTATTTTCAAATTGCATATATTTGATACACTTATAAATATATAAATATATCATATACTTTCATTCAGTTTCATTCTATAATTTATTTTCCTAATATGTCATAATTCGTATATAGTTAATGGAAATCGTGCGTAAAAACTAATTCATTAAATTACATAACCTCAAGCTTTTCCGTCCTCTAAGTTTAACATAAAATCAGTCCTTTTTTTATCTAGAAAAACAAAAACTTATTCTTTTAGCGAACATTATTTACAAATTTGGAATTTTGACTCTAATGTGTAAAACGATTCTTCTAATTCGAAGCCCATAAATGAAATTCAATGACATAGAACAAGGATTACCAGTACAAATAAAGTTCGAAGAGATATCATCTTGCAAACTTGAATTAAAAGTAACTCGGACCGCGTGTAGTATGGTGTGTGTGTGCCTATGAAATCAAGTTATATAACTCCCTCTTCAAGAGGCGGTCAGGTAAGAGTATTATACTCAATTACTCATATATGTGTTGGAATTGGTTTTTTTTTTTTAAATTGGGTTTTGACCCGATTTTGACCAATTATTTAAGTGGGTCATTTATTCAAAATATGAAATAAATGAGATAAACGTCATCTACGCCGCGGGTAGATGAGTTTAGCATTTTGAATTTCTCAAAACCAATATCGGGTGAATGAGAAATAAATGCATAAAGTTGGCCACTTAAAATGCTTTTATATATGGAATATAAAAGGGTGGGAATATGGAAAGCCATATCCCACATAGGAAACATATTAAATGTTTGACTAGTTAATAAAGAGCTTCACCACTAATAAGGAGTAATCAAGTGGAACTCCTTATGGTACACCCTAGTGGACCAAGTCAATTTTGACTAGCCTTTGGCTAGCTCAAAAGGCACCGAGGACGGTGCGGAGCACCGTCCGAGCCGGAGCCGAGCCGGGCCCGCGCACGTCGCACATAGTCGCATTGGGCGCTTTCGAGGCGCACTTTTATGCCAAAGGGTGTGTTCCTTCAGACAGATGCGAACCAGGGGTTGCACCCAGTCTGAAGAGGCACCAGGAGCTCTATATAAATAAACCCATTTGAAGATCATTTCTCGCATCAGAAAAATTCGAAATTCACATAGCATCAGCATAAAAAAGTCTTGAGAGTTCAAAATAGTTCGAAGTGTCTTGTGATTTGTAGTGTTGCTATCACAAGACGTAAGTCGTTGTATCTTGGGAGGCGATTGCCAGTTTCCGTTAACACCGTGAGCGGGGCAATTTTGTCTTAAAGACAAAGAGTCCAACTCTTGCCTCGACTTTCTGTTACTCTGCTCGATTTTTGTGGTCATTCGGTATACACCATCATT
Source organism: Rehmannia glutinosa (assembly GCA_016081115.2). Lineage (NCBI taxonomy): Eukaryota > Viridiplantae > Streptophyta > Magnoliopsida > Lamiales > Orobanchaceae > Rehmannia > Rehmannia glutinosa. The sequence goes on along the minus strand of CM071931.1, from coordinate 55,370,794 downwards.
TTTCCAACAATATGTTAGTCCTAGATTTCTATCCATAGAAGTTATATGTGTTTTGTAATTAATTTATATATATACATATAGATAAACTTATCTTTTGTAGTTGATTAGGTGGCGTCCATACACACACATAATGTACAGGTATCATCTATGATTATATAATATATATATATATATATATATATGAGTTATATAATTTGACATATAACTTAGTAAGACATATACGTATATATATATATAGTAATACCACACATATAGTTAATCTACTTATAAACATGTATGGCACATATATTTTTTTTTAACTATTATTCTTAAATAACGTTTAACAATAACCTTATATGTGTATTCTTATTAGATTTAATATTCAAATTTCTTTCATGTAGATTATTAATCTCCAATTTAGTGTATTAATTATATTTTTTTAAGAGAAGGTCTCCTATCAGACGGTCTAACGGATCTAAATCGTTAGACGGAGCCCCAATAACTAACCCAGATTCGACCTAATAATTGACCCGATACAACCAACGAGATTTTCCCCATTTTCTGCCCTAGGCCCTCAAATCAATTTTTTTCACAGCACCCTTCCCCTTTCATCTCTCTACAATCTCCCCCTTTTTCCTGTTACCTTCTCCATGCCTCCCCCCTCGTCAGCTGATGCATTAGATAATGGTGACGCTCAAAGCTCCGAGCCAGAGAAAGAAAACTGAACTTCGAATGGTCAACCTATAAAGCATCCTACTCCAAATTCTCGTAAGGCTCGGGATGTCGAAGCTCGAAGTCCTATTCGAAGTCGAAGCTCGAAGTCCTATTCGAAGGAATTCCTTCAGTCATGCTGCTAATATTATATTAATGCTTTAAAAGAGGCAGATGACCTCAAACACTTGGATAATATATTGTGTTAAGGTATGTGCAAATTTTGGGATGATTTTCTTTTTCTCAAATGTTTAATCAATGGACAACACCAATGTGAAAGGAAAAATGACGATGGTTGGTGATGGCTCGTGGTGATGATGCTCTGTTTTTTTCTTCGGATGATATGAAGAATGAATATTGCACTAAATGATACAAGTCTTAGTATCAGCTAATACTTTTATGAAGAAATGCTAATACATTTTATAAGAAAAACTAATACATTGCAGGAGCACTACAAAAATACTCTCTAGGAAATTACTAATATTTTTTAGAGAAACTACTAATACTTTTCCGATTGACAACTATTATATTTCAGGAGTATATTCATGAGAAATACCAAAACTCTTCAGAGAACTACTAATACATTTTAGAAGAATTGATAATACTTTTTTAGAAGGACGACTAATACTTTTTAGAAGGAATGTTAATAAATTTCGGGAGAAAAATTTAATTATATTCAGGAGAACTATTAATACATTTTAGAAGAACTGCTAATACGTTTTAGAAGGACGACTAATACTTTTCAGAAGGACTGTTAATACATTTCGGGAGAAAACTTTAATTTATTTCAAAGAACTACTAATACTTTTCCGAGGAACTACTAATACTTTTTTGAGAGATTACTAATACATTTCGGGAGTATATTCAGGAGAAATACTAAAAAACTCTTCAGGAAACTACTAATACATTTCAAAAGAACTGCTAATACTTTTTAGAAGGATGATTAATACGTTTCAGAAGGATTGCTAATACTGGTGCTCCCTGAATACTACTACAACACCACTGCTAATATTACAAAAATACCACCGGATCCGCGGGTCAGATCTATCTAATACGTCAGACCGTTAAACGGTCTGACAGGAGTTTTTATGTTTTTTTAATATATGTCAACATAAAAATATTTGACACCTAATCTAATTAAGCAAACAAAAATCAAAACTTCAAGATTTTTCACGCATTCTTATGTGAATATAAAATATCAAATACATGTACTAATTTGTACGAATCTTTTAATCATGCTAATTAAAATGCAAGGTTTTATGTCATGAAGGAACCGGTCAAAACCAGTCAAAAATCGATTGAATCGGTTAAAACCAGGAAAAACCGGTAGAAACGGTCAAAACTGTTTTCTATTTATTTTTCATTTTTTTGCTTTTTTTTAGTATTTTAGAGTTTTAAAATTTGTATTTTACTACATTAGCATGAGTATTTGAATTTTGAGCTATGTTAGATATTGTTTTAATTGCTTATTTATATATTATCCATTCCAAAAATCTATTACATAATAATTGATATATTAATATATTATATACAATATAGCAAGAAAAAATGTCTTTTTTTATTAAATCGGTTGGACCGGCGGTTGAACCGTTCCGACCGGTTGAACCGTGAACCGGAAGCATGATCGGTTCGCTCACCAATCCGGTTTTTAAATGACTGGTTTCAAGGATTCATTTCTAAACTTGTTTGGTTGTTGCAGACCTTATGAACCAGACTAGTTAATGGAGTTGGAATAATGTAACAGTCCTAGACGGCTCCCGGGTTTGAGGCGGGGTGGGATTGGGCAAATTTTAAGGCGGGGCGGGGTTGGTCCCGGTTCCTTATTTTCCTAGGCGGGGCGGGTCCTGCATTTAGCCAAACTCATCCCAGATATGCTCCGTTGTCATCCCTAGTCAAAACTGAAAACTTCATCTATTCTTCTGATAATAGGCACCTCGTAAGGATCAAACGAAGTTTATGTGTTAACGTGTTTTTGTTGGATTTACCTCATTGACCATATTTAATACCAGTGTCATTCCTAAACCTAAAAGATACAATTAAAAATCATAAAGTCGCTTACTTTAAATCTACAAAATAAAAAACATAACATCATTTTTAAAAAAAAAAACATGTGTTCAATCCCCATACAATGAAGCTCCATTATTCGACCAAATGCAAGAAGGTTTCTTTAGTTACGATTAAGTTTAAAACTGTGTGGAATATCAAGGAATGAAAGAAATATATATATATATATATAATATAATTTCGAGCAGTCAAATTATTTTTACGATAAATTTGGTAAAAAGAGAAAAAATAATCAGTTACTTTTGATCTTGTTAAGATAGTAATGATTTGATTAATCATACAGTTAATTTATATATAACAATATAATACATATGTTCAATTAAGTACTCGCTTCTCTCAATAGTAACTATTATAAAAGGGACAAAGACTTTGTTAAAACACGTGAGTGGTGGATTTATTACTTGTTGGGAAAATTTATTGTTTAGATTTTGATGAATGCCATGTAAAACTTAGACTAGAAACTATGATACAGCTGTATGAAGTGTCAGTCAAGTCAACTCAAGAAGCCAAGTCTCAAGTTGAAGTGACAGATGAGTCATCCAATGATTGGGAGCTGACTCGAATTCACCTGGGAAGTTAAGGAAAGGCAGTCAAGTCAAGACAACTGAAAAGAATCCGTTGCACAGAAGTGAAGAATATTCCCTAAACAAGTAATACTTCCATGTTGCCATGTCTTAAAGTGCTCAGTCCCAGAAGCGTGCAAAAGGAATAACCCAATGGGAAGCACTGCACCTTGTGTCAGACTCTGAAAAGCTGAATGTTCATTTAATACGAGGAAATGTCAAGATCAAGGATTGCAACAAGACAAGCCAACGAATACAGTGACTTTTGAAATCAGCCTATCTCTTCAACGGGCAGATTTTTGAAAGTTCACTATAAAAGGCTGAGGAATCACTTTGAGAGAAGGTGGCCTGAACCACGAACACTCAAGCTATTATTCAAGCTATAAACCTGCAAAAATATTCTCAAGTTATTCAAGCAAATCCTCAAGCCTAAATTCCGAAGAAAATCAATCCAACACCAAGCTGTGAAGGAAAGACAACTTCAAACTGTTGAAGAGGAAACTTTTGAAGAATCAAAAAGGGTCTAGATTCCAAGGAGGACTGTAGAAAGGTTCAAGGTCGAACCAGTCTCAAGTTATTGGAGGGCTTTGTGATCAAATCCAAGAAGCTTGAGCAAGTGAGTCATAGTAGTAAAGCAAGGCACCGCCTGTGAAGAAGCCGAGTCGGACGAGAAGCCATTTGTGTGACCAAGCGCATCTTGATCGAGTCCCAAAGGATCAAGTCAATGTGTGTGATCAAGACTTGCATCCGGGTGATAACCACTTTGTACTCGATCAATACTTAGTGGATTCCTCTAGTAGTTGGAGAAGAGAGGATTAGAAGAATTACCCCATCTTCGAACCTCTATAAAATTTATTGTGTCATTTATATTTTAACACTTACTTTCTGCATATCATTATCTGCTGATAATTTGCTATCCAATTGATAATTAACAAGTGCTAAAAACAAGTGTTAAAACAAACTTAAACCAAATTCAAGGGTGTTAAGTCTTCCGCTGAAAATCTTATCACATCCAAGTTAAGTATAAGACTAAGCGGTGAGTTATTTTATCAACGGCTCGGTCAGTCGTTGAGTGGCTAACTCTGCTGGTTAACTAACTTAGATGTCCATTAAGGACTTAGCTGTGAAATTAACTCTGAACAATTTTAAAAGGACTAAATCGAAAAGTTGGTAAGGTTTATTCAACCCCCCCTTCTAAACCTTATACTCACACCCCTTGGGACCTACATTACTCATACAAGTGACATTCCACATCAAATGGAAAAACATTTCAATAATATTTTTTTCTAAAAGGTAATACACTGATGTCCATTTTGAGTTTACAGTTTGGAAAATTTGTCTCGTTGACCAAATTGTTGTCCTTTTATTATAAGGTAATAAATTACTAGATTGATAAATCTTTAATCTTAAGTAATATTTTCTCAATTTTTTTCCTAAACATCTTACTAATTATCCTATTGCACAATATTGTAAAATTCGATTAAAAATATAAATAGATACATTACAAACTTTTGAGTTGCACACGTGTTTGGTGTTTGACATTAGTTACCATTCTTTAATTGGTATTTTCAGTAAAATCAAACAAAAGATTTTTGTGGATATATTAACTTTTGTTAAGTATATCATCCATTATAAAAATGAATTTAGCTATCACCTCAAGAATCTTTTCCAAAATAATACAATAGAAGTATTACAATCTTTTTCATTGTCAAAACTACACCACTGACTATATTTAGTAAAATGCAATATAAAATTAATATTTACTAAAGTTGGATAATTGTGTTTGAAAATAACTAAACAAGAAAAAGATGTACCATGATCATATATCCATAATAATTAATACTTTTTATTTGAATATCATATATCCAACATTAATTGCATTTATCCTTATGCAAAGAAAATAACCATCCTCATATGGACCACTTAAGAAGTACAATTAGAGCAACATAACCAAAAAAAAAAGAGGGCATTTTAATTTTCTGGTCCATATTATTATTTTTGTTTAATATAATGTTACTTATAAATTTCAAAATAAAATATATTTTTACACGATAATGGCATCTTCATCTTTAAGTGTTTAGGTGTTCGCATTTCAAGCACGATATGCACCTTTAAACTGCCTCACATGTCACAACGATGAGTAACTTATTTGAAATATCTAATTTAGTATACTTTTTATGTTATCAAATATTATTTACAAATTTATTATATTGTATATTAATCTTAGTTGATAGTTTTCTATGTGCCACCAAAGCAGTTGGATATGTATACGAATTCAAGAGGATAAACAGATGTATGGTTTTCAGATATGGTGTATTATAACATTTAATTCAAAAAGTTATTAAATTTAACAGTTTTAAGGGTGTTGGGGACTAAGTGTATAAGATTTTAATGTATCTTATTATTTATTGAGTGTTCATATACGTTGAACAAGCATTATTTTATTTAAATGGATTGAAAATTTTATATTAATTTTTTAAGTTTTAAATAATAAATTGTTTCAAAACAAACTCATTAAAATAACAACTTAACAATAGTTTATGGTTGGTTTGATAACTCAGTTGATGGTAGGATAGACTATAAAGAGGCTACATAATTTTGTTGTTTTGGAAAATATTATTAGTTATGCTCTCCATCTAAATTTAAATATTAATTTGTAAAATGAGAATAATTAAAAATAATCAAAATATAAAACACAAAACATAACTTAAAATATAAATAAAAAAAAAAAAATATTTATTAAACTAACCAAAAAACATCCATGTTCCACAAGATAGATTATACAAAAACTCTTGTTTAGTGTGGAATCCGGGTTAAAACTATCGATGTTGGCAGGATGTTTGACAAAGACTATAATATGGAAAAATGTGAAGATGAAGTCATATTTGATTGTTATGCTTTGTCTTTATAAAGTGTCTTTTTAAATCAATTGAAGTAGTATAAATATAAGAAGATTATAAATAAAAATTATATAAAACTTACCTAAATTAACATAAATATTAAGCTGCAGAATACTTTGAATATGACTTGACTATAAACAATCAACATAGTAGTTGTGGGCATACTTTAGTGAAATCATTTTGCTAATTCAATCTATTCAAAAGGTGTGCATATTTGGTTCAAACTAGTGCAATTAGGAATATAATGGACTATTTCAACTATTCTTTTTGATGTGCTTGATCCTGGTGATAATTCTTGCCTTGCTGCAGTAATAGAGACATGTCAATTCTGGTATTTGTGACATGAATATGATAAGTATAGAGTTTTATGCATAATGATTGGCCTACAATCTTCGTTTTAGTAGGTGCACTAGGTATTTTGAACTTGCATTGTTGTTTTAATTGACACTTTCAGTATGAGAAAAACTTGATGTTGCATATTATGTAGTAGGACTTTATATCAGGACGAGTCTCTACAGGATCGTCGTAGGTTTCCCTCACACTGCTAGTCTGATATCCTTATGTTATGACCTGTATCTATATATGGAAACCCTGTGAATATTTTCTTCTCAAATCACTGTATTTGGTTGGTTATGTCATTGTCTATGTAACCAACATCTTCTGCAGGTTACTTTGGTGAATATCCTTTAGTGGGTTTTAATATTAAATATAACGAATAAATTCCTTCATCTCCTCTACCTTTTTTTAGAAAAAATTTTATCTGTCACTGCAGAGACTTGAACCCGAGCGCTTTCACTGAAGAGTAATACCCGTGGCCACTGGGTTAACCCCAGTGGTTTCCTTCATCTCCTCAGCTTGTTCGCAATAAATTTCTTCCTCGCTAACTAACCAGACCTACCAACGATTTCTGAAACTTCTGGCTTTGTGAAATCGAACTACACAGGTTGACAGAAGTATAGAACTGTTAGTTAGTTTGTTAGTGATACTGTTCATCATACTTTTAGTTTGTTAGTTTTATCAATTAGTTAGCTACAGTTAGTTCTAACTAACTCTCATCTAATCATCTATAAATGTAACATGTAACACTCTCATTCATCATCAATCTATAATGAAATTCTCTCAGATTATATTTCAATATGGTATCATGAGTTGGGAACCGTGAACTGTTCCGACATCTTCTCCGGCGAAATTTTTTACGATGGATTCTATATCTTCTCTTGTAGTTTCCATTCCACATTTTACTCCCCTTTCTATTAGTTTATATCGTAGTAACTATCAGTTATGGAAACTTCAGATCCTTTTTACGGTTCGTGTGCATGGATTTGAAGGAATTCTTCTTGGATACGATCTTGTTCCTTCTCAGTTTCTTGTCACATGTGAAGCTTCTACCTCCACTCTCAATCCGGAGTATGTTCTTTGGGTAAGGCGTGATCAATTTCTACTAAGTTGGATGTTAGCATCTGTTAGTGAATCAATGCTGGGAACATATTAGTAGATGCACTACAACTAATGAGGTAAGGACTATTTTTGCGAATTTGTTTTAGTCTCAATCTAAGGCTCGATCCATACAACTTTGATTCATGCTACAAACTCTTAAAAAAGGAGATCTAAGTGTCAATGATTACATTTTAAAGATGCGTACACTTGCTGATGATTTGAATTCTGCTGGTTGCTTGATTTCTAATGATGAATTGTGTTTATATATTCTTGGAGGTTTCGGTGCTGAGTATGATTCAGTTTGCTCTGCACACACATGAAATGCAGTTACAAAATCACACTCAGCCTCATGTTGTGGCTTTACAACATTCTACATCTAGTTCTTCTTACACTCCTCCAAATGCCAATTTAGTTGGTTTTGCTAGAGGATCTATGAATTTCAAAGGTGGCCGTAAGTCTTTTTGAGATAGAAGAGGTCGTGGTGGTCAGTTTGTTAGAGGTTCTGGTAAACATCTATGCCAGTTGTGTGGCAAGTCAGGGGATACAACATTAAAGTGCTTCAAGAGATTTGACATTAGTTCCAATGGATCTACTTTGATGCAGGTTTTGATGCTCACAGTTCTGGCACTTTTTCTAATCCTCGAGGCTTTGTTGCATTGATTCCAGGCACATCCGAGGTTTCTGCAGATTCCCAGTGGTATTTTGACAGTGGAGCAACCAATCACGTAACTACATATCTTCAAAATATGTCCATTAAAGTTGACTACAATGGAAATGATCAACTGGTTGTTGGTAATGGCTCTAAACTTCCTATTACTCATATAGGTTCCACGTCCATATCCTCATAAAATAACTCCAAATCTCTGTTTCTCGATAAAATTTTATATGTGTCCTCAAATTACAAAAAATCTTTTAAGCATCTCTCAATTTACTCATGATAACAATGTTCTCAATGAGTTTCATCATAATGTTTGTTTTGTCCAGGACAAAAGCAATAATAAGATTCTATTGGAAGGGCATCTTAAAGATGGACTCTATCAACTGGATTTTTCTCATCTTCCACATTCCAGATTTTTTGCTTTTCTTTCTTCCAATTCCAATAAAAATGTTTATCATCTACTTCTACTGAGGTTGTTGCTTTAGCTTGTACTATGGATGTTAATTGTTAAGAAATTTATTGTTTGATTTTGACGATACAATGTAAAACTTAGAATAGAAAATTGGCACCCTATTTTCCTTGTATTTCTATTTCGTAATAGATAGGATTGCATGAGCTTAGTGAAGTTAGTATGTTGAAGAATGCAAGAAGTCAATTAAAAACTGAAGCGAAGACCCAGCTGTGTGTCAGCTGAGTGGAGTCAAGATGAAAGTCAAAGACTCGACTGAAGGAGATCCAGCTGAGGAACAACTGTGTAAAAATTGAAGGAGAAACAGTCAAGTCAGTAAAGAGCCAACTCTACTAGTTGAACTAAAAGTTGAGTTTTTCCTAAAAGGACGGAGCAGACTCAAGTCAAAGGGATAAAGGAAGCTTTCAAGTAAAGTCGACTGACATTAATCCGTTGAACGGAAGTCAAGAATATTACTCGATATAGTAATAAGTCCAAGCTGCCCTGTCTTAAAGTGTTTGTCCCAAAAACGTGCAAAAGGAATAAACCAATGGGAAGCACTGAAGCTTGTGTCAGGCCCTGAAAAGCTGCAGAGTCATTTAATACGAGGAAAGGTCACAATCACAATGTTGCAAGTCAAGAAAAGACAAGCCAACAAACAAGAAAATGTCATTTGAAAATAGCCTATCTCTTCAACGGGCAAATTTTCAAATGAGCACTATAAAAAGGTGAGGAAGCAAGAGAGAGAAGAACACGAATGACACATGAGAGATCAAACATTCTAAGCAACTGAAAGCAAGCAATACCTGCAAATATTCTCTCAAGCTTATCAAGAAATTCCTCAAGCCACTAGATGGAACTCAATCCAACACACGCTGTGAAGGAAAGAATACTTCAATCAATTGAAGAGGAAAACGTTTTAAGAATAAAAAGGGGTTTACTCTCCAAGTTTGAAGGAATTGTAGTAAGGTTCAAGGTCGAACCAGAAGTTTCAAGCTTGTAGGAAGCTGTGTGATTAATTCCAAAGGTTTGAAGGGAGCTGAAGTACATGGAAGTTGTCTTGTGAAGAAGTTGAGTCGTAGGAGAAGCCAGATGTGTGATCAAGGATGTCTCTAGACTGAAGAACTACTTTGTAACCTGATCTATTACCTAGTGGATTCCTCCAGGAGTTGGAGAAGAGTGAATTAGAGGAATTACCCCATCCTCGAACCACTATAAAATTTACTTGTGTCATTTACTTACAACACTTTACTTTTTTGCATTCATTTATATTTGTTGTTAAGTTAAATTGCCAACCCAGCTGATAATAACATTGCTAAAAATAAGTGCTAAAAATGTGTTTAAAATTTACAAGGGTGTTAAGTCTCTGCTGTATAAAACCAAATCTACTAAAACGTTAAGTGTTAGCTGATGCAGCTAAGTTATACTATCAACAACTCAGTCGAGTCTATTGAGTGGGTAACTTTACTGAACTAAGCCAACCTAGCTGTCCCCCAAGGACTTAGCTGATTTAAGTCAACTCTATTGAAATATTTTAAAAGGACAAAAAAGTGAAAAGTTGGTAAGGTTTATTCAACCCCCCCTTCTAAACCTTACATCACACCCCTTGTGACCTATATTAATAATTGGCATAGAAAACTTGGCCATCCATGTAACTCGATGCTATCCATTGTGATGAAATAGTTGCATATTCCTTTTCAATTTAAGTCTCGTTCCTATTGTGATGCTTGTAAAATGGGAAAATTACGTCAAAAATATTTCATTTCTGAACATACCAAAACATCAGCATTCTTTCATTGAGCCTTCCACACTGGTTATTGAACTAGATCTCAACCTTTTTCAAAAGGTTTAACAGTTATGTTTTCAAAGTTTTTCATTTGAAAAGCAAGGTTACTATCATGGAAGCCAATCTAACTCGTATTCCTATGTGTACTATGGAGAAGTTTGATGATTGGAAAATTCGTATGCAGGCTCACCTATCAGCCATAAACGATGAAATGTGGCTTGTTATAGAAGATGGGCCACTGCAAATATTGAAGGTTAATACTGCCATGAGAAGAGCACATCCAGGTGAAGGAGAAGATGTTGCACCAGAGCCTAGACTAGCCATGGTTGAGAAACCTCGTTGTGAATGGACAAATGAAGATAGAAAGAGATACAACCTGAACAATATTGCCAATGATATTCTCTACAAGACATTGGACAAGGCTATGTTCAATAAAGTCAAGTCATGCAAATCAGCCAAAGAAATATGGGATAAGTTAACCCTTATTTGTGAAGGATCTGAACAGATAAATGAGAATAAACTAACAGTGAAGCTAGTGTGCTTCAGGCTAAAGTAGTATTTGATATCATAATAATAAATCATCAATCTTTTTTAGTAAAAATGTGGCAGAGGGAGATCAGGCTGACATTTGTCATTGTCTTGGTGGCATTAAGCTTCAGACCTCTAGCAGATACTTGGGGCTACCATTGGCTATTGGAAGATCCTAAAAAGAGGTATTACAATATGTTATTGATGTTGTGCAAAATAAATTGGTTAATTGGAAAAATAGATTTCTCTCTCAGGTTGGGAAATAAGTTTGGTTAAGGCCATTCTAGATGCCCTTCCAGTTTATGTTATGTCATGTTTTTTCTTGTCTGTGGGGATTTGTAAGAAGATTTGCAGCATGTTTGCTAATTTGTGGTGGGGTGCTGATGAAACGGGTAAAAACAAGATTCATTGGATGGCTTGGAAGTCTTGACTGTACCTAAAGGTGAGGAGGGTTGGGTTTTTTTTTTTTTTTTGTCGAACGATAGTATTTTATTATAACAACTCAAAAACTAAAATTACAACTACAATTGTAGCCAATGGGCTAAGAGACGACAAGACTAACTAAGAGCCAAGCGGGAAATTGGTAAGACCAATTCAGATTCACAGCATGGACTAAAAAACTACCCACCCCAAACTAAACCACTCCACGCCGGGAGACTTCAGCACTCCTTAAAGGAGACTGTAACACACCAAAAAAAAACTGAAATCGGGCACGAGCAACCACTACATACTGCAAAACAGAAAAAACTTATCCGCCTACGAGTTTCGCAAATCAGCCAGGAAAAACAATTACAAACAAAATAAGAAAACAACAACTATAGCTAAAAAACGAGAGAAAAAAACAAAAAAATGCCTCTCCCACACCCAACTCTACTGCTGCAGCCTATCATTTACTCAGCTCCGAGACACCTCCGTGGAGCTCCAACCCACTTTCACCCTGGAACGAAAATATCGGTCACGTCCGAATATCACAAGGAACCGACCGTCTGCCCTCCAATAGAAAGCATGGAGGGGGAGGGGGATGGATGAGGGTGGCGGCTGTGGAGGGGTGAAGGAGGGGGAGAGGATATTAGGTTTAGGTTTTTTGGGTTAGAAAGAAGGGAGAGGAAAATGAGTAGAGAGAGGATTTTTGCTTCAGTGTAGGGTTGGGTTTTCATAACTAAGTTTTGTTTAATGAGGCTCTTATTATCAAGCAACTTTGGAGAATCATATCTCATCCAAATTTGCTTGTTAGTAAATTCTTGAAAGCAAAATACTTTTCTGAAGGAAACTTGATTGATGCTAAGCTAGGAGCTAAATGCCTCATGGCTATGGAGATGTTGGTTGGGGCTAAAGGACACTCTAAAAAAGGGGCTGAGGTTTGAAGTTGGGAATGGAGAATCTATCAGAATTTGGGAGGATCCTTGGATCCTAGATGTGATCAATTTTAAACCAAGAAACCTGAATGTGATAGGAATTGGCCCTGGGAAGGTTGTTGACCTCCTTACTTCTGATGGGAACAATTGGAACGTTGAGCTGGTCCAAGATGTTTTCTCAGATGAAGATTGTGAAAAGATTTTGCAGATCAAAGGATGAGGGGTAATAAAAGAGACAAATGGTTTTGGCAACCGAATATGAAAGGATTTTATACAGTTAAATCCTCTTATAACCAATTGGTTCTGGGAAAAGTTAGAAAAATGGAAGGGGTGAAAGTAGCAGGAGTAATTGAATTTGAAGACAATTGAAGACAATTAGTAATTGAAAAGTTAACCAATTTGGAAATGCTTTTTCTGGCATTCTCCATACTAAGTGTTATTTGAAGAGGAGAGGGATGGAAGTATTGTTTGTAGTGGATGTGGGGAGTGTGAGGAAACCTTGGAACACCTGTTTTTTTAAATGACCAAGAGCTCTTAAAATTTGGAAGTTATCCCCTATAAATTGGGATGGATTGCTTGAGGATGCTGATTCTTTTGTGGTGTGGTAGGATAAAATTTGCAGCTTAAACAGGGAGCCTTCTTCTGTTGATCGCATTCAACTATTTGCCTACATCCTATGGTGGTTATGGAAGACAAGAAACATGTGATTATTTGAGAAAGTGAGAAAATCTAAAGTTGATACTGTTAGAGAGGCTGTGGAAGAATGGTTGGAATTCTAAGTTGTCTATTTTATTTTCTCGCTCTCTTTTTTGTTTGGGTTTTGGGAAGTTTTCTGCTTTGTTTTTGAGGTAGGATATTTATTATCAGTGCCTGTTTTTTCTGGTGGAGTATTGAGTTGGGTGATCTGTGGATGATTTGGGGGGCTAATGTGACAGAGGTTAATGGGTGATGATACCTGCACTAAAGGGTATACCCCTGCCTATGTCTCCCTTTGGCGACCAGAATTGTTTGGCTTTGTGGTGTGTTTCAGGTCTGATGATTGGGGTTATTTATCTCTATATCTTTGTATACTGCTTATAGCTTTTGTCATCACTTTTTGGATTTGTTGTCTGTTTGTTTTCTTTTCTTCTAGATGGACTTTTCTTCTAGACCATCTAGGATGGTTCTCTTATCCTATATGGAGGATACCTTGTCTCCATGAAGATTCTTGGCCCGTTCGCCTACGGTTGTAAGTCCATTTCAGTTAATGAAATTTTACCGTTCCGAAAAAAAAAGAATTACTAAACACAGGGTTTATTTATATAACAATTCTGTATAAATATAAAGTACAAATTTATATAATTATAACAATTATTAGGATTCTGAAAATTTTACACAACTTATAAAATGGTGCAAAATGATATTAGTAACAAGAATATAAAAAAAATATAGCTTTTATTTTCAATAAAACATGAATAAATTGCGATAATAGATGTTCATATGGACTTTGAAAATTCATAATAATTTATACAAAAATTATAATACCTTGATTCAAGTTACAATAAAACCGTAAGATGTTGGCTTCCACAGTAAAATATAGTCATCATGATTTGATCATCAAAAATGATTGAAGTTGCCCATAATAGAGCTGTCAATTTTGGCACGGTAAAAACACTGGACTGGGCTCTAATTTTAGAGGCCGGAATAAGTTGGACTTTTATAGCCCAGTCCGTTAGGCCCGATAAAAGGTTCGGCCCAGTTGGCCCAATTTTTTCAGTGTATTTTTTGTGGGTTGGGCTGGGTGCCAAAATAACAATCTGAGTACTGTTTGGCTCGACCCAACCCGATTTTTTTCTTTGGGCCCAGTGGGGCTAGCACCGGGCCGGTCCATTTGATACCTCGACCCACAATAGTGACACTGACCATGACCAATGAAAATATTTTGGCGAAGAAAAAATAAAATTTGTTAAATCAATTGTGGAGATAACTCTAATGGATATAATTTTTTTGGTTTCATAAACATTTATTTGATTTTGATTTGATTTTGATTTGATATATATTTATAGAGAAAATGTAGGAGATATATTAATACAAAATTTTGGTTTTTTTTAATACTCATGAAATGGGCTTGCCGAATTTCGCCCAGGCGCCTGGGCGGTAGCCTCATTGGCCTCACTAGACTTATCGCGTAGAGAGTGCGAAAAGGCGGCACCGAATGGTATCCTCTGAAACACCATTTATCTTAACAATGTCGTAGATTTCTAAAAATTGCACTAGATGCGCATTAGGATCCTCAATCATTGTTCCCCCAAACTAGTTTTGTGACACCATCTGGATCAACGCAGGTTTTAGTTCGAAATTATTTGCATTAATAGGTAGATGGGCCACACTCCCATACCATTGACTAACTTTTGTCTTGAAGTAGTCCCTCACTGCCCTTCTCGCAGGACTCTCCTTGATATGGTTCCGTCCATTCCCCCCCAGGAAGGTGTTTCCCATTGTTTCTATTATTCACACAGTCCTGATTGTTCGCATCTGCCATCCCGTTTGAACTTTTTCTTATTTGTTTTGATGTCTTTTCGATCTCTAGGTCAATGGGTAATGATTGGATAGATATGGAACGTGTGATCATGTAATACCTGCACTTAACAAAAACAACGTTATAACTAAAGGAAATAAAAAATAAAATTTACAAAAAAAAATCGAAAAAAATAAAAAAAGAAAAAAAATGCTTCAATTAAGATTGAACTACTTATTACTATATCTAAGTTGAATCATTTAATCCCTGGCAACTGCGCCAAAAACTTGATCGTGAAAATCTTTCACTAAACTACAAGTGTACAGTGTAGCTAGCAGATATCAGCGAGCAAGATCTTATTCTTCAGGGATTGAATACGAAACACTTAGACTATAGTAAATATCGTATTCCAATTTTATTCAAGCAGTCGAAAATCACAAGGTTATTTATTATCTAATTTAAACATTAAATTAACAAATAAAATAACAAAATTTTTAAAGACCCGAACTTTACAAGTTTTCAACAAATACCAAAGCAACCCTGTGCACATAATCTCAACATGCTTCTTCAATATTAAATCCTATTAATGCGTTATCAAAACCAGTTTAAGTGTATCTATGGGTTCAATTCCTAAATTAGTTTATTCCCCCTCCCGAAGAAAATAAACAGTTGATTAATACCAATTATTAGCATCCCTACTTAACAATTAATATCAACTTCCAAAAGATCTTTGAATTGAAGTATTCCCCACAAACAGTTATAAGCCTCTCGACTCTATACCAGTTTATGTCTAAATTCAATTTTCGTTTGTTACAACTTATCTCCCGACATATGAACTAACAATTATGACATGCAAATTGTTGATCAAATAATCTACAAGAAATAAGTATTTTTATATAATACAACACAGAATAATCAATATAGATTTAACATGAATCAATAGTTTTGAAAATGCTTTAGGATCAGAACGATTAACCTTACGTATTTGACTACAAATTCATAGACAAACTTCAAATCAAATAGTTTGACATTGTTTTAGTACAAACAAGAGATCTAAACTAAAAAGATAGAACCCTTCTTGTCAAGATGAATCCTTCTTCGAAGTCTCGAACACTTGTGCTTTCGTAGATGCGAAAGGCATTGTGGTGTTCTTCGTTAATTATTGCCTTCCTCTCAGAAGTGTGTAGATTTGTGTAACCCTAGTAAATTTGATGTATTTTCATATGTAAGATGATATATTTTCATCTAAGGCTTGGTCCCTCTTTTATAAGTGCTTTGAGAAATCACTCGTAGAGTCCCGATGGGATTAGGAACAAAATTAGACGCAAGACAAACCACACGGCCGTGTGATTTCACACGAGCAAGCCGTGTAAAGTGTTTTACTCTCTATTTTTCGTCCAACCATTCACACGACAGTGTCATTTCACACGGGCAGGTCGTGTACTTCGTCTCTGAAATTCTTCCTTCGCACAAGTCGCACGGGAGTGTCAAAACACACGAGTAGACCATGTGACTTGATTTTCGTCGTTTTCTTTGAATATTCGATCATCTCTTCACATTTGTCATTCTTGTCTGGGCCGTCTAACTGATATCTTCTCATTTTAGCTCTGTTTCCTGTAAAAATTACAAGAATACGCAGTATCATGCCTTCTAAAGAAACCATATAAAATACACTAAATACACGTGCAAATGCAACAAATATATATATCAAAATAAGCCATTAAATGCACGTATATTCCACATGTATCATTTATCAACACTTATACTTTTTGACTAGTTATTATCTTGATGAATAACAAATATAGCAATTAAATAAAATATAGAAATTAAAATGCATTATGAATAAAGAAAACATAAATTTTATAGTGGTTTGGGGACGGGGGAATTCTTCCACTCCACTCTTCTCCTACTCCAGCAGGAATCCATTAATACAACAATAACTTTATTACAAAAGCACAATCCAAGATTTGCTTTGATCAGACAACCAAACTAATCTTATGGGACTCAGCTCTTCCCAAGGCAGCGGCTCCACTACTTCAGCTCTTCGAATCTTCTGGGATTGAACACATAGCCCTCCTTCATATTCAAAGAAATTCGACGTTGGACCTCACTATACTTCCTTCAATCCTTGGAAATAGACCCTGTTTGTTTTCACAAATGTTTTTTTTTTCTTCAACTTGATGAACACATTTGATCTTTTCACTTAGAAGTGTTGGATGAAGTGTCTTCAGTTTTTGGCTTGAGGATTTTCAAATTTTTCTTGAGATAGAGTATTTGCAGCACTTGTTTTTCAATTGAATATTACTTCTCAGTTATGTGACTTTTTCTCTCTGAAAAATTCCTTAGCCTTTTATAGTAGGATTTTGAATTTTGTCCGTTGAAGAGAGAGAACAAATTCCAAACTCTTACTTAGTGTTCGTTGGCTTGTCTTGTTTCTAAAGCTTTGATGTTGACCCAACCTTGTTTATCTGATACTTGCAGGCCTTTGAAAAGGTGTCAGCATTCTACAAGCTTCCTATTTTCTTATTCCTCCTGCACTGTTTCAGCAGTAGACCAATCTACTACGTACATATTCTTCTTTTTGATTCCTGATAGCAGTATCTCATTTTTTTAGCATCTTTGATTTAGCAAAAACACCCAAATTGAATCCGGCATTGTATGATTTACCAAAGAATTGGTTGTACTTAGCAAATTGAGGTGCAACCCTTTAACATATGCAACATCTGTAATTTCTAAGCCATTTTTCTTGATGGGTCCAGTGCTTTTGTTCTCCCTTGGAGCTTCATTTTATCTAAATATGATTTTATCTCCTTTTGATTACATAAAGTTTGATAGATTGCTTTTATTCCCTATCATATGTCTGGAACAACCACTATCCATGTACAAGATTCCTTGACACTCAGTTGTTTCTTTAACCTGCAATCAAGGAAATCAAACTTTAGGTACCAATACATGTATGGGTCCTGAGAGGTTACCACTATAAGATGCTCCAACCAACTTATAGCCAAATGATCTTACTCTAAAGAGTTTCCACTTTTCAGTTCCATAATCATAGTGAATTTTAGCAAATTATTTTGATGCTTTTGGTACGTACAACTATCTCTTTTGTCTGTATGTATGTGTTTGCATTTGTCTATTTGCTTTCTTGTGGAAGTATAGAAATTGTTGTGATTTGTGTGCATTGTATCTGTGTGCATAAGTGTGTTGATTTCTTTACCTTGGAATTGGTCTATATTGATTTTGAGGACTTGCCACTTTGACTTATTCCCCTAAGGACTTTGTTGATATTTCATTGGTGAATTCCAATCAGCTTGAGTTGGATAATTTCTACCATTTCCATCATATGATTTCTTTTACTGAAATTTCTAGGGTTTTTGGTAGTTCTATTTAGACTTAACAAAATACTTCATGTTTGGAGTCTGCTGATGAACTCTTCTGAATTTAGTTTCAGCTGTTCTTCTTAGCATACTCAGTTGGCTTCTTTCCTTTACCTTTGTATCCATGGTCAACATGTGTGTGCTTGTAGTGATATGTGGGTGTAACATATGGAGTTTTAGATTTTTGGATTCCCCCATTGCTTGTGGATCATTTCTCTAAAATCACTCTTGGAGTTTAAGCATTCACAAAGGAATTGAATCCTAAGCCTGCTTTGTCTCTAATCTCTTATCGAATAATCATCAATTCATCCAATGTTTTAGATGATTTTCTGAGTGATGCAATAACATTTTTGAGCTCTTGTTCTCTCTTTTCTCTTGCAACAAGGTCTGCTTTTACTTTTACTATCTCAGCCTTTAACTCTTTGTTCTCTTCAGCAATGTGACTTGAGTACTCAGCTCTTCAGTCAATTGTGAGTTTTGGTCTTTGAGTTGGCAGTTTTCCTCATTTAAAAGTGTGTGAGGATTTAATGTGCTCAAAAGCCTTTCATCATTTTGCCTAATGAATCATAAAGAGTGATGGGTGATGACGTGTGTATGTCATGATCACTATCAGAATTTGAATCAGATGAGTTAGATATTACCTCATCTTCTTGCTCTTTTGCCATGTGACAACTCAATGCCTCTTCTTGAGTATCTGAAGAGTAGTCAGCTTCACTGTTATCGGACTCAACTGTTTCTTTGCACTTGGTTGTCTCTAACTCAGCAACCATCATATATTTCTTTTTTTCTTATCTTCTTTTCTTGAAGACTTTCTTTTCCTCATCATTTCTGTATTTGTTGACTGGTGGATAAGGATAGTCAACTGCAAAGTGACCTAGCTATCTGCAATTCCAGCACAAGTCATCCACTTTCTTCTCAGCTCTCTCAGGAGTTCACTCATATTTTCCTTTAGAGGGAGTTGAATGCCTTCTAGAGGACTCTCCTTTGTTCCTATTATAGTTCTTGTTGAAGAACTTGTCAAAATCTTTTGACCATCAAGGTAATTTCCTCCTTGTCAATGATGTCTTTGGAGTCGGCTAACTTGGATTCTCCTGCTATTAATGAAGTTGTCTTTCGTGCAGCTATCTCATCTTGCTCCTTCTTTTTGAACTCGAATCCATAGGCCTTCAAATCTGAGAATAGATCATGGTTTGATATTTTTGTTAAGTCCATTAAATGCCTTAGAGCCATCACTTTCATTTCCCACTCTAATGGGAGTGCTCTCAAGACTTTCATACATATTTCCTTGTGTGTGTATTCTTTACATTTGTCATCTCTGCAAACCGTGCATCCAACAGATCTAATGACTCTCCTGTCATCATTTTGAAATTCTCGAATTTCTGAACTGCAACTGCAAGCTAATTTTCCTTTATCTGCTTTAAACCTTTACACATTAAAGTTAGTTTTCCTAAATTTATTTTGTTGCCCTGTAGGATTTAACTTTATTGAACATGGTTTTCTCCAATGTCTTATTTAATATATCTTTTGCCACATTATCCAAGTTATATCTCCTTCTATCCTCGTTGTTCCATTCACTCATGGGTTTATCAACCTCAGCAGCTCTCTCGGCATCATCTCCTACTGCTCTTACAGTTGTATTCACTTTGATGATTCTAACGGGTCCATCCTCGATGATAAACTACATTTCACCATGAAGTGCAGATTTTCTTCAATGGTAAACATGGGAATATGAGATAGATTTTCTTCCATGACAATAACTTAGATAAAACTTTTGAAAACTCCAGTGTTGATATTTTTGAAAAATGAGATTTAGTTCGGTAACCAGTGCGGAAGGTTCTTTGAACCAACCGCTCTGATATCATTTGTAGATTCTAAGGGGTGCAGAATAAAGTCTATAAGGGGGGTTGAATAGACTTTACCCAATTTTCTGAATCTTTTAAAAACCAGAGTTACAAGAAAACAACTAAGTCTTTTAAGACAGTTCTGCTAAGCTTCAGCATGAGAGTTAACCACTCAACAGTTCCCTAAGAGAGTTGTTGACAGAGTAACTCAGCTGGGTGAAGTTCACTTTTTAGAAAATCAGTTTTCTTGTTATACAACAAAAGTCTTACACCCTTTTTAAGCTTGATTTATCAACACTTATACTTTTTGACTAGTTATTATCATGATGGATAGCAAATATAACAATTAAATAAAATGTAGAATTAAAGTGCAGCAAGAATGAACACATAAATTTTATAGTGATTCGAGGATGGGGTAATTCCTTTACTCCATTTTTCTCCTACTCCATGAGGAATCCATGAATGCAACAATAAGTTCGTTACAAAAACACAGTACAAGATTCGATTTGATCTCACATCCAGCTAATCTTTTGGGACACAGCTCTTCGCAAGGTTGCTGCCTCACTACTTCAGCTCTTCGAATCTTTATGTATTAATCACACAGCCCTCCTTCAAATTCAAACCAAGTTCAACCTTGAATATCACTATACTTCCTTCAATCCTCGGAAATATAGACCACGTTTGTTTTCACAAATGTTTTTCCTCTTCGACTTGATGAACAACTTTGATCCTTTCACTTGGGAGTGTTGGATGAAGTGTCTTCGATTTTGGCTTGAGGATTTTCAATTTTACTTAAGGCAGAGTATTTGCAGTTCTTGCTTTTCAATTCAATATTACTTCTCAGTTTGTGTATTCTTTTCTCTGAAAAATTCCACATTTTTTATTATAGGAGATTGAATTTTGTTCGCTGAAGAGATATATAATATTCAAACTCTTACTTAGTGCTCGTTGGCTTGTCTTCCTTCTGTAGCTTTGATGTTGACCCAAATATTTAATCTGATACGTGCAGGCCTCTGAAAAGGTGTCAGCATTCTACAAGCTTCTCATTTGCTTATTCCTCTTTCACTCTTTCTACAGTAGCACTTTAAGGTTGGAGATTTGTCTTTATTAGCAAAATAGGTAAGTTTCTTGGTTTCAATGCAACATACTCTTTTCAGTTATCTTTGAGTCCTTCAGCTGATTTAACCCTTTGACTTAGACTTGAGTCATCTCAATCATTTCTTGGTTGACTTTGTTGTAAGTCTTCTGAGATACTTAGTTAATGTACTTGACTGAAAGTTTTCTGATCAACTCAGCTGCGACTCACTAATTCTTTTCTGCATTCTTCAGCAAGTCTTCTGCAAATCTACTTAGTTGCTATTTGACTAAGCTAATATTTTATCTATTATAAAGTAGAATTTACATACAAAAATGGGGTATGCCAACTTCTTAATACAAAGTTTCTAAGCATCATCGAAATCTATATAATAAATTTCCTAACATAATGGAATTGAAATCCATAGCTCCAAATTCTTCTATCAAAATGAAGCCTTAGGGATTCCATGTAATATGAAAAGATCCAATAGGGATTGAGGTATATCATTTTGATATCTCTACCTCTGTCAGCTCTTACTGGGGGTCTCCCTACATGATACTTCCATTGCGGAGGGAAATCTTGCTCTTCAGGCACTTGAATACCTTGCAGTCCTCTATCCCAGTATACATTCCATTCAGCTTCCCAGGATAGAAATTTGTAAACAACTTCTGAGAATAAAATTTCAAACTCCTCATCATATATCATGTATCACTGAGCTGACATATCATGTATCACTGAGCTGACACACATGTTGCCACCTAGTCTTTCCCTTAGGCTCTCAATCCTTTGTTGTTGAGCTTGCTTAGTGACAACAAACTCAGCCAATTGTTTCTTTGCAAACTCATACAACTAAGGTTTACTAGGTGCAACAACAACAAATGTTGAAGTCCTATTTTTTTCACCCTTTTTGGCATCAACATGGGAGGCCTAGAAGTTATTAATTCATATCCATTCATAATAAAACACAAAACAAAATTATATACAATATTAGTTGAAAATTTGCTTAGCATACTTTATATTTTTCCTCTCAGATGTAGACACTAACATGAATTTGATTTTTAGTACAAGGTTCTGGAAGGGGTGGGACAAGTGGGACTTGATCCTAGATCAATGGTTTGGATAAAAATCCGCTCATTCTATTAAAAGACTTGAAAATACAAATTTATGAAATCAAATATAGGCCTTAAATTGTCCATCAGTTAAAACTGTCACGCCCCAAAAGTAGAGTCATGACACAACAGATAACTTACACCAGTTCTCCATTCAAAGAATTTAATCCACCAAGTATGTGAGCAATATTAATTCCCAAATAGACATTGTTCATCATAACTTCTGGGAAACATAATTGATTGTCACAGCGGAAATACTAATACAAACCAATTATCCATGCGAAGGGGTCCTACACCACTCTATTACATCAAACGTAAAAAATTGTTCATAAATGAATTTTAAGGCTAGATCAACGGACTAAGTCTAGGAATTACTCTGTCGCTTGGTCTTCTTCATTGACGTCTTCATAATATGGTGGTCAACAACTGACAATTGAAAAAGGTGGGGGTGAGACAAAAATTCTCAGTTGATGGGTGATTGTATGCAAGTGTGGCTTATATAGATGCAGGAAAACGATTATATAAAGAATGCATGATTTATGATGCGTGCATCACACGCGATTCACAAGCAACATGGTATTCAAAATAATACAATTTATATAATTTGATGAAATAGTTCATGATCATTCAGGCACTATGAATGCGTTGCAAGTAGTTTAAGTAGTAGTTGTGTACGGATTGTAACACCAACCCAAGCAAGTAATGGTTGCGTACGGAGTGTAACACCAACCCAAGCAAGTAATGATTGTGCACGGAGTGTGACGCCAACCCAAGCAAGTAATGGTTGCACACAAACTGTGACGCCAACCCAAGCACGTAATGGTTGTGTATGGAGTGTAACGCCAACCAAGCAAGTAATGGTTGCGCGCGGAGTGTGACGCCAACCCAAGCAAGTAATGGTTGCGTACGGAGTGTAACGCCGATCCAAGCAAGTAATGGTTGCGCACGGAGTGTGACGCTAACCCAAGCACGTAACATTAGAACTGTGTGGATCAGACAACGATTCCTCTGTTCTACCTCATGACTCCCCAAGCACGTTTGGCACATAGCCATATCTACCTTATTACTACCCGGGCGAGACAACTCCAACAAATATGGCTTGCAATCATGATTATACCCATACTACGACCCACTTTCATTGGACACTCCATCCGCAGTTGTGGGATTAGGACGGTGGGCCGGCAAGGAATCGCAGTCGCTGCTCGGTTCCAAAACACGGCTTGTCCACTCCGATTGTGAGCTCAACGTACAAAGTTGACTCAAGCACAATTAGATTCACGAAGTTCATATCATGTCAACAATGCAGTCGAGTAAAAGCATGGCGATACATATAAAATCTGTACAAGATATCTGTTAGTCCAAATGGCTACGATAATCTAGAAGGGGTGAATAGATTATGCTGATTTTCCGATTTGTACCCTATTTTTTTAATGTAGAAATGATAGGAAGAATGTAAGTGCGGGAAAATAAATAGCACGCATTGATTTATAGAAGTTCAGCTCACCTAGGGCCTAATCTTCCACCACCCCGGTATATCCGAAGTGGATTTCGAAAAAGAAAAAGAAATTTTATTAATAGATACAAAACTATTACCCCTTCACCTTGAAGAGCACCTCACTCTTCTTACAAAACCACATATGAATATTACCACAATCTTCTTATACCAATGAAAAGTACCACACTCTTCAACATCTAAAACTACCCAAGTGTTCTCTTACCACAAGAACACAAAACAAGGATGTCTTGTTTTGGATGATTGAAAAAATTCAAGATTACAACTCGATTGAAGTTTACAACTTTGAAGTTCAAGTGTAATCAAGAATAAAGTCTAGTACTCAAGATGTGCAAGTGAAAGACTCAGGCTAAACACAACAATAATATGAAAGTGAAGAACAAGAAGTTTGCTTGTGTTTGAATAGCTTGTGTTATTCTCTTGTTGCTTCAATCCTTCATCTATTTATAGGGGTGGTCTTGGATTTGATTTTTAGACATAGGCTCATCCTTGACTATTGAAATCTGTAAAATATTGCAAATCAAATGGATATTATAGCTATTACAAAATCAATCCCTTAAAACCATGAAAAGTTGTCTACTGCACAACGGATAGTTTGCTGATAAGACCTTAGGTCGACCGATTGACCACAAATACAAAATTTGAAATAAAACACAAGAAATGGCCTGTTGGACCGGTCCAAGGGGGGTTGGACTGTTCGACCTCCTGTTCGACCGGTCGTCCCTCAAGTGGACCGGATCCAACACCTCAAAAATTGAATACAGAAGAGTTCAGCAAAAATTGAAACACCCAGGTATTGGTCGTGGGTCGATGTTCGCCTATATTTTTAGCTCCACCACAAGTGTACGGTGTTCGTTATCGAATAGGGTAGCAAGGTCGTATCCACGGAGACTAATAAATCAATAGGCTAAGTATTGAGCCAAGATAGTTTTACTTTTATTTAGACGATCAATATTTGATGGTTGTTGTTTTGAGATTAAGACAATTTCACTCACTAAAACACAAGAATAAGATAACACAAATGAAAGAAGTATCAAGATGATGAAATGAATTTCCGAGTTAAGGTTTCGATTAATAATCCCCTTGTTGTCCGATTTAATCAAGCCACGTTATTATCAATATTCCTATAAGACGATCACAAAGCTATTTTATCCTCCCTCTCGAGATGCATATAAAATGTAGATTGAAATATCTATGCTAGCATCTCTACTCAACATAAGATATACAACTCCCAAATGCACAAAAGATCAAATGTCCTCACAAACATTCACAAATCTCTCGATTCATGCAAATATTCGTGTCAAATACTCAAGATCTAATATTGAAACTCATCTCTCGAATTATGAATCAATATATCAAACATGTTAAACCATTGGCCAAGTGATAAAACAAGAATAAGCTCAAAGTACTCAAATAGGCTTCAAGATAATAACTTCAACCAAGATTAAAACATCCAACAAGAGTTCATTAATCTACTTCCAAAACCCGGAAATCACAAGAGTTTAGCTACACATGATTAAACAACTACCACACAAAGTGTTCAAAGTCATTACAAATGAAACTAAAAGATTGAAACTAAAAGAGAAGCAAGAAAACTTAGGAACGTCGACAATCTCTCGATATATCTCCGTTCTTCAAGCTCCGATGCAACCCGATTGTCTCCTTGATGTCTCCTTCCAAGAGTTGACTCTTGTCTTGTGTTGTAGATCCCAAAAATGCCAGAATGTCCTTGTGTGCGCCCCCCAAAAAGCCTTTTTATACCTCCCATCATGTTTAGGGCTTAATGCTGCAGATTATGGGATTCCAGCGCAGACGCACGGGTGGTGCGCCCACTGGAATACCCCAACTCTCTATAGGGCGCACGGGTGGTGCGTCGGAGCACGGCCTACCCGTGCGCCACTCCGGTGAAATAATCTGACTCTCTGTAGGGCGCACGGGTGGTGCGCCCATGCATGGGCTACCCGTGCGCCCATCTGCAGCCTTCAATTATCCTTATACAGGGGTGCACGGGTGGTGTCTTGAGGCACGCCCAACCCGTGTGCCCCCTGTCTTTTCCGTGAACGCTCAACTTTCGCTCTTTTAGGCTTCACTTTTCGTATATCCACTCAATTCTCCGTGTTTCCACTTTGCTTTCCTCATATTCTTATTCAATTAGCTTCAAATATCATGAAATTCCTACAAAATAAGCAAAGTGTAATATCTTTTCCACAAGGAGTGAATATGTAACATTTAACGCGAGTATATGCATGTTTACTTATCATTATAGCTCGAAATACGCCTCAAAACACATGCAAAATTCACGCTTATCAGTCGACCGGTCGACCCCCTGGGAATTTTCGTCCGTCTCGTTTCTATTTCAGAAATCAAACTTTTAGGTATGGGTTGCCCTCTAGGACGACGGGTTGAGCACGAGATAGAAGTGTTGTCCAATTTTTGTCAAAAATAAATTTCAAGAAATATTCCAAAAAATTAGTACAAATATTTTAAATCAATTAGGAGTATTTGGACAACATTTAAAGACATTGTTTTGGTGAAAAACTCAGTTAAATAAAATCATCAAAATTACGATACATTTATCTAACAAACTCCCTCTTTTTTATGATTACAAACCAAAACAATTTTAAGAGGTTGATTTTGAAAACAAAACAAGCCCTCCCTATCAACATGCACAACAAGAGTAATTATAGAAGCAAATAACTAAAAGCTAAAAGCTCAGCTTTTACACTTTGAGCTTAAATATCAAGAGCTTAGAAGCTCCCCCTGTCAAAAAGAAATTATTAGTCATAAGAAGTCCATTATTCATCAATTGGACTAAGTTACATCCTCAACTTTATGCTTTTTTATCCACAGCTTATAACTTTTTTTGCGAGCTTTTTCTAGCTTCTTTGAGCTCATGAGCTTATTTCATGTTTCTCTCAACAACTGGCCGTTCAAAAAAGGTGGGGATGAGACAAAAATTCTCAATGGATGGGTGATCGTGTGTAAGTGTGGCTTATATAGATGCAGGAAAATAGTTATATGAAGAATGTATGATTCATGATGCATGCGTCACATGCGATTCACAAGCAACATGGTATTCGAAGTAATACAGTTTATATAATTTGATGAAATAGTTCATGATCATTCAGGCACTATGAATGCATTGCAAGTAGTTCAAGTAGTAGTTGTGTATATAACACCAACCAAAGCAAGTAATGGTTGCATATGGAGTGTAACGCCAACCCAAGCAAGTAATGGTTGTGCACGGAGTGTGACGGCAACTTAAGCAAGTAATGATTGCGCACGGAGTGTGATGCCAACCCAAGCACGTAATGGTTGTGTACGCAGTGTTACGCCAACCCAAACAAGTAATGGTTGCGCGCGGAGTGTGACGCCAACCCAAGCAAGTAATGGTTGCGTACGGAGTGTAACGCCAATCCAAGAAAATAATGGTTGCGCACGGAGTGTGACGCCAACCCAAGCACGTAACATTAGAACCATGTGGATCAGACAACAATTCCTATGTTCTACCTTATGACTCCCCAAACACGTTTGGCACATAGCCATATCTACTTTATTACTACCCGGAAGAGACAACTCCAACAAGTATGGCTTGCAAGGTCCAGAGTGGTCGTTGGCTTGCATATCCTTCACATGGCCGTCCATATCAAGCTTTTTTTCTCCAAATTGTCCCTTTTTGTTTTGAGTCTTGTATTGTTTTGTTGTTAGTGGTTTGTGTAGGGTAAAGTTGGGTGAAAAGGAATAGATTGGAGTGTATAAAATATTAAAGTGTATAAATAATAGAAGTTGATTGGGTGGATGTTTCCTGCATCCTAGCTACATGCTCTAGTCATCCATATCTCTCCATATATTATTATTATTATTATTACATATAGAAATAATAATTTTTGAAAATAATAAAATATTTAAATAAATATTTTTCTACAAAAAAATAGTTAGTTGTTAAGAAAGAAATTCAATCGGTCAATGTATCCGTTCAAAGTTAAAGAATCGACAATTGTCAAAGAAGTAAAATAGGTATGATTAATATACACCACAAAATAAAAAAAATTCTGAGTATAAATGTTGTATGTATCACGTCGTATTTATTTCAACGAAATCCAGAATGAGATACTTTGTCATTTCAATGCAAAAGTTGGAGTTTTATTAAATAAAAATAAGGAACTATTCCTTAGAAAATATAATTTTTTCTAATTGAGCTTTCAAGACATAAGACATTGTCTTTGTTAAAATATTAAATTAGTAGTAAATAATTTTCAAAGATCATAAGAATGAAAAGTTTGTTCGTCAGGCACGAAATCATATTTCTTCGAAATAGTTTTAAGCACTACTATATTTTATGCTAAGAATTTTAAAATTTTATAATACAAGTTTGATAAACCAAGATAATAGACTTTGAGTAAGGATGTTGAGTTTATCGTAGGGCAGAAATTGATTTATGTGATCCAAAACATCACTCTATAGCCCATAAGACCTTTGAATTATAATGCATTTCAACACGAGTTAGTTAATTTAGACAAATAAGGAGATAGGGATTATCCTTATCGTGTGCTCTCAAATTTCTATGTTGATAATATTCTATACTCAAACCCTCAAACCTTTTTTGTGTTCCACAATAACTCAAAAACTACATAAATATTCTTGTGTGTGGGTACAGTAAAATGATTGTAATTCAGTAGAAATGAATCATTATGGAATAAATCAATTTTGGAAAATAGTTGCCAAAGGAAATTTTAATTTTAGGAAAGACATCGATTGACAATTAATTAAATTTACTGCAGTAATAATTTAAGACTCTTATGATTTATTATGGTTCATTTTCTCGATCCACCAAAGTGATTTAATCGGATCCAATTCGACAAAACTCTAATAAATTATTTTGACCCAATTAAATCATGATCAAAATAAATTATTAATTTTATTCCACTCCACTAAATGAATAAATTAAAACTGCACTCTCAATCTAATTGAAATTACTGAAACTAATAATTATATCATCAGATTTATAGATAATAGAAATAGGATAAGATGACCAAGAATCCTTTGTCTAATATTCTTAAATCTCAATCTTCATCATTTATAGGACAGTTTCATGTGATTGTCAGCACAACTCAACAATTATTGTTGACTTATTAAGCTCAGATTTTACTTCCTATTAGAAGAACCGATGAGATCATGATCACGATTATTAAATAAGTGACAAATTTCAAAACATCATTTCCTTGTTATTTTGCTTTAGTTCCAAAGCATTGAGATCTTGACTATCAGATTCATATCACCCATTGATACCTTCAAGAACTTCGAGTTAGTAACTAGAGTCCATTATCTACTCAAGATTAAGGTGCCAAATATGATAATCAAGTAAAATTAATTTTTCTATTAGTCACTTGATAATTTAAATTCATGTTGTCTAGTCCAACACGTTACAATGTATTATTAATTTTATTACCAAGGTCAAAATAAATTTTAATAAAATTGAGAAAATATTATCAAAATAAATTGCCCATAATCATGGACCCTAATTATTTAGATTGAAATATAAAAATAATCTTTCTAGATTTATTGACTTAAGCACTCAATTTATAATACCAACAATATCCATGGACACAAGCTCAATATATCAAAAATAATGATTTACTCCTAGGGGCGCAACACTATCCAACAATAAATACTAAAAAACTCAGTGAACATACATACAAACACTCACAATCACAAATCATTAGCTTTGCCTAATATGCAATTAGTCGGTCCTTAATTTTCTTCAAGGATGCAGTAACATCTTTGATGCTAATCCTCTCATGTGGCGATTCGAGGGAGCAATTCAAAGCCAATTCCATGATGGAATGCAAACAATCCATCTTTGTACTTGACCATTCATCTTCCGTCCTTAGTAAGTTTGCATCTATAATTTGAACAATATCCGACATGGAATCTTGTACCCACCTCCTTAGGCTCAAATCTTTAACAAAACTTTCATCATTGGGCTTCACTCTTGTAAAAACTTCCATCAGCATAATACCGTAGCTATAAACATCACATCTCATTGACACACGTCCGTCCAATCCGAACTCTGCAAAAACAATCAGTTGAAAGATATATATATATATATATATATATAAGAAATTGGATAGTGATCAAGAGATTAAGGCCTTGTTTGTTTATGTTTCCAACAACCTATTTTCATTTTCCAACTATTCATAAAAGTGGAATCATGTTTGTCCATAAAATTTCCAATGAAAATCATCATTTTCATTTTCTATTTTTCACATAAAACAACATTTCAAACCTATATACTACCCTACATCACTTATCAATCACTATTCTCATATTTTAACTCAATTATATATATGGGACCCACCACTATCAACTCTATCTACTTAAAATATTACTATTTTTAAATTATATCTATCTAATGGGATCCACCACCTACAATCTTACAAATATAATATTATATATTCAAATTAAAATATTAAAAGTGGATCCCACCACCATCAACTTTTCAATTATTATATACATAAAATAATATTTGAAAATTACTCAACCAAACACAATCTCATTTCCAACCCTACATAAAACACACTTCAATTCATTCATCCAAATATAATCTAAATTTCCACACGAAAACCAATAAATTCTCAAAATTCTATTTCCAACTCCAGAAAGTGGAAATGGACCATGGAAACATAAACAAACAGGCCCTAAAATTTTCAAGCCCAGGACAGAAGTTTGATGTTCGATTCTCATCACCCCTCCCCTCCCGATATATAACTCAAAAAAAAGGATATATACACAACACTTTATCAAATATGCCTAAGGCACAAAGTTTGGAAAGACTAAAAAAGCACAAGATCTTTACCTGGTGCAATATAACCGAATGTGGCTAATGTCATAGTCTGTGTACTATTTCCTGCATCACCTAGAAGTTTTGCGACACCAAAATCGCACAAGCGGGCGACCATATTTTCGTCCAACAATACATTGCTCGGCTTTAGATCACAATGAACTACGGGGGTCGTCTGACCATGGTGGAGATATTGCAATGCAGATGCTACATCTATCATTATGCTAATTCTCTGAATTATATCCAAAAATATATCATCCGAATACAACCACTTCTCAAGGCTTCCATTAGGCATATAGTCGAGTATCAGGGCCTTAAAGTCTTGGTTGGAGCAAGACGCAACTACCTTACAAAGATTTCTGTGACGAAGGTTTTTCAACACTTGGCATTCTCTCTCAAAACTCTTGAATGCATCTTCTGATTGAGAATGGAACACCTTTACAGCCACAACTTTTCCATTTCTAAGGGTTCCTTTATAAACAGAGCCAAAACTTCCACTACCAAGTAAATTACTTTCGTTGTACCCATTAGTTGCTTCAACAAGTTCATAATAAGAAACTCTGGATGGAGCTATATCAGGTTCAAGATTTAATATCCTTGGGACACTTTTTCTCCTTCCAAATCTTGTAACTCCATATGCCAAAATCATGACAAGAACAAGTACCGAAGCCCCCACGCATATAAATATAACACGAAGCTTCTTCGTTTTTCTTTTTGGCCTAGCAGAAGTCGTTTTTCGACAAGGTGGGACTTGGTACCTTGCATCCCCACATAATCCTATGTTGAACATAAACGATTCTCGAGTGAAGTTCTTGAAAGGGCCACCAGAAGGGATTTCGCCGTTTAAATTATTATAAGAAACATTAAAGTCTTTGAGATGCGACAGTTTCTCAAAGGAGCCTGGGATTGAACCAGAGAGCGTGTTATGGGACAAGTCAATGATCTCTAAATTCACCATTTCGGCTATCAACTCTGGTATAGGTCCTTCTAAAGTGTTGTAAGCTAATGATAATGACCTTAACACTTGTAAATCACCTATTGAGGATGGAATAGTGCCTGATAACTTATTCATCGACAAATCAATGAAATCAACAGCCCTCAAATTTCCTATATCAGGAGATAAAGAGCCAACCAGGGAATTCGAAGAGAGATTCAACTGTAGAATATCTGTGATATGCCACAAGCTTAGTGGTATAGTAGAATCCAGCTTGTTGCTATCCAAATAAAGAGTCCTCAACGCGGTTATATTTCCTATACAGGCTGGAATCTCACCGTAAATTTCATTTACATTCAAGACCAACGTATTCAGATTTTGTAAAGCACAGATGGAGCTCGGAATAGTTGCATTTATTTTGTTCAATGAGAGGAACAATCCCTGAAGATTTCCAAGATTTGCTAAAGTTTTGGGAAATGGTCCTGTCAGGTGATTGCCCCACAAACTTAAAGCCATTAGGTTGGTTAGATTGCCGATTTCGTCAGGGATACTGCCTTTGAGACCACAATTATAAGCATATAGACTTTGTAAAGCAGAAAGATTACCAATGGAAGGTGGAAGTACGCCGTTTAAAGGATTTCCACCGATGTTCAGGCCTCTTAAGTTTCTACAGTACATTAAGGAAGTGATGAAGCTCATATCTTGTGAGGCACTCAAATTGTTTCCGAAAAATTGGATCACTTCAATATTCGGTAATCCATAGCCTAAATCCGGTGGAACGTAGCCAGTTAGTCGATTTTCTGCGACTGAGAGGATTCTTAATGTTGATATATTCAACAGACTTGTCGGTATAGATCCACTGATGTTATTCCCATCCAACAGAAACTCCTCCAAATTGTAGAGATTGCCAATTTCTTTTGGTATTACACCTGACAGATGTAAAAATTAAAACTTAGATATGACATGGTTATTTAAGTTGCTTTCTTAAATCTTGGTAGGCTTGATTACCTGTCAATTTATTATTGGTGAGATGCAAGAGCTGAAGCAGAGTTGCATTCCCAATCTCTCTTGGTATGGTTCCAATAAAATTGTTCCCCGACAGTCCAAGAGCTCGAAGCGCGGAGCATTCATGTAAACGTGTCGGGATGTGGCCACCAACGTTATTATCATGCAGGTATATCTCTGCTAGCTGATTGAGATTGGAGCACATGTTGGCTGGGAGAGTACCGGTTAGGCTGCTTTGTGCAATGTTAATATATTGCAACGACGAAATATTGAAAATGCTTGCCGGTATAGAGCCTGTGAAATTATTCCCTGGCAAGTCTATTTCCCTAAGAGTAGTGATATTGCCCAGCTCCTCTGGAATTTCCCCTGTCAAAACATTAACCGGATGAAATGTTGTCGCTATTATCCAAACAATTGTATGGAGAATTAGCTCTGTAACTATAGGGCGGTAGCAAAAAAGGTGCTATAAAAATCATGCGTGATGGCTAAGCAAAGAACTACTTAAATCAAATGCAGATAAACATAGTACCTGTGAAATTGTTGTCACCAAGATATAATATCTGAAGCTGCCTCAGGTTTCCGAATTCTCTCGGCATGGATCCGCTAAATCTGTTATATGACAACGATAGGATCCGAAGTTTTGAACATTTAGATAGGTTTGCTGGGATTTCTCCATCGAAGTCGTTGGCAGCCAAGTAAAGCCCTTCAAGACTTGGAAAAGTACCATGACAGATGCTATCAGGAATATTTCCATGAAAGCTATTCCCTGTGAGATCAAATCTTTCAATACTCGAGATGTTGTAAAGAGCCAACGGTACAGAGCCAGCAAGCCGGTTATATCTTAATGTGAACATCTTGAGGTTGAAAAGATTCCCAATCTCTTGGGGAATATTTCCTTGTATAGAATTGTAAGATAGGTCCAAAGCTTCAAGCTTTGACATATTAGAGAGCTCTTGTGGGATGAAACCTGTGAAACTGTTATTCCTAAGGTACAACAGTTGAAGTCCATGCAAGAAACCAAACCATGATGGAACATCTCCACTGAGAGTGTTGAAACTAAGATCGATAAATCTTAATCGCCTCAGCCGGGCGAAATCCTGAGGTAGATTGCCATGGAAAAGGTTTCTGCTTAGGTTAAGCGAAACGAGAAACGACAGGTTTCCCAATTCGGGCCGTAGAGTTCCTCTAAGTCCCATCATGGAAATATCTAAAGCAGTCACGCGTTGGTGGCGAGAACCACACGTAACGCCTATCCAGTCGCAAACAGAGGCCGAATCGGACCAGTTTTTCGACAAAATATGAGAAGGCTCTAAGTTAGTTATGTGGGATTTCAAGGAGAGGAGTACTGATTGATCAGTTGAGATATTGGTGACCATTTGAGCAGTAGTAACCATTATAGTGGTCTGTACCATCAGTAGTAATGCTAGTAGAAACAAGTGGTGTTTCTTCATGTTCACTAATTGCTTTTACTATTTGTAAATCAAATAGGATGAGAAGTACAATTCTTGAAAGCTGGTGGCATTAGGAGGTAAGGTTGTAGTATGAGAAAGGAGATGAAATGGTTGGCATTGTGTTAAAGACCTTTTTATGGTCATCTCAATGGCACAGCTGCTAGCTGAAAATATTATTATTAATATTATTATTATTATCATTATTAAGGAATAATTACAAAAAAGAAAAAAAGAAAAAACTGTGGTTCGGCCTAATTACAAAAAAAAAAATCGAGAAGTTTTTGAAAATTGCAAAAAAAAAAAACCCTTGAAATTTGATTTCATCTAACATTTTCCCCTATCCTAAACAAAAAAATATTTCAAAAATCCTACTGATATCAATAGAAATATTAAAATTATCTCATTAAATTTAAAACAGAATCACAGCTGTGGGGCTTTTTGTAATTTTAAAATATCTTTGAATTTTTTCGTAATTAGCCCAAACCTTAGGGTTTTTTTATTATCCCTAATTATAATAATAATAATCTTAATAATAATAAATAAGAGTAAATTAGAGGATGATGGTCAACAGACTCAACTTAATGATTCATAAACATCAATTTTATAATAGTTATTAGTGATAATTACAAAAAGTACCCTTGAGGTTTGACCTAATTACAAAAAATCCCATCTAACTTAAAAACTTACAAAAAGTACCCCTAAGGTTTGAAATATATTTCAAAATCCCCCTTCATATTTGTAAAATCATTGCAGATTACCCCTTAATTTGAACACTAAATCAAACCTTAGGGATACTTTTTGTAAGTTTTAAAGTTAGCTGGGTTTTTTTGTAATTAGGTCAAACCTTAGGGGTACTTTTTGTAATTATCCCTAGTTATTATAAGATTCAAACAGGAAGTGTCAGTCTAAGTTACTCTGAAGTTTTACTTATCTGATGTCAATAAGGTGTCAATGAAATCATAGTGAGTTGTAATCATCATAAGTACATATATTTTTACGAAAGAAAGGGGGTCACCAGTTACCAACTTACTAGTTCAAAATTTAAATTCGTAATGACTCCTCTTGAATATAAATGTTTCTAATTCTTCTGTGAAAGTAGAAATCAGAAATTCCATATTGCTCCCATCAAGTTGCAGATACCAAATTAACCCTATACACCAAAAGAAAAAACAAATACGACATATGCTATCATCTAACTATTCTGAAACACGTGTCAACTCTTCATGCTCCCAGTTCTAAAGGCGGCTTCACATTTACGGCTTCACATTTATCTGTGTGGCAACCATATATATTCCAAATTTTCATATATAATCTAAAAAATTACAGATCCAAAAATCAAGGATTTTATCTATAGCGTGTACAATCTATTTTTTTCATAAATGAAAGATTTATGAAAATCTAACACACCTCTGCCAGCTCCTCATTCGAGAGGTAAGCGAGGGGCATCTGACTCGATTCATTGTGGAAAAGTCCTGCTATCGCCCCGGGATCGGCGGATAATTGCCCTACTTCTAAAGATAGATAGAAAAGCGCTTTCCTAATCAAAACGCGTGGTTCACCGGTTCCACCGACTAGACCCAACGAGTGATTCAGTCGATACAGAAGTGCGCTTGAAGTGGGGGGTGTGTTGTCCCTATTGGGCTGGGCCCTTCCTACAATTCACCGAATAAAGGGAGTCTCACAAGGAAGGGCTTTCACTTAATTAAGTCCATACTAAGGTGAGTGTCGAGCTGGCCGGATCTGTAAGACGTCATCCCGGATTACAAAGAAACCAAAAATCATAGATTTTAATTTTAGATAACATATAATTCGGCATCTTTTATCTAAAATGTATGAAATACTAAGAATGCTTTGCGAAAGATGCTATACTAGTCGGTAAACTTATCTAAGGAGTAGAAAATAATACCAAAATCAAAGATTCTATCTATACAAAATAATTCTTGTGGTAGCTTCATATAAAAGGTCTGTAAAAACTACTTGAAAATTAGCCAGTTCTATATCTACGGAAGAGTAAGTCTTACGTGAGACCGTACCACGAATTTAAATTCGTGAGAATTGTTCAACCCATTTTACAAATCAAAATAATTTAGATCCAAATTCAAATGGGCTATCTAGTACGGTTATTTTAGGATTCGTTTCACTAAATTAATCCGTGAAACCATCTCATGTGAGTTTTTGTCTAATTCTTATATAACAGGCCTATAATATCTATATATTCTTTTTGGAAGATATATTGGGAATGACTCCATTTTCATTTCACTCCATTTTTGTAAGATATACTTTACAAAACGTTAAAAAAGGAAAAACAAAAGAAAACATGATTCTTTTTTTTCCAAATATATATAGTTTTCCTATTTTTCCAGAGACACCCGTGTATTACATGCGATTTGTCCAAAGACAGTTTTGGTATAGTTTACAAAGAAATTTTTCAGAATTTGAAATGACGATTTGTATGATACTCTTCAAAAGTTTGTATTTTTTTAGTATTTTTATTAGTATTTTGGATCCCTTATAACTATCACAAATAAATTTCCGACAACAAAAAGAATTGTCTT
This sequence comes from Rehmannia glutinosa, assembly GCA_016081115.2. Taxonomy (NCBI): domain Eukaryota; kingdom Viridiplantae; phylum Streptophyta; class Magnoliopsida; order Lamiales; family Orobanchaceae; genus Rehmannia; species Rehmannia glutinosa. Next base: position 55,334,167 of record CM071931.1, on the reverse strand, counting down.
TTGACAAATCCCGTGTAACACATGTACGTTATCTAGTATATTAATAAAAGAGAAAACAAAGAAAAGAAAATGTTAATATCCAAATGGTCGAAAAAACAGCAAAGAAAAAAAAATGTCAGTGGACTGAATCAAACCCCCAATCTGTCAGTCCTACAATTATGCAGCAAATTATTTAATTTCTTTAGTACAAATCAATGGCCTAAACATCACTTATCAATGTTGATCTTTATTCAGTCAAGATATGATCAATAAACTATGTATGTCATTAAATAGTTTTCAAACATCAGACAAAATATTGAAATATGATGCAGTGAGAGATTAAAGTTAAACTACATATTATTATTTATCTCTTTTTTATTATTTATGAAATTGCAAGGAAGTATCAAAAGGCGGTCAATTGACAAACAATATATTTAGAACCAAATCTTTTGCGTGCCGAATGTAAAAGAAGTATTTAATATTTGTATTATATTATTACTGTACTTCCATTATCAAGTCAAGGCTGACTTCTATGTAATTTGATTATGGAAAAAAGAAATAAATTATTAAAAGTATAGGTGGCCGAAAATTGGGCCTATATAGGTAGTCAAAACAAAATTAAAATATAACATAATGGTATTTTTCCTGGACATGGGACTGTCGTCCGACTAACGCCTAGCGATTTCTGCAATTTTAATATTAACGTGTTTCCATTAACAATTAGTCAATGCTGACCTTTTTATAATTTGCTAATGGAAAATATATAAAAATTATAAAAAGTACTTAGTTTTAAATGATGTTCAACAAAGAAGCCTTTAGGTACGAACTAAAGGACACTTACCAAAAAATTAGTTCATGAATTCCACAATCGTATTCATTTTTATTGCTTCTGTCAGATTTTGGCGATGTATTTTCAAGTCTAATTTCTAGTTTCTAATGTTGGAAAATAAATTTTTAAACTTTATTGATTTTCATGTGAGAATTGGGAATATGTATGGTTTGTTGTCTGGATTTCTATTATGTTATGTTTGGAAATGAAAATATATTTGGTTATAGTTTTTGAATGTACTTTTGATATAGGCTTGCATGATTGTAGTGTATTTCACATAGATTTTCGTGATTAAAATGAAAAATTATTTGGTTATGTTTTCAAAAGAATATTTCCATAAAAAAGTTAGAACTGAAAATGACTTCATTTCTATTGAGAATTGAGAACTTCCTAAACAAACATAAACTTATTTTTTGGAACTAGTAAGAAACACGTGCGTCGCACGTGATCCATATGACTTTACTAAAATAATTTTATTATTTAATAATTTTATTGATTATTATTAAAATATTAGAAAGTGTGAAATATTAATTAAGTTTAAATATTACACAATATTTAATATATATTTTGCTTTACTTTAATTATAGATCGATATGAATTGTTAAATAATCATTTTAAAGAACTCAATCCCACAAAAAATTTACAATTAGTATAACAACGAAATAAGTTTTATATTAGCTTACGATACACTCATGGGTCTTTTTCATTGTTATGGCTAGAAAAGTCTTTTCTCTTACATGATTTTCGAATTCTTTTAGCATTGGATGCATTTTACATAATCAGACAAATAATTTAGCTTATAAGTCATAAGCTAATGATTAATAAAAATCACATGCAAGTTATCGCATTAATAAAAAAATAATTAATTAAATATTATACCAAAACCCATCATAATATCATCATTTTATTTGTTATTGTTATTCAATTAAAATAAAATAAAATAAAGGTTAGACAAATTCGTATGCTTCATGTGCTTACTTCTTTTATTCTATCTCAGTTCTTTGATTAAAAAAATGTAAAAAAAATTACAATATAATATATATGTAAAAAAATATATTATTTTAATTCTAGTAACAAAGTCAATATTTTATCATGACACTTAAACTTAAAGTTTGTAGTCCTCCTATTTCTAGTATCTTAAAAATAATAAACTTTAACTTAATATATATAAAAATGAATCCATTATTTTCATCGAGAGTCGGGTATTAAATAAAACTATGAAAAAGTGATAAGTCAAAATCTGAGTTTTGAAACTCTATTCAATTGCACACAAAATATCTTTATTTAATAAATAATAAAACCAAAGACAGTCTTATGAAAGAAAAAATAAGTTAACAATTTTCACGCGTCTATCTTCAATATATAAATATAATACTAATTAACTTTTATGTTTGAATTTCTTTTTGCATTCACTTATGTTTTTAAAAGTTATACATAATAAACTAAAAACTAATATAGTTAGTTAAATTTCATAAAGTTTTAGAAAGATACGTTATACTATTATAGTTTTCTACTTGCAATTGAATTTGACTATTTTGGTTATATTAATATTTATACTTGCAATTGAATTTGACTATTAGAAAGATACGTTATACATTATACTATTAGATAGTTGTAAATTTTGTGAGCCATATAGTTATGAAAATTGCAATTATCTCAATACACTGAAACTAATCTATATTTGTTTGAAGAGACTGTAAATTTAAAATTGATCTCATTAATCTCGCTTATAAAATCATATTATTTGTTGTAAAATATAATTATCAATCCATTTAAGTGCCTTTATTGAGAAAATGGTATATAGTACTTTAATTTTTATTTAAAATTTTGATTGAATTTTTGATCAAATAAGAAAATATATAGTTGCCAAAAATTTAGATATCAAGTATTGAAAAACCCCTTAACTATTCTCTTTCGCCTCCTTATGTCGGGAATAATTCATATTACTTAGCACTAAACATGGTCATTTCACTCTAATTTATTATTATATATAGTTTAACACAATAAATTTGATACATAAATATTATTTTGAATATTTTGATTATTATATTGGTACTTAAATTAACATGTAATTTAAGAAATATTAATCTTTAATATATATATCAAACTATTTCATATTAAATAAATTTAGTTTATTTATTTATTTTTTTACAATTGCATATACATACAGTGGCTTTCCATTTCTGATTCTTGTTTTCAAGTTTTTCATGATATTTGATTTTGTAAAAGTTAGAATAATTTGTACCCAATTTTATAATAATTGTCTTTGTGCTTGAATAGTTATAAGTCATAAAGATGTACTTTTAAAATGAACTGAGATTTTATCAAAAATATCAAATTATACATATTATATGAAAGCCATTTAATTTTTCTTTAGAATTCCCGGTTATGACTCACATATTTTTTTAAACTATTTATTTTTATTCTTTCAAATCTTTATAATATGTTTCATTTGGTTTAATCCTAAACTATCTATATATGTGAGATTAACCCCCAAAATTATTTAGATCAATCTCAACTCATTAATAATAAGTATAACCATTTATTTTTTAATATTTTTTATTCTTAGTTCACTCTTATTTGTTGCAATTATTTAATTTACTTAGTTTTTTTATGAATGTTATGTTCGTATTTGAACTAATATATAATTTGTAATATATAATTACTTTCTCAATAACCAAAATGTTACATATTAAATGAGTTTATTTTTTTATTCTTTTGCATAGCAGATATGATCTTTTAGACTAATCCAATTTTAGCACACATGTTTCACTCTTTCAAACCATTTTATTAAAATTCAATTATTTTGGTATACGTTTTTATTATAAATATGTATCATATTGATATTTTAAACTTATAATTTTTAAGGGTGTAACTTTCAAACGACATTCAAGTTTTATCACAAATGTCAATTTAAACATATGGATTTTTTTTTATTAAGTTTGTCTTCTTTGTTTTTTTTTTTATAAATTTATATATATACAACTTTTAACACTTTTTTGCATTTGTTCTTAGAATTTATAGGATATAAAATAATCAAAAAATTGAAATCATAATATATTAACAAAATAATAAATTAGAAACTAAAACTTATAATGTTATATATAGAAAATTAAGTAAAAGTCATATTAACACATGTAATTAAAATTTAAAAGGTAATGTTTTTGCTGCGACACACTTGTTTTGGTTCTTGTTCGCTTTTTTTTTATGTTAATCTTATTCCTTTTATTTTGTACTTTTTATTTTACTGATACAACTAATTAAAATAAAATATACATGAAATTACAATAAAGATAAAATATAAAATTCTCTTGTTTTCAGTATTATTTCTTTAACAACCACCCAAAAATTCATTTTTAAATTGCATATTACTAATTGAGGGAGAATTTTTCGACCATAAAGGAATTATGTATTTTCTCTACTTTTTATTTAGCATCAAAACCACCTAAAATATTTTTTATTTTATTTTTTCTTATCGTGTATATTGAATTTGATCTTTTTCTTATAAACTATAATAGACATATTTAATTATTGGGAAAATTTAAAAGAATATAAAAAATATACAATTTTGCATCATACTAAAAGTTAAATAGTTAAAATTTTCTTCTATAATGACTTGTGTATATGTTTAGAACATATAGTTGAAGATTTTGAAACCTAGTTTAAATTTGAAAATTGAATTTATAAGAAGTTTAAAGTATTCTTAGTGTTATGATTAAAAAAATATATTTTCAGATTCTGAAATCTTTTTTTGGCTATAATGAACATCTCTCATATAATAAAAAACAAAAAGATTAAATAAAAAACAAAACTATAGAAAAACATAAATTCTTAATTTTCACAGTGTTGAACATTATAATGTTAAAATTTTCTCATGGGAAGTCCTTATATATACTTATGACATATGGTTAGAAAGCTCTCGGAGTCTAGTTTAATATGAAGCTAATATTATTTGAAACTTCAAAATATTTTAAGAGTTACAGCTGAAAGAATAAATACTTTTAAAATGTAGAATATAAAAGGTCACATTGTCTTATAAGTAAACAAATAGGAGCTAAATATAAATATCAAATTACTTAGTTGTCCTAAACTTTTACTATGTCTAAAGGATTTTTTTGTCCAATCAAAAATTTCAAAAAACATTCACACTTTTAAGATAGTACTAGTAAGAAACACGTGCATCGCACGTGATCCACATGACTTTACTTAAATAATTATATTATTTAATAATATTATTAATTATTATTTAAATATTAAAAAGTGATTTATAAATAAATAAATATTAACTAAATTTAAATATTACAAAGTATTTAATATATTTTTTTACTTTAATTATAGATCGATATAAATTGTTGAATAATTATTTTCAAAAATTCAATCCAACAGACAATCTAAAATTAATTTAACAACAATATAAGTTCTATATTAGCTTACAATGACATTCATCAATGCATTTTTATGGCTAGAAAAGTATTTTCTTCTTAACTGATCTTTGAATTCTTTAAGCATTGGATGCGTTTCACATAATAAGACAAGCAATTTAGCTTAAAATTCATAAGCTAATAATTAATAAATCACAAGTTATTGAATTAACTAAAAAAAGTAGTTAATTAACTTTTATACCAAAAATCCAGCATAATGTCATCATTTTATTTGTTATGTTATTCAATTCAAAAAATAAAAATAAAGTTTAATCAAATTCTTATACTTCTTGTGCTTACTTCTTTTATTCTCTCTCAATTCTTTGATTAAAGAAATTAAAAAACAAAATTACAATATAATATATATGTAAAAAAAAACTTGTTCCATATATTATTTTAATTCTAGTAACAAAATCAATATTTTATCATAATACTTAAACTTAAAGTTTGCAGTCTTCATGTTTCCACTGTCTTAGAAATAATAAACATTAACCTAATATATAAGTTAATCCATTATTTTCATCAAGAATCAAATATTAATTAATACTATGAAAAATAATAAGTCGAAATCTAAGTTTTGAAACTCTATTCAATTGAACACAGAATAACTTCACTAAATAAAAAATAAAACCAAAGATAACTTTATAAAAGAATAATAAGCTAACAATTTCATGTGTCAGTCTTTAATAATTAAATATAATACTAATTAATTTTTATGTTTGAAAATTATTGCAAACACTTAAGGTTTTAAAAGTTCTATAATTAAACTAAAAACTAAGTTAGTTTTTTTAAATTTCATAAGATTTTAGAAAGATACATTATTCTAGTAGAGTTTGTATTTGCAATTGAATTTGGCTCTTTTGGCCAATATTAAAATTTACATAGTTAGTGAATTTTGTAAGACGTATAGTCAAGAAAATAACAATTATTCTTAGTATACTAAAACTAATCTATATTTGTTTGAAGAAAATGTACATTTAAAATTGATCTCTTTTAATCTCGTTTACAAAATCATATTATTTATTATAAAATATAATTATCAATCCATTTGTAGTGCCTTTATTGCGAAAAAGGTATATAGTACTTTAATTATTATTTGAAGTTTTTATTGAATTTTTGATCAAATAAGAAATATAGTTGCCAAAAGTTTATATGTCAAGTTGTAAAAAACCCCTTAACTATTCTCTTATGCCTCCTTATGCCGAGGAGAATTCATATTACTTAGCACTAATCATGGTTACTTCACTCTAATTTATTTTTGTATGGTTTAACATAGTAAATTTGATACATAAATAGTATTTTGAATATTATATTGGCACCTGAATTAACATGTATTTAAGAAATATTAAACTTTGACATACATACAGTGACTTTCCATTTCTGATTCTAGTTTCAAATTTTTCATAATATTTTATTTTGTAAAAATACGAATAATTTACACCGAATTTTATAATTATTTCTGTTCTTGAATCTTTATAAGTCATAAAGGTGTACTTTTATAATGAATTGATATTTTACCCAAAATGTCAAATTATACATATTATGAAAGTTATTTATTTTTTTTTAGAATTTCCAGCTATGACACACACATTTTTTGTTAACTATTTACTTTTATTCTTTCAACTTTTTATAATATGTTTCATTTGGTTTAATCGTGAACTATCTATATATATATATATGATATTAACCCTTAAAATTATTTTGGCCAGCCTCAACACATTAATGTCAAATATAACCATTTCTTTTAAAATCTATATTATTCTTAGTTTTCACTTTAATTTGTTGTAATTATTTAATTACTCAGTTTGTTATGAATGTTATATTAGTATTTGAATTAACATACAATTTAAGTAATATATTAATTTCTCAATAAATGTTAACTTTGTATATGTTAAATGAGTTTTTTTTTTGTTTGTGTATCATATATGATCTTTTAGACTTAATTCGATTTTAGCTTATGTTTAACTCTTTCACATCATTTCATTAAAATTTAATTATTTTTGTATATATTTTTATTATAAATATATATCATATTGATATTTTAAACTTATAACTTTTTAAGGGTGTAAGTTTCAAATGACATTCATGTTTTATCATAAATGTCAATATAATACATATGGATTTTTTTATTAAGTTTTCCTTATGATTTTTTATATAAATATATTTATACACAATTTTTAATATATTTTTTCACTTGCTCTTTTATTTATAGGAAATAAAACAATTAAAAGATTGAAATGATAACATATACAAAAAAATAGGAAATTAGAAACTATAACTTATAATGTAAGATATAAAAAATTAAATAAAAGTCATATTAACACATATAGTTAGAATTTAAAAGGTAAATATTTTTGTTGCAGCAAACTTGTATTGGTTCATATTCTTTTTTTTCCATGTTAATCTCATTCCTTTTATTTTATAATTTTTATTTTACTGATATGGCTAATTAAAATAAAATATGCATGGGATTTCAATAAAAAGAAAATAAGAAACTCTCTTGTTTTCAATATTATTTATTTAACAACCATAAATAAAATTAATTTCAAAATTACATATTACTAATTGAAGGAGTTTTCCGACCATGGAGAAATTATGTATTTTCTCTACTTTTAATTTAATATCAAAACCACTAAAATATTTTTTTATTTTATTCTTTTTTATCATATCTATTGTATTTTGATATGTTTCTTATAAATTATAATAGACATATTTAATTATTGAAAAAATTCAAAAGAATATAAGAAATATACAATTTTTCATCATACTAAACTTTAAACAATTAAAATTCTCTCCTATAATGATATATGTTTAGAACATATGGTTAACGATTTGATGAAACCAAATTTAATTTGAAAATAATTTTTTAAGAAATTTAAAGTATTCTTAGTGTCATGATTAAAAAAATATATTTTTGGTTTTTTGAAAGAAAAAAATTGAAATAATGAACATTTTAAAAAAGTTTAAATAAATAACAAAACTATAAGAAAACATAAATTCTTAATTCTACATATTCTCAACTTATTTCATGTTTATTGGTGGCTGAAGAAAACAATGTCACCAAGCCCGACCCACAGGATCAACTCCATTACTAGATCCAAATTCAACATTCCCTGAAGTGAATGCTATCTCCTCCAGTCGAGGGCATGGACGAGGACGTGGTTACACTCGTGGTCGTGGTCGAGGTCGTGGACGTAGTGTTGGACATCACAACACATGGATGAATCCCAATTTTCATGGAAATAAAGGAAAGAATCCAAATAAAAATAATCCGCCAAAAACATCTACACCTAACTATGAAACTGCTTGTTATAGGTGTGGAATGACTGGACATTGGTCTCGTACCTGCCGTACAACACCACATCTAGTAAAAGTTATATTTAGCCTCAAAAGAAAAGGAAAAGGGAAAAGGTGTAGAAACTAACTTGATTGAAAGAGAAAGCTAGAGTAGAGATAACAAAGATTTTGTCTTGTTTTGTTGTATTTTATTCATCACTTTCACTCACTATTTATAATACAACAAAGATGATAACTTAAAGAGGGCAATTAAAAGCCCAACAATAAATTCTACATAACTTAAAATGGAGATGTAACATTCACATAAATTTAATATACTCATAACACTCCCCCTTGAATGTACATCTCATAATATACTGCCTCGTTAAAAACCTTGCATGGTAAAACCCTATGGGATAAAAACCATGACTAAGGGAAAAAGAGTACAATATATAATTCTCCCCCTTAACTTAGCATATATCTCTGATACGTCGCATACCGATATTTTGTATAAGAAGTTTAAACACTTTTGTAGGTAGCGACTTTGTAAATAAATCTACTAAGTTTTTATCAGATCGAATCTGACAAACATTAATCTTTCCTTCCTTTTGAAGTTAATGGGTGGAGAAAAATTTAGGTGATATATGTTTGGTTCTATCACCTTTAATATATCCTTCTTTAATTTGAGCGATGCAAGCTGCATTATCCTCGTATATCACTGTTGGATTCTTCGAATTCAACTGGAGTCCACAAGAATCTTGTATATGGTGGATCATGTACCTGAGCCAAACACATTCTCTTCCTGCTTCGTATAATGCAATTAATTCTGCATGATTTGATGATGTGGCTACTAAAGTTTATTTTGTTGAACGTCAAGATATGGCTGTTCCACCATATATAAATAGATAGCCTGATTGAGATATAGCTTTATGTGGGTCAGATAAATATCCTGCATCCGCATACCCTACTAAACTTACAATTGTAGGATCCTCGAACTTTTGATAAAATAATCCCATGTCACTAGTTCCACGTAAATAACGTAGAATGTGTTTGATACCATTCCAGTGTATGCGTGTTGGTGCAGAACTATATCTTGCTAATAAATTAACTGAAAAGGCTATATCTGGTCGGGTATGATTTGCAAGATACATTAAAGCACCTATAGCACTTAGGTATGGTACTTCAGGACCTAATATCTTTTCATTGTTTTCTCGAGGACGAAAAGGATCTTTTTCTAAATTAAGCGATCGTACTACCATCGGTGTACTTAATGGATGTGATTTATCCATATTAAAACGTTTTAGAACCTTTTCTGTTTAATTCGATTGATGGACAAAAATACCATTCTTAGTATGTTCGAACTGAAGGCCGAGATAATACCTTGTAGTACTTAAGTCCTTCATTTCGAATTCATTTCTTAAGTAATCGACAGCCTGTTAATAAACACGCATGGACTTATAGTATTATTTGTAAATCCTTTCTTTAGTAAGTATTCACTAAGACGATTGTACCATATTCGTCCTGACTGTTTAAGACCGTAAAGGGATCTTTGCAATTTTATGGAATACAACTGGCGAGGTTTTGTTTGTAATGCTACATGCATTTTTAATCCTTTTGGGATTTTCATATAAATTTCTGTATCTAATGATCCATATAGATATGCAGTTACGACATCCGTAAGACGCATTTGGAATTGTTCTGGAACTGCAAAACTAATAAGAAATCTTATGGTAATAGCATCGACTACAGGGGAATATGTTTCTGTATAATCAATTCCTGGCTTTTGTGTAAAACCTTGTGCAATCAATCTGGCTTTATACCTTACAACCTCATTGCGTTCATTTTGTTTTCTCACGAAAACCCGTTTATAGCCAATTGGTTTAATATCTTTAGGTGTTTGAACAATTGGTCTAAATACCCCTCGCTTATTTAACGAGACAAGTTCATCTTGTATTGCTTGTTTCCAACTTTTCTAGTCACTTCTATGTTGACAATCCTCAATTGATCTTGGTTCATAGTCATCTTCATCTGCGATATCCATGGCAATCGAATATGCAAAACTGTCATCAATAGGTACTTCATGTCTGTACCATCCAATTCCAGTATTGACATAGTTGATCGTTATCTCATAATTTTCTTCTATCTTATCCATGTCTTTATTTTCTAAATCTTCTGATAAAATATCTTCTGGAATCTTATCTTCAGGTAAAGTCTTTTCTGGGATTATTTCATTATGGATAAGACTTGCCGTCTTATGATTATTTGTTTGAGCAACTTTGAAAAGTTCTTCCCCCTTTCTAGGGTTTGAACTCCTCTTTCGAGGGTTCGAATCTTTAGATCCTAATGGTCGACCACGCTTCCTGCGTTCTTGAGATTCACTTGCTATATGTTTAGATATTTCAATAAGAATTTCTAAACGAGCTGGAATATTTTCAGCTGGTATATGAGATTGCATCATTTTCTTAATATCAGTGAATGCATTTGGCAGCTAATTTGCAATATTTTGCAAATGTATAATTCTTTGAACTTCTAGCTCACATTGATCCGTTCTTCGATCTAAAATATTAATTGGAAAAGTATTCCACGTGATTTCTTGTTTGACTATCTCCTTTTCATTTCCACCTAAAGTTGGAAATTTTGATTCATCGAAGTGACAATCTAAATATCTAGCTGTAAATAGGTCACCTGTCATGGGTTCTAGATATTTAATAATTGAAGGGGATTCAAAGCCTACATAGATTCCCAACCTTCTTTGTGGTCCCATTTTGGTGCGTTGTGGAGGAGGTATAGGGACATAAACAGAACATCCAAATACCATTATATGTGAAATATCAGGTTCTCTTCCAGAGACAAGTTCTAATGGAGATAATTTATGATAAGCGGTTGGTCTAAGCCTAATTAAGGCTGCAACATGAAAAATTGCATGTCCCCAAGCAGAGACGGGTAGTCTAGACCTCATTAGCAGTGGTCTAGCTATCATTTGCAACCTTTTAATTAGTGCTTCTGCAAGTCCATTTTGAGTATGTGTATGAGCCACTGGATGCTCTACTGTTATTCCAAGTGACTTACAATAGTCATTGAAAGCTTTAGATGTAAATTCTCCAGCATTATCCATTCTCATTTTCTTTATGGGATAATCTGGAAAATGAGCCCTTAATTTAATAATTTGGGCTAAAAGTTTTGCAAACGCAACATTTCGAGTTGACAAAAGGCTAACATGTGACCACCGCGTTGATGCGTCTATTAACACCATAAAATATCTGAATGGTCCAGATGGTGGTACAATAGGCCCACATATGTCACCTTGAATTCGGTCAAGGAACATAGGAGATTCCAAATTCACTGTTATTTTAGATGGCCTTTTTACAAATTTTCCAAGAGAACAAGCCGCACAAGTTAAATCATTAATTTTAAGAATCTTCAGGTTCTTACGTGGGTGCCCATGTGAACTTTCAATAATTCTATGCATTACTGTTTCACCTGGGTGACCTAACCTTTCGTGCCACAAGGAAAATATTTTATGATCAACTAACTTTTGGTTAGTGACACTATTTGATTCAATTGGATCAATATATGTGCCATATAATCCAGGTGTATAATATTGTATCATTTCTAAGATCCTTTTATGACCAGTTTTATAAGATACAATACATAAATATTCAGTATCATCTTTATTACACGTCTCGATGTGGTAGTCATTTTGCCGAATATCTTTAAAGCTAAGTAAGTTTCTTTGAGACTTACTAGAGTATAAAGCATTTTTTATATTGATCCTTGTCCCTTTGGGTAACAAGATAGATGCTCTTTCGGAACCTTCTATTATATTAGTAATACCCGATATAGTAGTTACAATTTTCTTTTCCATTTGAATATTATGAAAATATATTTTATTTTTTAAGATAGTTACTTTCCTGAAGACTCGTAAAAGAAAAGGGTAGTCAAATAATTTTCTTATATATAAAAAAATGAAATACTTAAAAAAAATGTTGCAAGTCATCCACGTATCTCGCTCGCCGGCTCCAATAAGGTACAAGTTTCCATAAATCTACATCTCATTCAACGATACAATTGTCATGATATCCATGCATTATGTCATAATAATAATAATACTTATTTCATAATTATCATGATTTTGCATGAATTTTTATTACGTCATGATTCCACATTCTGAAACCTATAATATATGAGAAGTTTGAGACAATAACGCACAATCAATCTTGAATGACTCGCATTATAAGTTCGTGTGTTAGATTACATATTCTTTCAATCGTTAGAAAGAATTTAGAGGATGAGATCATAGCTAAGTACTCTGAATATCTTAATCGAGGTTAATAACTTAAATTTCGAGGACGAATTTTTTTTAAGTGGTGGAGTTTGTAATAACCACCCACTTATAATAATATTATTTATAGTATTTTAGTATAATAATAATTATATATATGTATATATGTGTGTAGTATAATAAATTTGTGATTTACATTTATTTTCAAATCTATCTCTTAATTAAAATCAATTTTTTTAATTTAAATTTAAACAGTTACATTAGTTCATTAACTTAACTAAGAAGAAAATCCATCAGATAAATCCATTTAAAAGGCATTAATTAAAATCTACGTTAATTGAAATTAGTTAGAACTTACGTTATTAAAAAGGTTAATTAATACTTATATACATTAATACTTACATTAATAAAACATCAACTTAATACACTAATATATATATATATATATATATATATACACATATGTGTTTGTATAATACAGATGGTACTATGAAGTGTGTGTGTGTTATCGTGTATGTGTGTGAGTTTTTGAGTGAATATATAATTACTAATTTCTATTTAAGTATGTGTTTTTATTCAACAAATAAAAGCCTATACTTTTTATTTTTAAAAGATCACTATATATATTCTTAATATGTTTATATTTTCTCAATATTTTTATAATGTATAATATTCTTATAGACATTTTACCAAGATATATGTATAAGATCCATAATACTTGTTACTACTCTTAAACTTTTAAGATGTTCAATATTCTAAGATAGCTTATTTTAGTTTCATAATGGGATACAAAGAAAATTTAGAGATCTATGATTTACGACATAACAACTATCAAGCTCTGATTATCTGCATCAAGGCAACTATTATTTAGAGGTGGGGATATTTATATTCAAGTATTGTTTGTCATTTTTAAATGCTTCATATATGTGTTTTCGTTTATGTGCAATGTGGAAAGAGAAAATCATGTTAGTTAGGGACCGTAAATAGGTTCGGGATCAAAAGTATCCTCAGGTTAGCCCGCAACACTATGATCATGAACATTATGTTAGTCAGGGACCGTAAATAGGTCCGAGATCAAAAGTATCCTCGGGGTAGCCCGCAGTGCTATAAAGTAACTGGCCAGTCAGAGGAAATATTATAGAGGAAAAATTACATGTTGAATATTTACGATTATGCTTATGTGTAGTATTTAATTTTGACAAGCGTGTCCCCACTGAGCGAGTTGAAAAGCTCACCCCATATTTATTAACACTTTTCAGGTTGAGGAGCCCGAGCGAGGGTTAGAGGCGGTGGATGCGAAGTCAACGATTTTTATTTAATTTGAAAATTTTGGAAAACTTTATTTTATTGATGATTTTGAAGTATTGTGATTGCAAGTGTTTTATATTTAGTGGACAAATAATTTTGGATAAAAAGTATTTTAATTTATTTAGATGTAAAATTTTTAATTATAGACTATATTTTACAAAAGATGCTCTTTTATAGCTCTTTTATTTAATTACTTGAATTTTTAAAAACCGGGTCGTTACATGAGCACATGTAAACTTTTATAGAATTTCAGATTTTCAGTTTTCATGAAATTCATCAATTCTCTATAATGCCCAAACATCTTAGAACTCATGATTTTCACAATTGCAGAAATTATATAGAATTGGTATAGATACTTACCTTGATCCATAGCAATTCTTCTTGAACAAATGAACACTTAATATATAAATTATTCTCTTCCTCCTTGCCTTCTCTTTGCACTCTTCTTGATGGTTAGAAGACTCCACAACTCTCTTCTTTTATAATAGTATTCCATACATTTATTTTTTTTCATATTAAAGAGAAGAGTTATCATCTTTTCTCATTTATGGCAGAGGAAGAGGGATTAATTATCTCCCGATTTTAATATTAAAAAAGTTTAAATAAATAACAAAACTATAAGAAACATAAATTCTTAATTCTACATATTGCTGAACTTTATAAGGTTGAAAATTTCTCATGTAAAATCCTTATATATGTTTATGACACATGGTTAGAGAGCTCTCAAAATGCAGTTTAATATGAAACTAATATTATTTCAATATTCAGAATATTTTAAGAGTTATAGATGAAAGAATAATACTTTTGATGTGTGGAATATAAAATTTCACTTCTCTTGTAATTGAACAAATAGAAGCCAAATAAATATCCAATTACTTAGTTGCCCCTAAATTTTACCATGTCAAATGGATATTTTTATTAAATCAAAAATTCTAAGAAATATTCACACTTTTAAAATAATGTAGATATTGATAGATAGTTGGAAAGTGGAAAACTACTATTAAAAACATGACCAGGCCGAAATCTCCCACATGAGTAATAGTCAAAAGAATCTATTCAAATATACAATATAGCTAGAAACAAATTCCAACAGTCCAAATTAGTAATGTTGTATTTCAACAAAAATAATAATAATAAGTAAAGTGGGATTTCAAGGTGAGGAGTACTGATTGATCAGTTTAGATATTTGTGATCATTAGGGCAATAGCAACCATTACGGTGGTGTGTATTAACTGTAACGCTAGTAGAAATAAGTGAGGTATATATGTTCATGATGTTCACTAAATATTGCTAAGGCTCAAAATAAACCAAACTATTAAATACTCCACTCGAGATCGTTAATATTAGATATTGATAGAATATGTTGCCCTATTAATCAATATAGCCTGATTTTTGTGAGTGTTAATAAAAATCTTTGGTGTCAGACAGTGGTGTTATAACACTTAACACAGGCACTATAAAAATAGAATGCACAGCGGAAATAAAAAATAACACCAGGATTTTTAATGCACGAGGCCACGCCTAGAGAAGAAACAATTCAATATTAGAAAAGCAATGCTTATTACAAATACGATTGGATTTACAAAAAACATAAAGACTCCCTCTTTATCAATTCACCAACACTCGTATAAAACTAATACTTTGATCGAATCTTCCAAAATCTCAGCCTTGTTGGAATCCCTCCAACTTCAAATCCCTTGAACGGTTGAGTCAATCCACACCGTAGATCTTTCACCTTCTTCTCCCGAAGAATAAGAATTATCAAACAATATATTTCTTGAAGAACAATATAGCTCAATGGTGTTTTTCTGGATAATTTCTTCAAGAGGTTGATCTCTCCTTTTATAATGAACAAAATCAATCCCCTGTGGCTAAAATCAAGTGATTTACTGATTCCCAGATGGGGGTTACAATCTAAAAAAGGAGGACAACAAAAACAAATCATTTCCTTATGGGTGAGAACAAAGACACAAGGAAAGTGATTAAATGGCAATAATAAGGGCTGAATTAATCTCGATAAGACATCCAAGATTATCAGCAATCTTCTCAAAATAGAACATAAGTCATAAACCAGAAACAGAGAATCTGGCATAAAATCCGCCCAGATTTTGTGCAGACAGTGTTCATCCCAGAGTTACAACACCAGATTTTGCACTGTGCAGAAAGACCAAATTTGCCAATAATAATAACATTAACAATCTCCCCCTTTGGCACTTTTGGTCAAAACGAATCATGCATGAAAAATAAAAAATCATAAGTGAAGCAACACTTTTGATTTAAATCATGCAAACGTTAGCACAGTCAAAATAACAAGCATTTATCCAATAGCATACATATCCAATCAGTTTATCCAAAATAAAACAAGTTTTATCATCAAACTACAAAGAAAGATAAACATTGAATGCTTATAGACAGAGTCATCATTTGACTCCCCCTCAGAGTCAGCCACATCATCTTCCTCATCAACATATTCAAACTCCTCCTTAGAAGCAACACCATCATCTTCTTCCTTATCGCTGGACTTTTCGGACTCCCCCTCAAAAAGGTCTCATCTTACTTGACTCAGTTTGCTCCCCCTTACTTGGTTCTCACCTCACTAGAGACTCTTCTCTCCCCTTTTTGACCAAAAAAAGATAAATGAAGCTAACCAAACTTTGGATATTTTTTGGTCAAAACAATCTTCTTCAAGAATTTGAATGTAGTCCTTACCAAAATTGATGAGAGAATGAACCGCCATAATTGGAGTGATATAAAGGGCGACTATGGGAGTTTCCAAGAATAGCTTCCAACTGCAAATTTTGAAATTCAAATATTTTTGGAACCATAATTCAAGGTGTGCAATTAATCCAAAACAAGCACTGATGATCAATTCCTTTTATAAAAGACAAATTTAAGGAAAAAAAATATTTCCAAAAATAATGTACCACATCGAATCAAGAAGAGAGATATTTTCCACAAGCCCAAAAGTGATCCTGAGAGATGCCTAGAATGATGAATTTATTTCTGACAAGAATAAAATGGCCTCGGGCGTTTTTGGTGATGTAACCCAGTGTTGTACCACCATTTTTCAAGAACATCGCCACACAAAGTCAATTGATCAAAATCATTTTCCCATTTAGCAATCTTTTAGTGAAAGGAATAATCAGTAGAACATTTAGCTAGTCGGTAGCTTTCGCTCCAAAACATAGGTAGCTCTTTCTCAGAAGATCATAACATGATTCAAGCATATAAAAGAACATAGAATAGTTCACAAATGAATAGCTTTCACACACAATGTATTGGCAGCTTTTTCCGTCAAAGGCCCAAAAAAAAATATCTTTCACATGGGAAAAAATCATTCTGTTTGCAATTTGATCCACAATTGTTTTTAGGCAAGGGTTTCATCAAAAGAGTACTCAATTGAGTCACAGTAATAAAACAGAGATAAGCCAATGAAATGATCTTAAAAATGCACAATGACTAATACAAAAGAATAAGATCAATAGGAGGTTGCAACACATCAAGAAGGAGAAGAGATGATGCATATGGTGTTGCAACACTGAAACCCACACTGCACAGAGAGTACAAACACCCACAGACTGTTTCAGGTAATTAAACCTTTGAAAGTCTAGGGCTTTGGTGAAAATATCAGCAATTTGAATCTCAATGGTAACAAAATCAATGGTAACAATTTTATTCTCAACAAAGTCTCTAATAAAATGGGGTCGAATATTGATGTGTTTAGTTCTGGAGTGTTGCACTGGGTTTTTAAAAAAAATGTTTATCCCACTTGAATTATCATAGTAAGCAGTAAGAGTTTTCTCTTCAACCCCATAGTCAGTCAACACTTGTCTCAACCACAACATTTGAGAACAAAAGCTCAATAAGGCTGTATATTCAGACTCAATAGTGGATAGGGATACGCAACTTTGTTCTTTACTGTACAATGAAACTAAATTGCTTCCAAGGTAGACACATCCTCCAGGAGTGCTCTTTCGATCATCGACATTACCTGTCAAATTAACATCACTAAACCCAGTAAAGTTAGTGTTATGACACTTAGTGTTGTAACGCTGGAGTTGTTCCTGCAATAAATAACAATTAGCGGAGGACGTATTTCCCTTCAGAATACAATTGTCAGAATTATCAAAGACATTACAAACATTCTTATCAAATTTGACACATAAATCATCATCACACAACTGGCTAATGCTAATAAGATTAGTTTTCAAGCCTCCAACATACAAGATATTTTTTAAATGGGGAATTTCTACGACATTTAACGTTCCTTTTCCCAAAATATTTCCTTTAGCACCATCACCAAAAGTGACCAAACTGTTTTCATGTTTTTCAAAATCAATGAGTTTTTCCAATTCTCCAGTCATATGACGAGAACACCCATTGTCAAAATACCATGATTCAGTCACATTAGCTTTTAAAGATGTGTGAGCAACATTAAAAGAAAACTCATTTTTCCTAACCCAGATTTTCTTGGGTTTGTTGGATAAATCAACTTTAAAACAAGGAGTGTTTCTTTGGTGATGTTTGAACACATGAGATTGCACCCTGCCTTGCCTACAATGTTTGAAGATGATAACACTTAGGTCTTATATGGCCAGGTCGATTGCAATAGTGACAAATAGGAACAAATCCATTTCTTTTTGCAACATGATTAGATGAAGTTCCTTCTTTTAACAAAAGTATTTTTAGAATTTTTATCCTTTTCAGCAAAGTTTTTGTTAAAATTAGAACCAAAACCAATACATGCACGATCTTGATGATATTTTCCTTGATATAGAATTTCATCTAATCTCCCCTTGCCAGTGTTCAGTTTTTTAACAAAATTTGTCATCTCATTGAGTTCTTTCTTTACTTTGACAAGTTCTTCTTTTCTCTCTGTTGCCAGCTTTTCAAACTTAATTACCTCTCCTTTGAGTGAGTCTTTTTCAGCAGTAAGACACACTACTTTCTTTTCCAGGTTCCCATTTGTCTTCAAGACAACCAAGCATTTTTCATACATCTTTGGGTAAACTCTCCTTAGTTCTTCATTACTTGATTCTTCATCAACTTCAGAGTCATCCTCAGAGTATTCATCACTTGAATTGTTTTCCTCTGTAGGAATCACATAGTTTAGACATCTTTCAACAAAAGGAAAGTTAGTGTCATACCTTCTTGGTGTTGTAACACTAGAAATAGCACTGGGGTGCGTTTCATTACAACCAACCTCTTTGTCAACATGATTTCTCACATTTTCTTCTTCTTTATCATCTGGTTATTCGTTACTCCATGAGGTGGTGATTGATTTCCCATTCTTCTTTTGAGTATTTACACATTCAACCTGGATGTGTCCAAAGCCACCACATTCTCTGCATTGAATCCTTTTGCTTTTATTTGAAGATTTGCTTCTTCTGTTCTTTTCTTTCGTAGATTTTTCAAAACTGTCAAGGAGTTGAGGGCGTGAAACCAAAATTTCTTCATAAACACAAGACATGTTAGCAACAAATATAAAACAGGATCTCACTAATAAGAATTAGTGTTATGCTCTTGATGCCAATTGATAGAATATGTTGCCCTATTAATCAATATAGCCTGATTTTTGTGAGTGTTAATAAAAATCTTTAGTGTCAAACAGTGGTGTTATAACACTTAACACAGGCACTATAAAAACAAAATGCACAACGAAAATAAAAAATAACACCAGGATTTTTAACGTGCTTAGATTCCACAATCTTAATGCACGAGGCCACGCCTAGAGAAGAAACAATTCAATATTAGAAAAGCAATGCTTATTACAAATATGACTGGATTTACGAAAAGCATAAAGACTCCCTCTTTATCAATTCACCAACACTCGTATAAAACTAATATTCTGATCGAATCTTCCAAAACCTCAACCTTGTTGGAATCTTTCCAACTTCAAATCCCTTGAACGGTTGAGTCGATCCACACCGTAGATCTTTCACCTTTTTCTCCCGAAGAATAAGAATTATCAAACAATAAATTTCTTGAAGAACAATATAGCTCAATGGTGTTTTTCTGGATAATTTCTTCAAGAGGCTGATCTCTCCTTTTATAATGAACAAAACCAATCCCCTGTGGCTGAAATCAAGTGATTTCCTGATTCCCAGATGGAGGTTACAATCTAGAAAAGGAAGACATCAAAAACAAATCCTTTCCTTATGGGTGAGAATAAAGATACAAGGAAAGTGATTAAATGGCAATAATAAGGGCTGAATTAATTATAAGGCATCCAAGATTATCAACAATCTTCTCAAAATAGAACACAAGCCATAAACCAGAAACAGAGAATCTGGCATAAAATCCGCCCAGATTCTGTGCAGACAGTGTTACATCCCAGAGTTACAACACCAGATTTTGCACTGTGCAGAAAGACCAAATTTGCCAATAATGATAATATTAACAGATGTTTTCATAATTTTTATAAGTTATGACACAAATATTTTGTCAACCACGAAATATGTAATTTGTCGCTTCGAAATGGGGATCGACCTGAAAAATAAAAAAAAATCTGTCGAAGAGTTATGTAATTGATTCAGACAGTCATGAATTTCTGTCGAAGAGTTATGTTGATTCGATGAGTCATCTCTTTACGGAAAAATCATGAAAATGGTTATATATATCGAGCTCCAGTTGCACATTTGTGACAATTTTTATTTTCGAAATAAGGCATCATCAATTAAAATAATATTAGAGTGTACTTTCGGCTTGATAGTGAGTTGTAATTCCTTATGCGTCTATATATTTTGACCAATGGAGGGGGGTCACCAATCACCAACTATATAAATTCCAATAGTCCAAATTAGTAATGATATCATATAAATGGAAATGTTTCTAATTCTTCTTTCATAAACAATAGAAATAAAAAATTGCATGTTGCTGTCATTAAGTTATCAAACAAAGATTCGATTCATAATTCAATTCAAAAAATTAAAATCCACGATCCACTACAATATAAATGATATTAGGTAACACCCAAAAAATGTGACCTTATAGCCATAAAATGTCACATAGACAATAGGTAGCACTTTTATGGTGTTGCAGTTGCCCGTGTTACCTATAGTCTAATGTATCACTTTTTTAGCTTTTAGTGACACTTTTTCTAAGTGTTACATTAAGTTCTCTATTGGTAACACTTTGAAGCAATATTTCTAAAGTGTTACATATGAATCTTATGTAACACTTGTTGTAACATTTTTTATATCTGTAACACTTTTAAAAAAATACTTCTACAATGTTGCATATGAATCTTATGTAATACTTTTTTTTGTAGCAATTCGTAGAAATACTATTTTTTGCCACCAAATAGATTCGAACCCAAGACCTGTTATGTGTGGAAGTGACAATTTTCCACTAAGCTAAGTTGATTCTTATTATAACTTTTGCTTTGTTTTATATATACACATACATACATACACACACACATTGTAGGTCCCAAGGGGTGTGAGTAAGGTTTAGAAGGGGGGGTTGAATAAACCTTACCAACTTTTTCGTTTTAGTCCTTTTAAAATATTACAGAGTTAAATACACATCTAAGTCCTTGAGGGACAGCTAAGTTAGTTAACCAGCAGAGTTAGCCACTCAACGCACTCCGATTGATTGAGCCGTTGATAGAATAACTCATTTGTTTAGTCTAAACCTTAACTTGGTCGTGATGAGATTTTCAATGCAGCATACTTAACACCTTTGAATTTGGTTTAAGTTTGTTTTAAACACTTGATTTTAGCACTTTGTTAATTATCAGTTGGATAGCAAATTATCAGCAGATATAAAGTGTTATGCGAATTAAAATCTTTGAAATGTAAATGACATAATAATTTTTATAGAGGTTCGAAGATGGGGTAATTCTTCTACTCCTCTCTTCTCCAACTCCGGAGGAATCCACTAAGTATTGATCGAGTACAAAGTGGTTATCGGTCTAGATACAATTCTTGATCACACGGTGACTTGATCCTTTGGGACTCGGTCCGAGATGCCTTGGTCACACAATGGTGCCTAGCTTCTCGTCCGACTCGGCTTCTTCTTCACGGTGGCGGCCGCTTTACTATTTGACTCACTTGCTCAAGCTTCTTAGATTTGATCACGAAGCCCTCTAATAACTTGAGACCTTTCTACAATCATCCTTGGAATGTAGACCTCTTTTGATTCTTCAAAAGTTTCCTCTTCAACAGTTTGAAGTTGTCTTTCCTTCACAGCTTGGTGTTGGATTGATTTCCTTCGAAATTTAGGCTTGAGGATTTGCTTGAATATCTTGAGAATATTTTGCAGGTTACAGTTCGAATAATAGCTTGAATGTTCAGATATGCAAGGTTGTCAAGGTTACTCTTTCTCAAAGTGATTCCTCAGCCTTTTATAGTGAACTTTCAAAAATCTGCCCGTTGAAGAGATAGGCTGATTTTCAAAAGTCGCTTGTGTTGGTTGGCTTGTCTTGTTGCAGTCCTTGATGTTGACATTTCTTCATATTAAATGTCTTGCAGCTTTCCAGGTTCTGACACAAGGTGCAGTGCTTCCCATTGGTTTATTCCTTTTGCACGCTTCTGGGACTGAGAACTTTAAGACATGGCAACATGGAAGTATTACTTATTTAAGTAACCTTCTTGACTTCTGTGCAACCGATTCTTTTCAGTTGTCTTGACTTGACTGCAGTTCTGTAGGTCCCAAGGGGTGTGAGTGTAAGGTTTAGAAGGGGGAGTTGAATAAACCTTACCAACTTTTCGATTTAGTCCTTTTAAATATTCGAGTTAATACTTCACAATTTGAGTCCTTGATGGATGACTAAGTTAGTTAATCAACAGAGTTAGTTACTCAACGAGACTCAACCGAGCCGTTGATAGAATAACTCGGATGTTTTGACTAAAGACTTAACTCGACCGTGATTTGTTTTCAAATGGAAGACTTTACACCCTTAAATTTGGTTTAGTAGAGATTTAATACTTGGTTTTAGTACTTAGAGATTATCAAGTGGATAGCAAATTTATCAAAGATAGTTAAATAAATAAAGTGCAGGAATTAAAGTCTTTGAAATGTAAATGACACGATAAGTTTTTATAGAGGTTCGAAGATGGGGTAATTCTTCTACTCCTCTCTTCTCCAACTCCTGGAGGAATCCACTAAGTATTGATTAGTATACAAAGTGGTAAGCAGTCCGGATACAAGTCTTGATCACACGGTGACTTGATCCTTTGGGACTCGATCCGGAGATGCCTTGGTCACGCACTGGCTTCTCTCGACGACTCGGCCTTCTTCACAGGGCATTTGCCTTGCTACTACAGCCCACTTGCTCAAACTCTTTGGATTTGATCACAAAGCCCTCCAAAAACTTGAGACTGGTTCGACCTTGAACCTTCCTACAATCCTCCGTGGAATGTAGACCCCTTGATTCTTCAACAATTTCCTCTTCAACTCGATTGAAGTTATCTTTCCTTCACAGTGAGTGTTGGATTGATTTACTTCGTAATGTAGGCTTGAGGATTAATCTTGAATGATTTGAGAATATTTTTGGTTACAGTTCAAATGTTTTCTTGAATGTTCGTGGTTCAGGTAACCTTCTCTCAGAGTCACTCCTAAGCCTTTTATAGTGATCTTTCAAAAATCTGCCCTTGAAGAGATAGGCTTATTTTTGAAAGTCACTTGTGGTCGTTGGCTTGTCTTGTTGCAGTCCTTGGAATTGCCACTTCCTCGTATGAATTGTTCTTGACTTTTCAAAGTTCTAACATGGTGCAGTGCTTCCCATTGGTTTATTCCTTTTGCACGCTCGGGATCGAGCACTTCGAGAAAGGTAGTATGGAGGTATTACTTGTTTAACTAATTCCCTTGATTTACGGCAACGGATCTTTTCGATTATCTCGACTTAATCGCATTTCCTTGCTTTCCCCAGGTGACTTAGAGTCGCCTTCCAATCATTGGATGACTCTTCTATCACTTCAACTTGAGACTTGGCTATCTCGAGTTGACTTGATCGATACTTTAATCACCAGTATCTGTTTGCTCCTTGATCGAGTTCCCATCTTCTCTTCTTTGCAATACTCAATTTGTCTTGCACAGAGTCTTCTTTCTAGTCTCCATTGTCTTCTTGCATGTTTAGGCATAGTGACTTAACTCAGCTTGACCAGCCCTATTTATTAAAATGCGGTTTACAACGAAAATGGGGTGCCAACTTCCTATTCTAAGTTTTACATGGCATTCATCAAAATCTAAACAATAAATTTCCCAACAATTTCCCCCTTTTTGATGATGCCAAAACTTAAAACATTCAAAATGTAAATAGCAAAGATACATACAAATAGTGCATTCACAAAGAATGTATGCGTAGAATCAATCCTTTTATTGATAATAACATTCTTGTCCTTTACACAACTGTTTACAAAGTGTATCAGAGCAAACATCTATGTCTACGCAAAAATAGAGAATTTACAGATTTATTACAGAAGACTTACATAAAATGTATTTACATAGTAGAATACATGAAGGGGTGGACAACAACACTTCATCTCCTTCGCTTCCTCCTTCTTTCTTCTTCTTCAGCTCTGTCATCTTCTGGTCTTCTTTTCTTTTTCTCATCTTCAGCCGCTTTCTTCTTCTTTTCATACGCCTTCCGGGGAGGCTTCATCTCTTCTTATTCTCTCTTGTCTCTCCTCCCATAGCTGAGTTTGTCTTTTATTTTCTTCTTCAATTATTTTCACATACTCAGCATTGTTCTTAGCCACTTGCAGATTGGCTACTTCGTCAAAACCAGCCCAGTAGATCCCACCTTTCTTGCCTGGATCTATATACTCAATATTTTTGGGCAGAGGTCTAGGTCGAAACCTCTTCCTCCACCACACGCTTCTTCCTCTACCTCTTCCTCTCGGGCGTGTATTGTCTTTGGGGTCTTCTTCTTCCCGGTGAGTGACTAGCGGAGTGACCAAAGCAGAGTGACCGCCGAGTCCGCTGCTGTCGCCTTCTTCACATAGTGTGAGACCCTTTTCCCAAGATAAGTCCTGTGCTTGAGCCATGGACATGTTTGCGAAGTATCCTTCGGATGCGAGCGTTTTAAATTCATCAACCGATCTTGGCTCGCCCGCATCGAGATGGCATAAGTGTCTCTCGTCTCTTGGAATGCCTCCATGTTGTTTCCAAATATCCATAACTCGGGCATTCATCCTTCCTTCCACTTCCTCCATCCCCGCTTCAATGTCTTTCTCTTGTCACCATAGGTACAACAGAGTGTTGGAGTGGCAGAGAGTCATGGGAGTTTCCGATAATATCATTGTGTGACAAGACCTTGTTGGGGGTTTTTGCAATCATCAAAGTTACATCTCTCGATCCTTCCTCAAAGACTTCCCTTTCTTTTCTCTTGAAACTTCTCACTTTGTCTTTCCCTTCACAATCGCTGCTCCTCCTTCTCAACTTCGAGGATCCCTTTAGCGCTTTTAGGTATTCCTCTTCCCCTTTTTGGCATCATCAAAGGAGAGAGGAACCCCGAAACAAACTAGCGAAGTCGAAGTCTGGCGATAGCCAAGTTCGCTTCGAGTCCGCTGCACTGCGGAGTATGCGGCGCGAAACTCGAGCGAGTAGCGTTGGATTCAATTTTGTAATTAACTTCATCTCGGCCATGAGAAGGCTGAATTTTCGATCCATGTTTTCTTCCATACGCAGGAGCTCATTCTTATTTTGCTCACGCATCAGCCTTTATCTCAAGAGTGTGAGATTCATGCATGTGCTCAATGTGTTCTCTCAATTTTGTCTTTGCATCGGCATTCTCACCGCCATACCAACAAACTTGTTGAACAATGTTCAAATATCTAGCTTGTTCCACACACATTGTTTGCCGTTGTTGCCACCACTCCCGGATTCGACTATTATGCCTCTCAAGTCTCGTAAGTAAGGTTGGCATCTATGTTATCGATCTCATGTCCATCGAGGCCTGGTGCCTCTCCATCCGTTCAATTTCAAAGCAAATAATGCTTTGAACACCTCCCGAACTTTTTTGTTCCTCGGTTGCGGTGATGGCCAGCTGGCGTCAAAATCATAGTCACCGAACGATGGTATCCGATGGAATGACATGATCAGTCGTGGAAGCGCTCGCGATCTCTTTTCTCGACTCTTCAGGGAGGTCGGGTACCTCCGAGAGAAGGGAAATGATTCTACAAAGGGATCATCACGAGCAATCGTAATTTGTTCAATGATGAGTGGTGCTCGTGAAATTCCTTGTGGAGTCGATCCTGCTGCAGCTTGGGGAGCTTGCGCGATGGACTGTTTGCTTTCACCGGGTCTGTTGTAAAGTTGACCCAAACTTGGTGAGCCTCATTTTGTCTCAACAGCAACTTCGTTGGTCTCATTTGGTTTTTCCACGTGAGTTGAGCCGTGGTCCTCGGCCTTATCGAGCGTCATCGGACGATGATGAGATTTCCATGGGTGGCTCATCAAAGTTGAAAGTTTGACGAGTAGACTTGAGGTCAGACTTACTCGTGGTTGGAACATCCTCAGCTGAGTCTTTTGGATCAGTCACAGGGGATGACTCAGCTTCATCGTCTCCTTCCGATCCCAAAAAGGTTACATCAGGGTTCTCTTGGGAATCGTGAAGTGCACTTATCTCCTTTTCTGATGGATTGTTCTGTACTTTAGCTTCTTTACCCCGGGAAGTCTCAACCTCCCGTTGGCCTTCATTACCTCCTGCAGTCTCAACTGCAGCGAGGCCTTGGACATCCCTTTCGACAGTGTCAGCTGTCTTAGGGTCTTCTGCGGTGGCATCCATTGGAGTCTCAACTCCATGGATTGCACTTTCGTCGCCCCAGTGTTAACTCCCGGCATTCCTTCCGTGCCTCGATCGCATCGCAACGCGTCATTAGCCTTGAGAGCGGTTGGCACCTCACCGAGACAGTCTCAATCTATCGAGCCTCGTTGATGACAACTTGTTTGTGTACTTTGTGTTTGTTCCTTCTCCACTTCGCCTCCTAGATTCATTGTGGAGTCGGTGTAGCATCCTCCGACCTTGCTGCGGTGGGGAGTTTCCCCTCGGTGGCACACCACGGTGAGTGACTTGAATGGGGTCACTCATCTCCGGACTCCCGGCTGTTCCCATTGAGTATTCGGCCGTTGGGGCGGTGGTAAGACACCTTCATTAGGGGTTGGCTCGATTTGGGGTCCCCACTATCCCGGTTCATCGCAGTTCCTTAGTTCCTTTTTCCGAGTGAGTCGGGGAAGTGGTGGTGGCAGCAACAACGGTGGCAATATCGCACCACTCCCATTGGGTCTATCTCCGGTGTGTTTTGGAGGACTCTCCTGGTCCCTCCATCATCCTTTGCTCATGAAGGATTCGGATTCTTCCATTGCTTGCTTCATTTGCAACTCTTCGTGGCGAAAGAAGAGGGTCCAGGTCCTCATCACTTTTCGATAGGACGTCAAGGTGAGGATGTGTATGTTTTGTGGTCTTTGGTGATAGGCGATGATCTTTGGCCTTCTCACGTGCCTCTGCGTCCTCATTTTGCTTTATCCCGTTCATTTTCTTTTCGAATTTTCAGTATATTTATGCAATTATCCTCGTCAAGGGCTTGCAAAGATCTTTGTGTCCACTTTAAGAAATCAAGAGTTCTTCTTCCTCAAAGAATGAACTCGGATATTGAAAAGCGCACTGGATAGGCTCAAACTTCCATTTTCTCCACTCGCATGAGACGATTTTGGATGTCCGGATACAATGGATAGTGCATGATTAAATCGTCTTCATCATCCTCTTTGGCCCTCGTTTCCGGTATTAAAGGTAGCAGACTTTTGCTGCTCGACGCCTTCAAAGACCTCATTCTGGTGGAGAAAAACCCTGTCAATAGGTGACTCGGTTGTCTCGGCCATTCTTTGTTACTCAAATTATTCGACTACACGGTGGGTCATCGAGTTGCCTCTGGCGATCAACCTCGTGCCAGACATGGTCGTTTCATTAATCACGCCTGGAGACTCTACTTCTCCAAAGTAGTTTCGGGTATCTTTTTTCGGTGGTGGTGACTCGGCCCGGCTTCTCAAGCTCGAACGCTTGAAAATTCTTCTCCTTCTTCTTGTTTGAACCGGAGGGATTTCTGGTTTTGACAAGGTTTCTTCGAGTCTTGGGCGGCGGGGGCGGTCGTTGTTTTTTCTTCGAGGGAGCTGGCCGTCTTGGCTTATCAGTTCTCCTCTTTTTGATGACCGGAGAAGGTATTTGGGATTCCTTCTCTCTGCGGGGCAGGGGCGGGAGACACGGCTGCGGGGCGGGTGACTTTCTTTGCGGGGGAGCAGATTTGTTTTTTTTTTTGCCGCAGAGGCAGCAGATTCTCTTAGCAGTGCGGGGCAACCTTCTTCTTTGGTGGAGAGGAGACAATGTATCTTGAGTGGTCGGTGATTCCCCTCACTCGATCGCTCTCTTAGCGTAGGCTCTCTTCGTCGTGCGCCGGAGAGGTTTGATCTCGAACATCCTCTTGTTTACATGGAACGCCTTTCCATGTCGAAGAGGACTCCTTTTACCTCCATCACCGACCAATCACTGACCGTATCCCGGGGATCCTCCAAATGCTCCATTTCTCCTTGAAGGATTTGTTCCCTACATTCTCAGCGTAGTCTGCTTTGTAGACAAACAAACTCGGCCCAGATTCACTTTCTTTTCTTCAATGATCGTAGCCATTACGATCAATTTTGCTTTGGGCGATTGGTCAAAGCCGCCAAATTTGATGTCTATGCATTTGGCAACGATGTCCAATAATTTGTGGTAGTAGCCTCTCTTGTTAGTGTAGACTATCTTTTCAAAGATAGTCGGTCTTGACTATCTTTTCCAAGATAGTCAAGTTTGCTTCATTGATTTCCAAGGTGCTCCTTCCACCAAGTCAGCGGCGGTGTTACGCGCCAAATCCTTGGCGGTGATGATGAACTCCTTCCCGTGAACAGAGGATTTGATCCCCTCATCGTGAATCTCGGCATTCACGAGAACGCGGCGACCTCTTCCACATAAGTCATCGAAAAGTCCATCGTCAAAAATGGTTTTAGCCGGTCGTTTCGAGTTTTTCAGCGATCTTCTTTATGAGGGCGTCATCGGACCCTGTTTGACCATACCCCGAAATCCACAAGAGACCCGGTGTGGATTTGTTTTCCTAGCTTGACAAAATCGTGAGTAGATGCCATTTTTCAAGATTTCACCGAATGAAACTTAGAAGATGATTTGAAGATTGATAGGGTTTTTGAGAGAGTTTTTGCCTTTGCTTTTGAGAGAGAAAAGTGAAGCAGTTTTTGGTAATGTGTGAGAGAAACGGATGAAAATGGTTTAAGTATGGTTCCTGAAAGGACGTGCGGGTGGTTTTAAAATGTGATCGAAATCAACGGCTTAGATTTTGCACGCCGATTAGCATTTAATGTCTCGTATTTAATGCGGCAGCATTTATATCCAATCATAAGCTTGGTGTGCGGCTTTTTTGTCAGACACGTCATAATTATCTTGACCTCATTCTTAAAAACGTTCCCGCTTAGTAAAAATGATTGCGTTTTTGTCCCTTTGCTCATAAATGACTCGGCTTATCCCTTAGCTGATTTAACTCTTCTTCTCACAGTTCTCCTAGTGACTCATTTTGTCCGCCTAACTCGATACAATTGTCTTTCCGATATGGTTTGATTCACTTAGCCGATTTGAGAGTTGACTCTTTTGCCTTTTTCGTGTTTCATTTCTTTTCTTTGAGTCTTCCGAGTGTCACCACTCAATTAACCCTAACTCATGTTTGAGTTCTTCAAATCTTGACTCACATAATGGTTTTGTGAATATGTCACCATTTGTTTATCGTTGAAATATATTCCAAGGTGATGTCCTTCTTTTCAACATGATCTCTTATGAAGTGATATCGACATCGATATGCTTTGTTCTTGAGTGCAACACATGATTTTGAGTGATTGCAATTGCACTTGTGTTATCACACATGATTGGAATTTCCTTTTCTTCAACTTCATAGTCTCTCATTTCTTTGTCTCATCCATAGGACTTGGGCACTGTGTTTTGCCTGCACTGCAGCCTATGTATTCTCGCTTCATTTGTAGAGGTGGCTATTGAATTTTTCTTTTTGCTAAACCAGGAAATTAGCTTTGTTTCCAAGCATTTGACATGTGCCTGAAGTGCTCTTCTGTCAACTCTACATCCAAAGATAGTCGAGTTTGAATAGCCAATTAGCTTGAATCCACCTTCCTTTGGATACCATAAGCCAACATCTTGGCTTCCTTTCAAATATCTCAAGATTCTCTTGGTTGGTCATGTGGCTTTCTTTTGGAGCAGATTGAAATCTTGCACATACACCTACAAAGAAAGGTGATGTCCGGCCCGCTTCTTTGTGAGATAAAGCAATGATCCAATAAGTGCTCAGTATCTTGTTTGATTACTGAGGCTTGCCATCCGCATCCATATCCATTTTGATCGATGTATTCATTGGTATTTTCACGAAGACTTCTCTTCCATACCAAATTTCTTCATTAAATCTGTGGTATATTTTGTCTGACTTATGAAGGTTCCATCCTTCAGCTGTTTCACTTGGAGTCCAAGGAAGAATGTCAGCTCTCCCATCATGCTCATTTCAAATTTGCTTTGCATGAGGTTTGAAAATTTGTCACACAACTCTTTGTTTGTGGATCCAAAAATAATGTCATCCACATATATTTGAACAAGCAATATACTTTTCGCATCTTGAATTCTGAAGAGTGTTCTATCCACTTTTCCTTTTGTGAATCCGTTCCCAGTCAAGAATTGTGACAATGTGTGATACCATGCTCTGGGTGCTTGTTTCAATCCATATAGAGCTTTCTTGAGTTTGTATACCTTATCGCCAAGAGTCTTCTGCTCAAATCCTGGAGATTGTTCAACATACACTTCTTCTTCCAATAAGCCATTAAGGAATGCACTCTTTACATCCATCTGATATACAATAAAATTCTTGTGAGCTGCATAGGCAAGAAACATCCTTATAGCTTCCAATCTTGCTACAGGGGCAAATGTTTCATCAAAATCTATCCCTTCTTCTTGGCAATATCCTTTGGCTACTAATCTTGCTTTGTTTCTTACCACATAACCTTCCTCGTTCATCTTGTTTCTGAACACCCATTTAGTGCCAATAACATTTTGATGGGTTGGTCTTTGAACTAGTTCCCATACTTTATTTCTTTCAAACTGATTCAGCTCTTCTTGCATAACTTGAATCCAGTGTGTGTCATCCAATGCTTGTGACACATCTTTAGGCTCTATTTGTGAGATAAAGCATGTGAACATAGCTTCTTGTTGAGTTCCGGATCTTGTTTTGATACCTTCTCTTATATCTCCAATGACTAGTTATGGTGGATGGTCTCTCAGCCATCTTACATCAGGTTGGAGTAAGTTAGCTGGATTGATCGTCTTGTAGCTATGTTGCTTTGATCGCCTCTCTCGTCATCACTTAGCCGCAGATTTTCCATTGTTTTTTGAGACTCGGCTATCTCATCTTCATCCGGGTTTACAATTCCAACTTGACTTGACAAAGATAGGGACTCTTCTCGCATGGTTGGTTGATTCATCTTAACGGTGACTCTTCAATGTCTTCTCCATTTACATTTGGCTCATCAAACACCACATGAATGGATTCTCTCGTAACCATAGTCCTCTTGTTGAGTACTCTGTAGGCTTTGCTTTCAGTTGAGTATCCCAAGAAGATACCTTCATCGCCTTTAGCATCAAAAGCCTTCAAATTATCTTTGCCATTGTTATGGATGAAGCATTTACATCCAAATATTCTAAAATATGCAACATTTTGTTTTCTCCTGTCCAAATCTCATAGGAGTCTTTGTCATTGTCTGTTTATCATGCATCTATTTTGAGTGTAGCATCTTTGTGTTTATTGGTTCAGCCCAAAATCTTTTGGGTAACCCTGTTTCACTAACATGGTCCTTGCTTTGCTTCCTTGAGAGTTCTATTCCTTCTTTCGCAACTCCATTCTCTTTGTGGAGTCTTTCCAGACAATTCATGACCAATACCATTTTCTATACAATATTGAGTTATTATACCATTGACAAACTCGGTTCCTCTGTCGGATCTTATTTTGATAATGGTTTGGCTCTTCTCATTTTGAATCCTCTTCATCATTTGTGGTAGTTTCAGAGAGTTTCTTTCTTCTTACACATGAATATTGTCCATGTATATCTTGAGTAGTCATCTACTACCACCAAGGTGTATTTCTTCCCACTTATGCTAGCTGGTTCAATGGACCAAATAGATCCATATGTAGCAGATGCAATATTCTTGTTGAAGATGGACATGTCTTTTCTTTGAATGATGATTTGATTTTTTTCCCTTCGACATGCATCACATATACTCTCCTTCTTGTATCTCGAGTCCGGAAGTCCTTCCACAAGATTGCTTCGGCAAGCTTGTTAATAGTTTTGAAATTGGGTGACTCACTTCTTGTGCCACAACCAACTTGATTCAATTGTGTGCTCTTTGCTACTAGACAGTCTTTGGGTGTTGCATTGACCAATCCACGACATACATGTTCTTTTGTCTCGCATCCTTGCAACACAACTTCATTCGATTCAAGATCCTTGATTTGGCATATACCCATGTTAAATCCAACATTATAACCCTTGTCACGAGTTGGTCGATGCTTAGCAAGTTGAAGTTGAGTCCTTCAACATATGCAACATCCGTGATTTTTAATCCATTTTTCTTGATGGATCCAATGCCTCTTATTTCTCCTGGAGTTTCATTTCCTCCAAATATGACTTTTGCACCTCTGACTTCCTTGAATTTTGACAGATTTTTCTTGTTTCCTGTCATATGTCCGGAACAACCACTATCCATGTACCAGGTTCCTTGGCACTCACATTGTTCTTGAGCCCGCAAACAAGGAAATTAAGTTTTAGGTACCCATACTTGTCTGGGTCCTGAGGGGTTAGTATTGTAAGATGATCCAACCAACCTATAGCCATATGGTTTGACTCTAAGGGGTTGCCATCTATCAGTGCCATAATCATAATTAATTTTGGCGAATTGCTTGGGGCTTCTAGGTTCATACAGCTGTCTCTTTTGTCTGTATGCATGTATATGTGTTTTAGCAATTGCCTTCTTTGGGTAGTTGTGATATCTCTGAGTGTAGTGCCTAGGTGCATATGTGTGCTGATGAAAGCTCTTATACCTTTGGAATGGCCTTTGCTGAGTTCTAGGCCTTTGCCATTTTGGCTAATATTCCATAGGTCTTTGCTGGTAGTTCACATTATTCCAATCAACTTGGCTTGGGTATTTTCTACCATTCCCTTCATATGTATTTCTTTTATAGAACTTCTGGGGTTTTTGGTAGCTCTGTTTCTTCTTTACAGAGTATTTCCTGTTTGGAGTTTGCTGAGGAACTCGGCTGGATTTCTTCTCAGCTGTCCTCTCAGCACTCTCAACTGGCTGTTTTCCATTTCCTTTATAACCAAGGCCAGTTTGTTTGTAATTGTGCTTTGGGATAAATGTGTGTGCACCATTTAGATTTTTGGATTTTTGAGATACTTCATTGCTAGAAGATCCTTTTTCCAAAATCACTTTTGGAGCTTGACATAGCACATAGGAATTAAATCCTAAGCCTGTCTTGTCTCCACATTCTCTTTGACTCATAATAAGATGATCCAATGATTTAGATGCCTTAGTGAATGAGGCAATCACATTTTTGAGGTCATTTTCCCTCTTTTCTATAGCAGCTATTTCTGCTATTAGCTTGGCATTTTCGGTCTTTAAACTTTCATTCTCATCGCCTATTTGACTTAGAGTACTCGGCTCCTTAGTCACCGTGTGAGTTTTGGCTTTTGAGTAGGCTGTTTTCCTCATTTAGTAGTGTGTGTGAGGATTTAATGTGTTCAAAATCTTTCATCATTTTGCCTAATGAATCATAAAGACCAGTGGGTGATAAAGTGTGTGTGTCACAGTCACTATCACTAGAAACTGAGTGTGATGAGTTAGAGTGTACCTCATCTTCTTGGTCAGGTTGGTCTTGTTCCTTGGCCATCAAACAGATCAAGGCTTCTTCTTCGAGTCGGTTGAGTAGTCGGCTTCACTACTCTCTGAATCATTTGTGTCTCTTGACTTTTTGTTTCAGTAGATCTCTCCAACATTGCCAACATTGCCTTTTTCTTTTCTTATCTTCTTTCTCTCAAGACCTTTCTTTCTTCTTCATTCTGTATTTGTTGACTACAGGATATGGGCAATCAATGGCATAGTGACCTGGTTGCCCTCTACAGTTCAAAGATAGGTTTTCAACCTTTTGATTAGCTCTTTCCATTCTTGGATTGTCACCCTTTGATATTGACTTTTTGATGCTCTGTTCTCTTGGTTGGCCTATCTTCCTTGACTTGGAGGGAGCCGAGTGTCTTCCGGAGGATTCGCCCTTGCCTCTCTTGTAGTTCTTATTGAAGAACTTGTTAAACCTTTTAACCATCGGGCTATTTCCTCTTGGTCAATGACTTCTTTGACCTTAGCTCTCTTGCCATCCTTAACAATTAGAGCAAATTGTTTTGGGTACAAATTTTGTCTCTTCCTGGTCTTTTTCTTCTCACTCAAATTCGTAGGCTTTGAGATCGAAAATAGCTCATGGTTGGATGTCTTGGATAGGTCCATGGAGTGTCTCATGGCCATGACTTTCATATGCCACTCGGTTGGGAGACTTCTTAGAATCTTCATACACATTTCTTGTGTATATTCTTTTCAAAGTGCGAGATAGCTCGTTGGTAATTTTCGTGAACCGAGCATCCAGTTGATCCAGGGTCTCTCTGCGATCATTTTGAAATTTTCAAATTTCTCAGATGACCACCGATAATTTATTTTCCTTGATTTGCTCGAGCCTTCACAAATCAATGTTAGCTTTGATTTCTTTCCCATGATTTCTTTATTGAACATGGTTTTGCAGGTTTTGATTTGACCATTGTCCAGTTATCTTGTCATCATTTTTTCAACCATGATGATGTCCGGGAGCAACATCCTCTTCACCTTCACCGTGACTCTCCTTGCTTGTGTTCACTTTTAAAAATTGCGGTGGCCCATCCTCTATTACTATCCACATCTCATCATGTAATCTTTGATAGATGAGCCTCGCATACGAATTTTCCAATCATCAAATTCTTCAATTGTGAACATAGGGATGTGTGTCAAATTTGCTTCCATGATAATAACTTTTGATGATAAAAAGAGTTTTGAAAACTTAAGTACTAAAACGGACTTTGAAAAATTTGGAGATCTAGTTCAAGAACGTCTGTGCGGAAGGCTCAATGAACCAACCGCTCCGATACCACTTGTAGGTCCCAAGGGGTGTGAGTGTAAGGTTTAGAAGGGGGTTGAATAAACCTTACCAACTTTTCGATTTAGTCCTTTTAAATATTCGAGTTAATACTTCACAATTTGAGTCCTTGATGGACAACTAAGTTAGTTAATCGTGAGTTAGTTACTCAATAGACTTGACTAATTTGTTGATAGAATAACTCATTTGTTTTGACTAAAGACTTAACTCGATTGTGATTTGTTTTCGAGGAAGACTTTACACCCTTAAATTTGGTTTAGTAGAGATTTAATACTTGGTTTTAGTACTTAGAGATTATCAAGTGGATAGCAAATTTATCACAGAGTTAAATAAATAAAGTGCAGGAATTAAAGTCTTTAAAATGTAAATGACACGATAAGTTTTTATAGAGGTTCGAAGATGGGGTAAGTAATTCTTCTAATCCTCTCTTCTCCAACTCTTGGAGGAATCCACTAAGTATTGATCAATATACAAAGTGGTAATGATCCGGATACAAGTCTAGATCACACGGTGACTTGATCCTTTGGGACTCGATCTGGAGATGCCTTGGTCAAGCGGTGGCTTCTCGTGACGACTCGGCTTCTTCACACAGGCAATTTTGCCTTGCTACTACAGCCCACTTGCTCAAACTCTTTGGATTTGATCACGAAGCCCTCCAAAAACTTGAGACCGGTTCGACCTTGAACCTTCCTACAATCCTCCGTGGAATGTAGACCCATTGATTCTTCAACAATTTCCTCTTCAACTGATTGAAGTTATCTTTCCTTCACGGTGAGTGTTGGATTGATTTACTTCGTAATGTAGGCTTGAGGATTAATCTTGAATGATTTGAGAATATTTTTGGTTCTGATTCAAATGTTTTCTTGAATGTTCGTGGTTGAGTAACCTTCTCTCGAGTCACTCCTCGGCCTTTTATAGCGATCTTTCAAAAATCGCCCGTTGAAGAGATAGGCTTATTTTTGAAAGTCACTTGTGGTCGTTGGCTTGTCTTGTTGCGATCCTTGGAATTGCCACTTCCTCGTATGAATTGTTCTTGACTTTTCGAGTTCGACATGGTGCGAGTGCTTCCCATTGGTTTATTCCTTTTGCACGCTCCTCGGGATCGAGCACTTCGAGAAAGGTAGTATGGAGGTATTACTTGTTTAAGTAATTCCCTTGATTTACGTACAACGGATCTTTTCGATTATCTCGACTTAAGCGCATTTCCTTGCTTTCCCAGGTGACTTAGAGTCGACTTCCAATCATGGATGACTCTTGTCACTTCAACTTGAGACTTGGCTATCTTGAGTTGACTTGGTGATACTTTAATCACTTTAATCTCAGATCTTGCTCCTTGATCGAGTTCCCATCTTCTCTTCTTTGCAATACTCAAATTTGTCTTGCAGTGAGTCTTCTTTCTAGTCTCGGTTGTCTTCTTGCATGTTTAGGCATAGCCGACTTAACTCGGCTTGACCAGCCCTATTTATTACAATGCGAGTTTACAACAAAAATGGGGTGCCAACTTCCTATTCTAAGTTTTACATGGCATTCATCAAAATCTAAACAATAAATTTCCCAACAAGTTTACTAACCCAGGTGACTTTTTGATTCCAATCAAAACTTAAAACATTCAAAATGTAAATAGCAAAGATACACTTCACAAATAGTTGATAATTCACAAAGAAGTCTTCAATGTTGACTTCTTGTATATCCAGGCATAGAATCAATACAACCCTATCTATTACAATGCAAATTACAAGGAAAAATAACAACTTTCTAGTCTAAGTTTTACGTGACATTCATCAAAATCTAACAATAAATTTCCCAACACATTTAACATATATTTTTTGTATATTTAACACTATTATATTATATATTTAATATATTTGTATTGCATATTACAATTGTCAAACAAAAACATGTGGGGACCGTGAATTAAGGAATCAATTAACAAGATTATTCTGGGCAGACCAATAATTACGGTATACCAAATAACAATAATTAAAAAATCAACAACTAATATACACAAATCAATTAACTAAATTATTATACAGTAAACTATGTCTAACTATACAATAAAATCAGGTTATGTATACATGGCATTCATCAAAATTTAAAATAAATTTCCCAACAATTTCCCCCTTTTTGATGATGCCAAAACTTAAAACATACATACAAAATGTAGATAGCAAAGATACATACAGACAATGCAGAAACAGAGAATGTATGCGTAGAATCAATCTTTTTATTGATCATAACATTCTTGTCCTTTACACAACTGTTTACAATGTCTATCAGAGCAAACATAGCATTCTATATCTACGCAAAAATATAGAAATTACACAACTTTATTCATCGTACAGAAGACTTACATATATATGTATTTACAATAGTAAAATACATGAAGGGGTGGACAACAACAATTCATCGCCTTCACTGTCTCCTTCTTTCTTCTTCAGCTCTGTCGTCCTCTGCTCTCTTTCTCTTGTTTTCATCTTCTGCTGCCTTCTTTTTCTCGTATGTTCTCTTTGCAGCATCGTCTCTTCTCTTTCTTTCTTGCCTTTCTTCCCACAGCTGATCTTGCCTTTTGTTTTCTTTTTCAATCCTTTTGACATAGTCAGCATTCTTCATAGTCATTTCCCGGTTGGCTACTTCGTCATATCCAGCCCAGTAGATCCTTCCCTTCTTGCCCGAATCTACATATTCAATGTTTTTGGGTAGAGGTCTAGGTTGAAAACCTCTGCCTCCACCACTCATTCCTCTTCCTCTGGGCGTATATTGTACTGGAGTCTTCTTCTTGCCAGCTGAATGGCTGCTTGTAGTCTACTGCCTATCAGCTTCTTCACATAGCTTTAGACCCTTCTCCCAATATAAGTCCCAGGCTTGGGCTATGGACATATTTTTGAAGTATCCCTCGGATTCGAGCGTTTTGAATTCTTCCACTGATTGTGGCTCATCTCCATCGTTTAGAATGGCATCTGTGTCTTTTCCTGCCGGAATGCCTCCGTATTGTTTCAATATATCTATCACACGGGCATCCATTTTTCCTTCGACCTCTTTCATCCCTGCTTCTACGATTTTTCTCTTCTCGCATGTGTACATCAGTGTTGGGCGACAGAGTTATTGGACGTTTCTTTGATTATATCACCATTTGTGACAAAAAGGGCTTGTTGAGGGGTTTCAAAGCAAACATTAGAGTCATATCTTTTGAACCTTCCTGTTGCTTTTCCCTTTTCTTTCTTTTGTTCTTCAATGATTTTCTTCTTCTTCTCAACAAATCGCGTCTTTCTCTTTCTCATTCGACCCTTTCAACATCTTGGTATTCCTCTTCCTCCTTTTTGGCATCATCAAAGGAGAGAGGAACCCCCGGGAACATGCCAACAAGCATGAAATCTAGGCGGTGATAGCCGAGTTTTGCTTGGAGTCTCTTCTGCGGAGTATCTTTGTCTGAAATTCCGAGCGGGTGGCTTTGGATTTGCCACGGCTTCATTTCACCATGAGAAGGCTGAATTTATTATTCATATTTTCCTCTACGCAGAAGTTCTTTCTTGTGAAATTCTCGCAGCTAGAGTTCCATTTAGTGTTGTGGGAGGCATGCATTCTGTCAATATTTTCTTGCATCCTCTCTTCTTCATGTCAAGATTATCGGCGCTCCGGATCAACATTTTGTTGTACAATGCCTTGAAATATCTCGACTTGTTCTAGTCACATTTGTCTGCTGATGTTGACACCATTCCCCGATTCTAACCACTATTCGCGTGAGACCGACCGTAATATTGGCATCCTCGTTGTCCCCGCATATCCAATGTGGCCTGGTGCGTTCTATGTTCTCAATCTCTCGCAAAGATTGTCTTGAAGACCTCTTGTACCTCAAATTTTGTCACCTCGGTCTCTCGGTGGCGGCCAAGCAACAACATCAAAATCAAAGTCGCTGGGGACGATAGTATCCGTGGGAATAATCGGGTCGGTCGATGTTGAAGCATCGTTGCTCTCGAGCTATTTCTTGATCAAGTTCAGTGACTCAATAGAGAAAGGAAATTTTCTTCAAATGCATCATCACGGACATATGGTATAGATTCCACCGTAACTCGTGCTGTGATGTGCTCGGTTGAGTGGAGTCTCTTTGTAGCTTTGGGAGCTGCGCGAGAGACTCGATTTCCATTTGGGCCTTGGTGAGTGGTTAGGCGGTGATCGAGCCTCAATTGTCTTAATAGCTTCTTTGGCCTTAGTGGATTATGCTTAAATGAATTTGTTGTTCCTCAGTTGCACCATCGGCGTTATCGGAAGATGATGAGTCTTGAACACTTGACTCATCATCAAAATTGAATGTTTGACGAGTAGCCTTGAGGTCCGGCTTGCTCGCACTTGGTAGAGCGTCCTCAATCGAGTCTTTTTGATGTGCAATTGGGGTAGACTCGGCTCCATCGCGGATCCCGGGAAGGTTGTATCGGGATCATCCGGGAGTCATGAAGAAACCTTTGGTTTCCTCCTCTGAATCATCAATTATGGTCTGAGGAATGCTCTTATGTCTTTGATTTTTACCTAGAGAAGTCTCAAGCTCCCCTAGGCCTCCATTACCTCCTGCAGTCTCAACTGCAGCGGGGCCTTGTACACTTTGGCAAATTGCTTGGGGGCTTTAGGTTCATACAACTGTCTGCTATTTTTGTCGTATATACGTGTGTATGTTTTAGCAATTTCCTTCTTTGGGTAGTTGTGATACTTCCGAGTGTGGTGCTTGGGTTCATATGTGTCTTTGATGATAACTCTTTTGCCTTTGGAATGACCTTTTCTGAGTTCTAGGCCTTTGCCATTTTGGCATATATTCCATAGGTCTTTGCTGATATTTCACATTATTCCAATCAGCTTGGCTTGGGTAGTTTCTACCATTCCCATCATTTGTGTTCCTTTGATAGAACTTCTAGGGATTCTGGTAGCTCTGTTTCTTCTTCACAGAGTACTTCATGTTTGGAGTTTGCTGAGGCACTCTACTAGATTTCTTCTCAGCTGTCCTCTCAGCATACTCAACTGGCTGTTTTCCTTTTTCTTTATATCCAAGGCTAGTTTGTTTGTGATTGTGCTTTGGAGTGAATGTGGGTGCAACATTTGGTGTCTTGGGTTTTTGAGATGCTCTATTACTTGAAGATCCTTTTTCCAAGATCACTCTAGGAGTTTGACTGTGCACAAAGGAATTGAATCCTATGCCTGTCTTGTCTCCACACTCTTTTTGGCTCATAATAAGGTCATCCAATGATTTAGATGCCTTAGTGAATGAAGCAATCACATTTTTGAGATCATTTTCTCTCTTTTCTATAGCAGCTATTTCTGCTACTAGTTTAGCATTTTCCGCCTTCAGCTCTTTGTTCTCATCAGCTATGTGACTTAGAGTACTCAACTCCTTAGTCAGCTGTGAGTTTTGGCTTTTGAGTTGGCTGTTTTCCTCATTTAATAGTGTGTGTGAGGATTTAATGTGCTCAAAGTCTTTCATCATTTTGCCTAATGAATCATAAAGATCAGTGGGTGATGAAGTGTGTGTGTCACAATCACTATCACTAGAATCTGAGTGATATGAGTTATAGTGTACCTCATCTTCTTGGTCAGGTTGATTTTGTTCTTTATCCATTAAACAGATCATTGCTTCTTCCTCAAAATCACTTGAGTAGTCAGCTTCACTACTCTATGAGTCTGTTGTATCTTTTGACTTAGCTGTCTCAGCCGTCTCTGCAGCCAACATAGCCTTTTTCTTCTCTTGTCTTCTTTCTCTGAAGACTATTCTTTCTTCTTCATTCCTGTATTTGTTGACTACAGGATATGGACAGTCAATGGCATAGTGACCTGGTTGTCTACAGTTCCAGCACAGGTTCTCAGCTCTTTGATCAGCTCTTTCCGTTCTTGGGTTAACAGCTCTCTGATATTCAACC
This sequence comes from Rehmannia glutinosa, assembly GCA_016081115.2. NCBI lineage: Eukaryota > Viridiplantae > Streptophyta > Magnoliopsida > Lamiales > Orobanchaceae > Rehmannia > Rehmannia glutinosa. The sequence goes on along the minus strand of CM071931.1, from coordinate 55,292,915 downwards.
TTTTGATGCTCAGCTCTCTTGGGTGGCCTATCTTTCCTTGACTTGGAGGGAGCTGAATGTCTCCTGGAGGATTCACCCTTGTTTCTTTTATAGTTCTTGTTGAAGAACTTGTTGAATCTTTTAACCATCAAGGCAATTTCCTCCTGGTCAATGGCTTCCTTAACCTCAACTCTTTTCCCATCATTTACTATGAGTGCAGCTGTTTTAGGTACAACTGTCTCCTCTTGATCTTTTCTTCTCAGCTCGAACTCGTAGGCTTTGAGGTTTGAGAATAGCCTATGATTGGATGTTGTTGTGAGGTTCATTGAATGTCTCAGGGCCATGACCTTCATTTCCCATTCATCTGGGAGGCTTCTTAGAATCTTCATACACATTTTCTTCTGTGTATATTCTTTTCCAAGTGCAGATAGTTCATTGGTAATCTCAGTGAATCGAGCATCCAGCTGATCCAAGGCTTCACCTCCAAGCATTTTAAAATTTTCAAATTTTTGTACAACAACGGACAATTTTTTTTCTTTAATTTGCTCAGATCCTTCACAAATTAAAGTTAATTTATCCTAAATTTGTTTTGCAGTTTGACAAGATTTAACTTTGTTGAACATTGCTTTGTCCAAGGTTTTGTAAAGTATGTCATTGGCCACATTGTCCAGGTTGTATCTTCTCTTGTCCTCGTTTGTCCATTCAGTCCTTGGTTCTCAACCAGGGCCGGTCTTGCTTCAGCAGCAGCTTCCTGTACAACTGTGTTCACTTTCAGTATTTGCAGTGGCCCATCCTCTATCACTATCCACATTTCATCATGTAAAGCTGATAGATGAGCCTGCATGCGAATTTTCCAGTCATTAAATTCCTCAATAGTGAACATAGGAATACGTGTCAAATTTGCTTCCATGATAATAACATTGCTGAATAAAAATAGGTTTTGAAAGAGCAAGTGTTAAAAACTTCTTTGAAAGATTGGAGATCTAGTTCAAGTAACCGAATCTGCGGAAGGCTCAATGAACCAACCGCTCTGATACCACTTGTAGGTCCCAAGGGGGTGAGTAAGGTTTAGAAGGGTGGGTGGGTTGAATAAACCTTACCAACTTTTTCGTTTTAGTCCTTTTAAAATATTACAGAGTTAAATACACAACTAAGTCCTTGAGGGACAACTAAGTTAGTTAACCAAAGAGTTAGCCACTCAATGCAGACTCGATTTAATTTGTTGATAGAATAACTCACTGTTTAGTCTAAACCTTAACTTGTTTTGTGATGGGATTTTATTGGAAGACTTAACACTCTTGAATTTGGTTTAACTTTGTTTTAAACACTTGATTTTAGCACTTTGTTAATTATCAGTTGGATAGCAAATTATCAGCAGATATAAAGTGTTATGCAGAATTAAAATGTTGAAATGTAAATGACACAATAATTTTTATAGAGGTTCGAAGATGGGGTAATTCTTCACAGTCCAGATACAAGTCTTGATCACACAGCTGACTTGATCTTTTGGGACTCAGTCTGGAGATGCCTTGGTCACACAACTGGCTTCTCGTCCGACTCAGCTTCTTCACAGGGCGGCTGCCTTGCTACTTCAACTCACTTGCTCAAGCTTCTTGGATTTGATCACGAAGCCCTCTAATAACTTGAGACTGGTTCGACATTGAACCTTTCTACAATCCTCCTTGGAATGTAGACCCCTTTTGATTCTTCAAAAGTTTCCTCTTCAACAGTTTGAAGTTGTCTTTCCTTCAGAGCTTGGTGTTGGATCGATTTCCTTCAAAATTTAGGCTTGGGGATTTGCTTGAATATCTTGAGAATATTTTGCAGGTTACAGTGTGAATAAATGCTTGATTGCTCGTGGTTCAGGTAACCTTCCCTCAATGAGATTTCTCAGCCTTTTATAGGGAACTTTCAAAAATCTGCCCGTTGAAGAGATAGGCTGATTTTTAAAAGTCACTTGTGTTCGTTGGCTTGTCTTGTTGCAGTCCTTGATGTTGACATTTCCTCGTATTAAATGAATGTTCAGCTTTTCAGAGTCTGACACGAGGTGCAGTGCTTCCCATTGGTTTATTCATTTTGAACGCTTCTGGGACTGAACACTTTCAGACATGACAACATGGAAGTATTACTTATTTAAGTAAACTTCTTGACTTCTGTGCAACGGATTCTTTTCAGTTGTCTTGACTTGACTGCAGTTCTCTAACTTCCCGAGGTGACTTCGAGTTAGCTTCCAATCAATGGATGACTCATCATGTCACTTCAACTTGAGACTTGGCTTATTGAGTTGACTTAATCGACACTTCACACGTTGTATCCCGGTGATACTCCTTGATCGAGTTCTTGACTTCTCCTCCTTGCCATATTCAACTTTGTTTGACAATGAGTCTTCATTCGATCTTGATTGACTTCTTGTATATCCGGCCATAGCGACTTCACTCGGCTTATACGACTCTATCTATTACAATGCAAATTACAAGGAAAATGGGGTGCAGTTTCTAGTCTAAGTTTTACATGGCATTCATCAATTTTCGTAGTAAATTATTTCATAAAAAGTAAAAATAAAAATAAAAAGAGGGTTAACGATGAAATTGGTCTCATTAGTAAGAATTAATAATTAATAATAAAAATAATAATAATAATAATAATAATAATAATAATAATAATAATAATAATAATAATAATAATAATAATAATAATAATAATAATAATAATAATAATAATAAATCAATTGACTATATACGCGACATTGGTTCAAGTCAAAAATGTGTTGTATTATTCCTTGGTCCAAAAAAAAGAAAAGTGATTTAAGACTTAGAGAGAGACTCGAGAGAGGAAATGGCCTTCATGCCGGCGAGGACGGATCATCTTGACCGACTTCTCCACCTTTTCGAGCACCGAGAATCAGTCCACCATAGAGCATATCGGACGATTTAGGCTTTAGTATAGAGATCTAGATCCTTTTCTCAAAATGAGAGGCTTTTTGGAATTATAGTTGGGACTTGCTTTCGGTTGGTAGACGAGTTTATGGCATTATTAATAATAATAATAATAATAATAATAATAATAATAATAATATTTTCCATCTGTATTACGACATAATTAGATACCTCCGTAAAAAATGAAAAAATAAAAGCAAACACAAATAGTTTATAAAAAGAAAACAAAAATTCAAAAAAAGCAGTACAAGATGTCTACAATTTTTAGGTTTAGTGATTTTTTTGTATTCACCTATTTTGTGACATCAATTAATTAAATAAACCGTTGACATGATTTAATGATAGTTATATAATTTTGTGTTACTAAAATATAGCCTAAAAAGTGTTACAATTAATAAAATATAGTGTTGCCAAGAGTGCTTCTAAAATAAAGTGATACCTATTTGTGTTACAAAAGAAAAAACAAAAACAAGTGACATTTAAAAAGTATTACTTATTTAAAAGTGTTACATATAAGCGTTATATATTGATAAAGTGCTACAAAGGTGTTACATAAATATTGTAATGTAAAAAGTGTTACAAAAATGTGTTACATATGTACCTTATGTAAAAAGTGTTACAAAATTTATGTTACCTAATGTCATTTATGTTGTAGTGATAGGTAAATAAATATGTACAATTTATTTTGATAAGATCATCTCAATTTTATTGAAGTTTATCTGACTTGGGCAATATATTTGAGAATACATTTTCTAAATGTATTAGACTGGACCACGTGAAATTAAATATTTAGTTGACCAATAGATAATTAATTTTACTTGATTATCGTACGTGACACCTTAATTCTGAGTGGATGATGGATTTTGATTACTAACTTGAAGCTCTTTGAGGTATCAATGAGTGAGATCAAATTGATGATGAATATCTCGATGCTTTCGGAATTAAAGTAAAATAACAAGGAACATATATTCGCAATATGGAATATGTCACCTATTTAATAGGCATGATCGTGTTCTCACTGTAACACAAATTTCTTGTCTGCGAATATTATAAACAAGAAAAAAAGTAATACAAATAAAATTTATTGAATCAAATGAAATAAAAGGAGTACAATTCCTAATAACCCTCTGATTCTTCTCTTCAAAAATAATATTCGAATATTCGAAGGTAGATTCTTCACTTGATCTCCTTCAAGATTGAATTTGAGCCAAAATAACGTTAATTCGAGGGCTTGACAGCTTAATCCCGAATTAAACACTTGATTTGAGTCGAATCCACGATGAACGCCTTGAATCGCGCCTTGAACACCGTGGACTTCCTCTGATTTGGACTCCTTGATTTGAGAGAATTCGCCTCTTGCTTGGACTTCTAGTCTAGGATCTTTTGTGTGTCAATGAATTATGAAGAGGGCCTATATTTATAAGTGTATGATGAGAATTCTTGCCATAATTGTCGGATGAAACTAGACGATTTGATTGGCCGATCATGATTTGTCTTGCATATCTTGCCATAATCAAAAGATCGTGATTTGATTTGATTTGACTTGATTTATTTACCAAAAAAATTGATAAATCACTACCTTATTTGCATGATCTTGTCTTGATGGCCAAGAATGAAGATTTTGACACTAGCAATATTTGGCAAAAAATTTAGGTGTCTACAAATGCCCCATCGTGATTTGTTCAAAGACGGCATGTCATGGAGTGAATGAATCACGAAATCATTTCACTTCGGATCAATTTGAAGCACATAGATAGTTTATACTCATATCAAGGAGATTTTGAATTTGTAGATAGTTTATACTCATATCAAGGAGTTCTTGAATTTGAATTTGGATTTGCAAACAGTTTATACTCATGTCAAGGAGTCTTCATTTAAACTTGACATATATTGATAGTTTATACTCGTATCAAGGAGTCTTCACTTGAACTTGGATTTGTAAACAATTTATACTCGTGTCAAGGAGTATTCTTTTGAATTTGAGATTTTTAAATAGTTTATACTCGTGTTAAGGAGTTCTTGAATTTTTAGACATATTGATAGTTTATACTCGTATCAAGGAGTGATCATTTGAATTTGAGATATATTGATAGTTTATACTCGTATCAAGGAGTATTCACTTGAACTTGGAATATAGACCTTTTATACTCATGCCAAGGAGTGTGATTGATAGTTTAGGCTCTTATCAATGAGCATTTGAGAAGAATTTATTTGGCATCTTTAGATAGTTTATGCTCGTATCTAGGAGCATTGAGAGGCTGAAGATGGCTTAACTTCATCATCATTATCATCATCGATATTACTTGAGTATTCTTGTTCATCGGCATTCATGCTTATCTCAATGGCATATGCACGCGTGGCTAATTCTTCAAAAGTTTTTGGTTTGATCCCTTGAAGTATGTAACATAGACCCCAATTCATTCCTTGGATGCACATCTCAATTTGCGTAGAAGCTTCGACGCGGTTGATATTTGCAGTTGAGGCTTAAGTTTCTCCAACGATTGATGTAGTCGATGACAGACTCTTCATTCAACTAATGTGAATTTGTGAGTTCAATCATGCTAACGGTTCGCCGTGTGCTATAGAAACTATTGAGAAATTCTTGTTCCAACTGCTCCCAACTGTCAATTGAATTTGCCCCCAAGTCGGCGTACCAATCGAATGCAATTCCCTTCAAAGATCGGATAAATTGCTTCACCAAGTGATCTCCATAAGTCCCAACGTCATTGCATGTTTCAATGAAGTGAGCCACGTGTTGTCTGGAACCACCTTTACCATCGAATTGTTGGAATTTTGGAGGTTGATAGCCAATCGGCATTTTCAAATTATCAATTCTCGAAGTGTATGGCTTGACATAAGCTGAAGTTGACTTGGAGCTTTCATCAAACTCTTCTTTGATAGTTTCTTTAATGAATTTATTCACTTGGTCAATTGGAATCATCTCACCAGACGAGACTTGCAGCTCTTCAATTTGAGACTTCTCATTTTCACATGGTTGATGTTGCATAGTGGACGTTTCAACATTATCTTGAACTTCGACTTGTTTTCCTGTCACACGACTTGAATCAACTTGATCTACTTTGTCCATCAATTTCATGATTTGAGAGTCTCGATCTTGAACATGCTTTGTGAGTCCCTCTATAGCCCTTGTCAAGCTTGCAATTTGCTCCTCCAGAGAAGTAGCATTTATCACCATGACGGACGCCACGTTTGAAGTGAATGAGTAACTTGACGCCGAGCGAGGAGTTGATGAAGCAGACATATCCTTTATATCTCCAACATCTTGTTTTGCGTTGCCCTGAAGTGATTCATCCTCAGCAATTCTGAGCAAGGGAGTGATCTTCGAAGGTGCTTGCAATTTCTTGGATATGACGCCAAGACTTCCACTTGTGGTGTTTGAGGAGTTTGATGCAACAACTTTGACTATTGCCAACTTGCGATTGGCCATGATACTTCGAGGACTTTAATGAAGAGAAGAGATGAGAGGTAGAAACTGTCTCACTGGGCGTGCCAAAATTTGTAACACAAATTTCATGTCTGCGAATATTATAAACAAGAACAAAAGTAATACAAATAAAATTTATTGAATCAAATGGAATAAAAGGAGTACAATTCCTAATAATCATCTGATTCTTCTCTTCAAAAATAATATTCGAATATTCGAAGGTAGATTCGTCACTTGATCTCCTTCAAGCTTGAATTTGAGCCAAAATAACGTTAATTCGAGGGCTTGACAGCTTAATCCCGAATTAAACACTTGATTTGAGTCGAATTCACGATGAACGCCTTGAATCGCGTCTTGAACACCGTGGACTTCCTTCGATTTGGACTCCTTGATTTGAGAGAATTCGCCTCTTGCTTGGACTTCTTCTCTAGGATCTTTTGTGTGTCAATGAATTATGAAGAGGGCCTCTATTTATATGTGTATGATGAGAATTCTTGCCATAATTGTCGGATGAAACGAGGCGATGTGATTGGCCGATCATGATTTGTCTTGCATATCTTGCCATAATCAAAAGATTGTGATTTGATTTGATTTGACTTGATTTATTTACTAAAAAAATTGATAAATCACTTCCTTATTTGCATGATCTTGTCTTGATGGCCAAGAATGAAGATTTTGACACTAGCTATATTTGGCAGTAAATTTAGGTGTCTACACTCACGTGTTCTTCTAATAGACAGTAGAATCTGGGCTTAGTAATTCAATATTAGTTGTTGAATTCATGATGTGATGGAAATCACATGAGATTGTTAAATAGAAGATGAGGATTGATATTTATAAATATAAAAAAAAAATGGGTCATTTCATCCTATTTCAAATATTCAGTTGATCAATGAGGGTGGCATGTAAGATTGACAAATAAGAGAATTTAATAGCTGGCTTCAGTAATTTCAATTAGATTAAGAGTGCAATCTTATCCCTTTACTGGAATGGAATAAGATTAACAAATTATTTGGATTGATCAACAGTTGATTGGATCAAAACCAATTTATTGGAGCTTAGTCAGATTGGATCCTATCACGTTCCTTTGGTGGCTCTACAAAAAGAACTGGAATAAATTATAAAAGTTATAATTTATTACTGCAGTATATTTAATTAAGTGAATTGATTGACATAATTTTGAAAAAAAGAGAAATCATATGATTTGCCAATCAATATGATTTGATTTGTCAATCAAAGTATTATCTAAAATAATACTTTTCTTTTGGCAAAAGTTTCCATAGTTAATTTATTCCATATCTAAATCAATCCTACTCAATTAGTATCAATATTTCTTTTTTGTGACCACACACTGCATTCTTGAGTTCTTAGAGAACAACGAAGAATACTTGAAGATTTGGAGCGTGGAATCTCTGCAAAAAAATTTGAAAGCACACTACAAGGGTAATCTCTATTCTTTCTTGTTGTTACGAATTAATCAATTCATGGTCAATGCGCATTATTATTCAAGATCCTACTACGGATTGTTCGGATCACATAAAATCAAATTTGTGAATGAACAATCTCATTTAAACGAACAATTAGTTTCACACCCTAGGTTTTGATATTGTTTTACGCATTGTAAATTGATTTTTTTATTTATGCATGTGTTAGTTGAGCGGTGTTAGGGCGGTGTGATTTATTTTATTATTGAAATGAATGAGTTTTGATTTATGAATAATTTATGGTCCTAGATTTGATCGTGGAATTTGTATTCGTATTTTTGAATATTTAACAAAAATGGAGGATTACGTCTCCATAATTTCCCTTTTGATTTAAATTATTACACATAGAAATTAGGATTCTTTTGTGTAATTGTTTCTGGGGCCAAAAATTGGAAATTCGGAGGGGGCTTGTCTGGAAGTTAACTAAGAGGGCCATATTGCATCTTCTTTAAAATTCCAAGGGCCTTACTGCAATTCTCAACAATCCACCATGGGAGAGCCTAGAGTTTTTCGAACTTTAAGCGGAAGCTAGTTCACACACCTAGAAACCTCCTAGTGACATCTGCGGTGATTATCGCCGCCTAAAATTTCCTTGAATGCCCGATTAAGGGTATGACAGCGGAAACCTTGGTGGGGGTGTAATTCCCGGTGCGGCGGGTCTGTGTGGAGTTGCAACGGGAGTGTAATGTCGGCGTCAGGCGGTGGCCAAAACGAACGGCGTCGTCTTGGTGGTGAATCGGGCGACGACGGAGGCGAAGAAGATGATGGGTTATCTATCCAAATTTTTGCTAGAATAAAAAAAAGGTGGAAAATGGGCTAGCTGGATTTGCACTGGGCCGTGGATTGTGATGGTTCAATCTCGGATTAGCATTGTTAGTGGCCAGGGTAAAGATTACATTTGAGCCTATATTTTCAAGGGATAAAGACACGATTGTCCTACTTTTCCCTAAAATCCTTGACAATTACGCTGCCTTTTTTTTTTTTTCTTCCCCAAATACCCTCATCTCTCTCTTCTTACGACAAATACATTGTTCATGTTTTCCTCCTTTTTTCTTCTTTGCAAACACACTCCAATTTATCTTTGTAAATTTGCTCATGTTTTCCTCCTATTTTCTTGTTCGCAAACACGCTCAAGCTTATACAACAACTTTAATCGTAAGTGCAACATAGGTCTCAAAAATATCAAAGAAACTATAAAATTGCGAGAACAACGAGAAGAAGAAATAAATTCAAGAACAACGAGAACAAAAAAAAAGAGGAAGAAAGAAGCAAAATCACAACAAACAACAAGAGAAAGAACGAACAAATCATATATAATCATAGCAAATAGTAGTAGAAATCGAGAAAAAATCAAGGTAATCAACAACTATCGACTTCAAGTGCTTTATTTCATTGAACTCATTGCTTCGAAAAAAATACCGTGTGTTTTTTACGCTAGTTTTTTCATTGTTTACTTTGTTTTTCAATTTAAAAAAATATTGTTTCCTATATTTTTTGCATGAAAATGATAATTCTTGCTGAAATTTGTTCATTTAAATCAGTTGAACCTGTTGCTTCTAGATTCAATCGTTTCAAACCTGTTTTGAAGTTGTTGCAAAATTGTTTCAATAATGTTTATGCTTCTTATTTGCAATGGTCTGTCAAACTTAACCATCTATATACAGTTGTTTCAACTGGTTGTTTGAGAGTTGCTTCAAAGTTTTTTGGAACATGTTTCAAACGTGTTTAAGCTAATATAATATCAATGTTTCTCTTTTTAATTTCTAAAACGGTTTCAAATGTGTTTTAAACATGTTTCATTATTGTTTCAAAGTTGTTTCGAACATGTTTCAAAAATATTTTATGTTCATATATGTATGAGAATTGTGGCAAACTTAACCATCTACCTACAATTGTTTCAAGCGATTATTTTATATTTATTTTGAAGTTCTTTTGAATATGTCTCAAACGTGTTTCATCTAATACAATGTCAATTTTTCTCTTATTGATTTGTAAAGTTGTTTGAAATGTGTTTTACAAATATTATTCCAAACAAGTTTGATTAATACAATTTCATTGCTACATGGAGACGAGTTCAGAAGATAGCACAATGGACAATGGGAAGAAAATAAGAATAACATTGACTTTGAAGTAACAAGCATTCTCATTCCAAAAGATTGCATTTCCAACACACTAAAAAAAATTTGGAACATAAAAAATAAATCAACAAAAAAGAAGAAACAATGCAGATTAAATACCAACTAAGAGAACATCGCAATATTAAAGATAAAAAATGACTTTAATCAAAATAACTAATTCTTTCAATTATAAGTAATTTTTTTGTCGAACGATAGTATTTTATTATAACAACTCAAAAACTAAAATTAGAACTACAATCGTAGCCAACGGGCTAAGAGACGACAAGACTAACTAAAAGTCAAGTGGGGAATTGGTAAGACCAATTCAGATTCACAACATGGACTAAAAAACTACCCACCCCAAACTAAACCACTCCATGCTTAGGAGACTTGAGACTCCTCAATTATAAATAATTCAATTAATAGAAAAATGAATCGTTTCAATGTTGTTTCATTGTTGTTTCTTGCATGTTTAGCATTGTTGCAGAAAATACAAAATGACAAAAGCGTAAAAAAGTAAAAAAAGTCATCCGGAGCGTGCAGGAGTCAAATAAAGCTTACAAAAGTCAAATGAACGTAAAAATATATTTTTTCCAGAAAAAGTGTGTATTGTTTTGTAATTTCCCCTATTTTCAAGCTAAAGATTGATGATATTGAAGGAGTTCAAATGGGCTAGACAAATACAAATGGATATTGAAGAATTGAGTCGGTTTGTGGCTCAATTCAGACTTTAATTTATTTGTAATTTGTGTCTAGGATGGGCCATGAATGTGTTCTTATGTTTTAATTATTGCTTTTATTAATTCATAAATTATATGTCATTCATATAACATGTCATGTAGATCGCATATACACCGCTCTAGGTACTATATTGCCATGCATAGTTTTCATATTTATTTTCTTTTCTAATTTTAAATAATATTAGAAAAATAATATGATGATTAATAATTGAACCAATTTTATTTTTTAAACTTGTTTGGGATATTACTAATCTATAAAACCCAATAGTTGAAAAATATTAAGTGAGAGAGGGTTCATTATGTGAGCCCACGGTCTCTCCTATTAGCCCATTAGTATGAATATGTGTATGCCTTGGCCAATTTAATTGGTCTCCCTATAGGAGGGCTACATTGTTTCGATTACTAGATTGGTCCAATATTCATGATGATTAATGTTTAAGTATTAATTAATTATGAATCCTATAAATAACTTAATTAATTTGGTACATAGAAATAATCAATACATGGGTTATCCACTTAAATCAAAGACATCGTGGGAATTTCTTGTAGAATATCCAAACAATATCAATGATGGAAACAATTATGCGGTACTACATTAATATTGCATGAGTTGTTAGATATATTGAATTTAGTGGGAGGGTTCCAAACTAGCCATAAATCATATTTATTTATCCTATAGAGAATTATGTTTAAAGTTTTAGGGTTTTAGGTTATCGCCATATTGTAGTAATTTTGGATATACTCATGTATTTCTCATGCATCATATATGGAATTTTTTTGTTGTATACATGCTCATTTTATTTGAATTTTATATTTAGAAAAATGTATGCTCATTCACTGTCCATGATACCATCTAAAAATCAACTAATTGGAGAAAATTATTGATTAAAAAAATCTCAAGATCGTTCTCAATGCGGAGGAGCTAAAATTTGTGCTAACTGTACAATGTCCCACTGTTCACACTGTGGAGTTCTCGGTCAAACAAAAAGCGGTTATGATAAGTGGACTCATTCTGATGAGATGGCCCGTTGCTACATTTGGGATCTATCTCAAATGTGTTGCATCAGAAACATCAGAGTATAGATACTTGATTGACATGTGTTTTGCATGTGTTTTGGGCTTAATTATGGTTAAAACTAGTTGATATGCATGCATTACATGAGTAAATAGGGTTTTATTACTGTTTTGTGGAAAAGGTATTACGCTTTGCTCGTTTTGTAGGAAATGAATGATAAATTGTAGCATTTGGGCAACAATTCTGAGCATTGCGGTAAAGAACCGCCGATACTAGAAGTAACATACGACGTTTGGAGTTGAACCGAGAAGAAGTCAGACGAACCGGGCGAGAAACGGAAGGAAACGGACAAGTATAAGTTCCAGCAGGTGCGCACGGGCAGGGCGTGCATCCCTAGCACGACCCGTGCGCCATCCAAACCTGAAGACTTGAGCCTCGACCATACGCACGGGCTGGTCGTGCGTCATTCATTGATTGGAAATTTTCTGCGACACCTAGCATGGGCTGGGCGTGCGCTAGGCGCACGACCCGTACGTCTGTGCGGGAAAATAGAGTTTGACAAGTTTTGAACTATATTTCGACCCGAACGGAGTACAAATAGAGATGGGGCGGCCACAAACAAGGATACGCTGACTTTTACCCTAGAACACAGAGAAAAGAGCAATTTTCCACCAGAGAATTGGGTGATCGATCAAGGCAACAACAACACGCTTGAAGATTGAAGATAGATCGAGAGATCATCGACGTTCCAGAGTCTTCGCATTCCATATTATCTTTATTTTCAATTTGTTAGACATGAACATGGATAATTTGTCTATGAATTATTTGTTTTCTATTTTCCGGGTTTGGGAGTAGGATTAATGGATACTTTTATTTGATGATTAATTGGAATTGAAGTTATTTTTTTCCAACCCTATTCGAGTACTTTGTTTTAATTCTTGTTTTACCAAATGGCCTTTGGTTTAAACTTGTTTGATGTATTGATTCATAATCCGAACAGATGAGTTTCAATACAAGATCTGTGAGTACTCGACATGAATATTTGCATGATTGAGAAGTCTGTGAATATTTGTGAGGATATTTAATCTTTTGTGCTTTTGGGAGTTGGATATCTCATGTTGAGTAGAGATGCTAGCATAGATATTCCAATCAACGCTTTTACATGCATCTTGAGAGAGAGGGTAAATTACTTTTGTGATTGTTCTATAGGGAAGAATACATATAACTTTGGTTTGATTAATCTGATAATAAAAGGGGATATTAACTGAAACCATAACCTAATAATCCATTCATCTTCTTGATCTTTCAATCACTCTTTACTTTGTTTATTTTAGGATAAATTCTCGTTTTAGTTTACAAAACCAATCCATCAACTTTCGATCGTCGAGATAAAAATAAGGCTATTACAATCCAGTACTTAGTACAATAATTTATTAGTCCTTGTGGATTCGACCTTGCTAACCCAATTCTATAAACTTTACCGTACACTTGCGGTGAAGCTAAAAAAAATAAGGCGAACAAGTTTTTGGCGCCGTTGCCAGGACTAATTAAATTTTTAGTACTAATATTGCGATAAATAGAACTATTTTTACTTTAGACATTTTTTTCTTTTCTTTTATTCCTTGTTTTATTTTACTCCTACTGTGTTTGACTTGTTTTCTTTAGTTGGTTCAGGTAGTGCATGAACACTCGCTCGAAGCTAACAGAATTAGCACCGTTCATACCGGAGGTTGAGGCTTTTGCTAGGTGAATTAGTGCGGCTACTAGACGCGGAAAGACAACAAGAATAGGCTATGGCTTAACGTGGAAGATAACAACGGGGAAATAACGGAGGCAACAACGGAGGTAACAATGGGGCCAATAGGTCGTTAATGAGTTACGATGCACCGGAGGTTTCGGCGATCCGGAACAAGCGATTCACGATTACTTTCACCCACAGACCAATCGTAACTATGGTGGAATTGCCAATATCCCAATTAATGCGAACAATTTTGAGGTGAAGCCAACACGATCTCGATGGTGCGGTGAGAATCGGTTTGGGGTTTCCGTCGAGAATCCCAATTCTCATCTTGCGAACTTTGTGCGATTTGCAACACAACCAAGATGAATGGGGTGGTGATGATGCTATACGTCTGCACCTATTCCCTTTCTCTTTAAGGGATAAGGCAAGAAACTGGCTAGGCACCCTAACTCAGGAAAGTGTGAATACAGGATAAGTCGATTCGAGGTTCTTGTTCTTCCCACCAAGTAAGACACTACAACTCAAAAGTCAAATCACGCGATTCGGGCGGTTTGACTCGATCCATTGTATGAGGCCGGGAGAGATTCGAATTTATTGAGAAGGTGCCCACAACACGGATTTCCTGAGGATCAGCAGCTCTGCTTCTTTTACAATGGGTTGATGGGACATACTAGGTCGTTTGTAGATCTTGCGGCGGGAGGCGCTCTACTTGCAAGATTCCCGGAGGATGCATTCAACTTGTTGGAGGAGATGGCCATGAATAGCTATCGAGGCCCTCCGAGAGGACTAATGTGAAAAGGGTAGCCGGGTTACCGATTGGACCCAATTAAGGAGTTGGCGGCTCGGATGATTTGTATTGACAAATCAATTGAGTGCATTGACGAAGGCAAATGAAGGAAACGCGGGTGTGTAAATCTTTGGGGAGTTCTCTAGATCCCATGGAGGAAGCAAATTATGTTAACAACTGGATTTTCAACAATTACCGGAACAATTAGACTCCTACCCATTACCATCCGGGTTTGAGGAACCATGAGAACTTCTCTTATGCGAACACGAAGAATGTGATGCGACCACCACCGGGGTTTAATGTGACAAATGGTGTCATAAATGCTGAGGCTAAAACAACTATGGAGGATATTTTCACCTCGTTTATGAGTGGGACGAGGAACAGATTCAATAAGGATGAGGCGAAGCTGGATAAAATCAAAAATCATGTCACATAATTGGCCAACACTATGGGGTCCCAAATGAAAAATCTTGAAACCCAAATTGGCCAATTAGCTACGATTATTGGTGGGCAGCATCAGAAAGGCCAATTTCCGAGCAACAATGAAGTTAATCCAAAGGAGCAGTGTAAAGCCATTCGTCTGTGGAGTGGAATAGAATACGAGGGGCCGAAAATACCTAAAAATACTGAACAGACGTAGGGGGGCACGGCCCATGCGCCTCCGCACAGCTAGGTCGTGCGTCCTTCAGGGGACGTGACTGTTGTCCCGGGAGATGCGGAAACTGAAGCAAATGGCGATGTTGAGGCCGAGGAAAGAGTTGAGGACCATCTTGCTGAACAAAAAGGGTCTGAGAAGCTTAAATCTTCTTCTAACCCTGATATTTCTAAACTTAATATCCCCCTTCCTTTTCCCCAACGTTTTCAAAAGAAAAAGCTAGATGCACAATTTGCGAAATTTTTGGATATATTTAAGAAACTGCATATTAACATACCTTTTGCAGACGCATTGGAGCAAATGACCAATTACGCTAAATTTTTGAAGGATGTTATGTCAAAGAAAAGAAAGATGACTGGTTTTGAGACAGTCAATCTGACAGAAGAGTGCAGTGCAATAATCCAGAGGAAACTACCATAGAAACTGAAAGATCTAGGGAGTTTCACTTTCCCTTGTGCTATTAGTGATGTTTTCTTTAAGAAAACACTTTGTGATTTAAGAGAAAGTATTAACTTGATGCCCTTGTCTATTTTCAGGCAACTTGGATTGGGAGAGGTGAAGCCGTCTACGGTCACCTTACAATTTGCGGACTGATCACTCACGTATCCAAAGGGAATCATCGAGGATGTGCTTGTCAAAGTCGATAAATTCATATTTCCTGTGGATTTTTTGGTGCTGGATATGGAGGAGGACAAAGACGTCCCTTTGATACTTGGGCGTCCATTCCTAGCTACCGGGAAGGGAGAACTCACATTACGGGTTAATGATGAGCATGTGTTATTTACTATCTATAAGACACTACAATTTCATGATGGTGTTGAGAAATGTAGTTTCATAGACGTAATTGAGTCTTGCATTGATGAATATGCGGATCATACATTGTATAAGGATGATTTAGAGTTTGGTTTGACACATTCGTGTTCAACATCAAACATGATGATTGATTTTGATAACCAAGACTTGTATGACTGTGTTTGTGCATTAGATAATATGCAGGAGCTACCGAGAAGCGTGAGAGGCGCGCACACGCAGAAAAACGTGCGGAAGTCAGTTTTGCAGGGGCGCAAGAACCGTGCTTTGGAGCATGCCCTGATCGTGCGCATGGCCGAAACAAAGGACTCAACCACTGAAGAGGGCACGATCCGTGCTCCTGAGCACGGGCAGCCCATGCGTCAACCCGAAGAACCCATTTCTAACCCAGAACTCAAACCCTTGCCCGAGCATCTCAAATATGCATTCATTGGAGCAAATCACACGAATCCGATAATCGTATCATCCTTGTTAACTTCAGTTCAACTTGATAAATTGCTTAGGGTGTTAAGAAAACATAAGTCTGCGAAAGGTTGGTCAATTCCTGATTTAAAAGGCATAAGTCCATCTATTGTAATGCATAAAATTAGAATGGAAGATGTCTATAAACCTTCGGTACAGAATCAAAGAAGATTAAACCCTATAATGCAAGAGGTCATTAGAAAAGAGGTTTTAAAATGGTTAGATGCTGGAATCATATATGCTATTTCTGATAGTTCTTGGGTCAGTCCGGTACAAGTGGTACCAAAGAAAGCGGGGATGACTGTAGTTAGAAACGAAAGTGATGAGCTTATTGCAACTAGAATAGTTACGGGGTGGCGTATTTGCATTGATTATAGGAAGTTGAATGATGCCACTCGTAAAGATCACTTTCCCCTTCCCTTTATTGATATGATGTTAGATCGCTTGGAGGGATATGATTATTATTGTTTTCTCGATGATTATTCCGGGTACAACTAGATCATGATTGCCCTAGAAGACCAAGAGAAAACGACATTTACATGCCCCTATGGTACGTTTGCATTTCGCAGAATGCCATTCGAACTATGTAATGCACCCGCAACTTTTCGGTGATGCATGATGGCTATCTTTCATGATTTTATTGAGAAAATAATGGAGGTTTTTATGGATGATTTTTCTGTTTTTGGAGATTCCTTTGATCATTGTTTGGATAATCTTTCTCTAGTGTTGCAGAGATGCGAGGAAACTAACCTTATTTTGAATTGGGAGAAGTGCCATTTAATGGTACGAGATGGCATTGTATTAGGCCACCGGGTTTCTTCTGTAGGTTTAGAAGTGGACAGAGCTAAGATTATTTCAATTGAGTAACTCCCACCTCTAACAAACGAGAAGGCCATTAGAAGCTTTTTGGGGCACGCCGAATTCTACAGAAGGTTCATCCGTGACTTTTCTAAAATCACTAAACCTTTGAGTCAGTTATTAGAAAAATATACCGCTTTCAATTTTTTCGATGATTGTTTGCAGGCATTTGAGATTCTGAAGCAGGCTTTGGTGACAACACCAATTCTTGTAGTTCTCGGATTGGAGTCGACCCCTTCGAGCGATGATGTGCGATGCCAATGACTTTGCAGTTGGGGTTGTTTTGGGTCAGAAAAGAGACAAGTTGTTCAGAGCCATCTACTATGCGAGCAGAACTTTAGACAGTGCCCAGGAAAACTACACCACCACGGAGAAGGAAATGCTGACGATTGTTTTTGCGTTCGATAAGTTCCGATCATACTTGATTGGAACTAAGACGATAGTCCACATAGACCACGCGGTGATCAAATATCTATTCGTCAAGAAGGATGCCAAACCGAGACTAATTCGGTGGATCCTTTTGTTGCAGGAGTTCGATGTGGAAATCCGGGATAGGAAGGATTGTGAGAATGTGGTAGCAGACCACTTGTCCAGGTTGGAGTACAAGAAAGATGAGAAAGAAGGCACAGATGCAATTAAGGAAGAGTTCCCCAATGAGCAACTTCTAATGTTAGAGGCTAAATTCCCATGGTATGCAGATTTTGTTAATTATTTGGTTGCAGGAGTCATGCCTCCGGATTTATCCTCCTATCAAAAGAAGAAGTTCCTTCATGATGTCAAGTTCTACATGTGGGACGACCCCCTTGCTCTTTAAGAGGTGCGCCGACACTATCATTCGACGATGTGTACCTCAAGAAGAGTGGGAGGGAGTTATGCAACAGTGCCATTCTTCACCTTAGGAGGACACTTCTGGTCCGACACGTATTGTGGCAAAGGTATTGCAAAGTGGTTTATCTTGGCCTACTTTGTCTAATGATTGTATCTATATGTGCAAAGTGTGATATGTGCCAACGGATGGGGAACATCTCGAGACGGCATGGGATGCCCATGACCAATGTGATGGAAGTCGAGCTCTTTGATGTTTGGGGAATTGACTTTATGGGTCCCTTTCCATCTTCTTCGGGTTATCAGTACATTCTACTTGCAGAGAGTATGTATCTCGATGGGTTGAGGCGATTCCGCACATAAACCAATGATGCTCGAGTAGTACTAAAATTTTTAAAGAAAAATATATTCACTCGTTTGGAACCCCGAGAGCTTTAATTAGCGATGGGGTCACACTTTGTGAATAAATTGATGAGCACTTTACTTGCGAAAGACCGGGGGTCAAGCACAAGGTGGCATTATCATACCATCCGCAAGCGAACGAACAAGCAGAGGTAGCCAATCGTGAGATTAAGCAAATCTTGGAAAAGACAGTGAATACAAATCGCAAGGATTAGGCTATGAAGCTAGATGATGCATTATGGGCTTATCGGACTGCGTACAAGACACCATTGGGGACATCACCGTATCAGTTGGTATTCGGGAAATCATGTCACTTGCCCATGGAAATAGAGCACAAAGCGTTTTGGCTGTAAAAGAAGTTAAATTTTGACTTCCAAGCAGCGGGTGAGAAGAGGCTCTTACATTTGAATGAGATAGAGGAGTTCCGGGATGAAGCCTATGAAAATTCCCGGATTTACAAGGAACGCACCAAGAGATGGCATGATCGAATGATAAAGAAGAGAGAGTTTTTACCGGGTGAACAAGTCCTTTTGTTTAACTCGCGTCTTAAACTCTTTCCCGGAAAACTTAAGTCTCGGTGGTCGGGGCTATTTTTGATTATGAAAGTGTTAAATCCTCCAAGAATAGTGGAATTGTTGAGCCGAGATGGGGAGACGTTCATGGTAAATGGCCAGCGGATCAAGCATTACCTTCATAGAGATCAAAAGAAAGAGGTGACACGCCTCACTTTGCTGGAACCGTGATCGAGTAAACCAGGCATCAAGCTATAGACGTTAAATTTAGCGCTTGTTGGGAGGCAACCCAACGATTTGCTGTTTTATTTCTTCCCATGATTTTTTGGTTTGTTTTCCCTTTGCTAAGTTAGGATTTTTTGATGCTTTCATAGGTTAGGATTTTTTTTTTTGCTTTCCCTTAAAAAAAATGGAAAATTCGGAGTTGAAGTTCGGCACCCCGCACGGGCAGGGCGTGTGCCATGCGCACGGCCCGTGCGTGATTGTGTCTTGTAGAGTAATTTTTCGGCACCCCACATGGGCAGCCCGTGCGCCTTGCGCACGGCCCGTGCGGTTCCCAGGATGTTGGATCAAAACTTCGGCACCCTGCACAGGCCGCCTGTGCACTAGGCGCACGGCCCGTGCGTGTGTCGTTGAGCCGAGGACATAAGTCGCGCATGGGTCATTCTTTCCTTCACAAATACTTACTCTCTCTCGCACGAGACACACATCACTCGAAAACCCTCACGAAAGGTTTGCAAATTTCTTGGATTTCCACTACAAATTCACCCCCACACTACTCACACACGAATTCCACTCTTGAACTCGATTTGGAGAAGGATTTTGTCCGAAAAGGAGCTTAAGGTTTCAAGTTCATATCTTCCTTAATTTTCGAGAATTCCGGTAAGAACTTCACGTTTTGTTTCGAATTTCTTGTAGATTATGGATTAGAGTTCATATATGATGCATGTTTTGATGAATTTTCCATGTTTTAGCTTAATTTTTCTATTGGGCATTTTATCGAACACCTTGTAGGGATGAGACACTTTGCCGTATTTGAATTGTTTGAATTGAATTCATCATGTTCTTGTATTGCTTGGCATGTTCGGAATCTCACATCTATTTTGCCAGGTACTAACTCGAATATATGGCTGACCAAAGGAACCAACGAGGTCGGGGTGGACGCCAAAGATGGAATAACTTACGGCGGGAGGTAAATCCAGATAGCCCGAGGCTTATGGGCTACTTTTGACTGAGGCCGATGAACTGGAGCGCTGGAACAGGTTGATCACTCGTTCCTTTACGCCAACGAGATATGTCGATGATGATTGTACCCAAGCTCTTGGGATACATGAGGAGGTTTGGCAGATGTTCGAATGAGTGGGGTGGACCGCCTTCATGCAAGGGCGGTGGCCGTCGTATAAAATGCTAGCGCTCGAGTTCCTAAGCACATTGGATATTATCGAAACAAGAGCGAACAAGGAGTCCCAGGCGATCTGTTTTCGATTGGGAAATGAGCGGCGGCATGTCTCTATTACCCAACTCAACGAGATTTTTTGGGTACCGTCTAACGCCCTTTTTACTGTGGCGAATTATAGCCGAGTATGATTTGGCGATTGTTGGTTCGAACAATTTAAAGCGGCCCTATGCTATATGAGACGCGCTCATCTAAGGCATTCGCACTCCACAACCCCGTCTTCCGCTACATCCAAAAAGTCACTGCGCACTCTGTCTATGCCCGAAAAAAAAAGGAGGACATACTCACAAAAGAGTCGGAAAAAAAATAAAAAAAAACCGACTGCATAAGTGAGTTGGCCTTAAATAAATTTATAGGCAGAGGTTATGATGTAAAGAGAGCAGATTGTAGGGAAAAAAGGGGAGAAAAAGAGGGGTGATTAGAATAAAAGGTGATTGGTGGTGCATTTTTTATTTGAATAAGAAAAAAAAAATTAATTGAGAAAAAGATGTGCTTACTAATCTATACGCTTGAGTTGAGTCACTTTCTCCATATTTCCCTACCTTAAACAAAGAGCCTTCATTACAACCAAAAGCAAAGTCCTTTTTCGATTTATGAATTGCATACAATCGAGTGGCGGAGATGTGAGAGGATTTGCAAGCATATGGTAATTCTTCAACATTTATATGATTTGATCGAATACACGTCCCTTATTATACACTTTATCCATGAGAGGCGTGATTTGAAGTATTTGCCATGATTTTAGTTGACTTGTGCTCTGTGTCAGATATTTTAAGCTTGGTTGGTTTGTTACTTGATGTCTATGGATAAACGACATGAATTGTGATGCATTGTTCTTGAGTTGCTCTTTACTACCCCATTTGTGTTTTGTCTTGTTTATAAAGTGTTGACCGAGACTGTCAACAGTTTAAGTTTGGGGGTTTGATTGACATGTGTTTTGCACGTATTTTGGGCTTAATTATGGTTAGAATGAGTTTATATGCATGCATTACATGAGTAAATAGGGCTTTATTACTGTTTTGTAGGAAAGGTATTACGCTTTGCTCGTTTTGTAGGAAATGAATGATAAATTGTAGCATTTGGGCAACAATTCTGAGCATTGCAGTAAAGAACCGCCGATACTAGAAGTAACATACGACGTTTGGAGTTGAACTGGGAAGAAGTCAGATGAACCGGGGCGAAAAAGGAAGGAAACAGAGACAAGTA
Source organism: Rehmannia glutinosa (assembly GCA_016081115.2). Taxonomy (NCBI): domain Eukaryota; kingdom Viridiplantae; phylum Streptophyta; class Magnoliopsida; order Lamiales; family Orobanchaceae; genus Rehmannia; species Rehmannia glutinosa. The sequence continues at coordinate 55,271,485 of CM071931.1, read as the reverse complement.
TAAGTTCAGCCCAGTGCGCATAGGCGGGCGTGCATCCCTAGCATGACCCGTGCGCCATCCAAACCTGAAGACTTGAGCCTCGACCATACGCACGAGCTGGTCGTGCATGGAGTGCATGACCCGTACGTCATTTAGCGATTGGAAATTTTCTGCGGCACCTAGCACGGGTTGGGCGTGCGCTAGGCACATGGCCCGTGCGTCTGTGCGGGAAAATAGAGTTTGACAAGTTTTGAACTAGGTTTCGACCTGAACGGAGTACAAATAGAGACGGGGCGACCAAAAACAAGGATACGCTGACTTTTACCCTAGAACACAGAGAAAAGAGCAATTTTCCACCAGAGAATTGGGAGATCGATCAAGGCAACAACAACACGCTTGAGGATTGAAGATAGATCGAGAGATCATCGACGTCGCTGAGTTTTTGCATTCCATAGTATCTTTATTTTCAATTAGTTAGACATGAACATATATAATTTGTCTATGAATTATTTGTTTTCTATGTCTGGCTAAACATCTTGTGATTCTCGGGTTTGGGAGTAGGATTAATGGATACTTTTATTTGATGATTAATTGGAATTGAAGTTATTTTTTTCCAACCCTATTCGAGTACTTTGTTTTAATTCTTGTTATACCAAATGGCCTTTGGTTTAAACTTGTTTGATGCATTGATTCATAATCCGAACATATGAGTTTCAATACTAGATCTGTGAGTACTCGACATGAATATTTGCATGATTGAGAAGTCTATGAATATTTGTGAGGATATTTAATCTTTTGTGCTTTTGGGAGTTGGATATCTCATGTTGAGTAGAGATGCTAGCATAGATATTTCAATCAACGCTTTTACATGCATCTCGAGAGAGAGGGTAAATTACTTTTGTGATTGTTCTATAGGGAAGAATACGTATAACTTTGGTTTGATTAATCTGATATTAAAAGGGGATATTAACTGAAACCATAACCCATGAATCCATTCATTTTCTTGATCTTTCAATCACTCTTTACTTTGTTTATTTTAGGATAAATTCTCGTTTTAGTTTACAAAACCAATCCATCAAGTTTCGACCGTCTAGATAAAAATAAGGCTATTACAATCCAGTACTTAGTACAATAATTTATTAGTCCCTATTGATTCGACCTTGCTAACCCTATTCTATAAACTGCACCGTACACTTGCGGTGAAGCTAAAAAAAATAAGCCGAACAGTACTGCTAGTGAAATAATGGAAAGCCTTCAGAAAATGTTCTAGCACTAAGGACGGCAAGCCCGCCAAGCAGCTATTAGCTCTATATTGAACATGTGCATGAAGTTTGGTACGCCTGTGAGAGATCACATGCTTGCATTGATCGTTCAGTTTAACGTGGCCGAGGTTTTAGGGGCTGATATCAAATCGGAGACTCAGGTTAACATGGCTTTGGAGACTCTCCGTATGATGTTCTCGCAATTCAAAGTTAGTTATAACATGAACAAGCTTAACATGTCCCTAACCGAGCTAATGAAAGAGCTCCAAAATGCAGCGAATATTCTAAAGACCAAGAGTGGTGATGCATTTGTTGTTCCTTCTGTTGGATCATCGTCTTCCAAGCCGAATGGAAATGGAGGAAACAAGAGGAAAAAGTCCAATATGAAGGGCCACATCAAAAGGATAAGAAGGCCAAGGCAGATGGCAAGCCTAAAGGGAAGTGCTTCAATTGTGGAGAGAATGGTCACTGGAAGAGAAACTGTCCGAAATACCTAGCTTCTAAAAAGCAAGGTGATGGCCAATTATCTTTTATTGAGTCATGCTTAGTGTTTGATTCTACTGATACTTGGACAGTAGACTCTGGAGTCACTAATCATATCTACAATACATTACAGTAGTTCCAAGTAACTATGGAGCTCAATGAAGGAAAACATACTCTCAGAGTTGGCATAGGAGTTGTGGTGTTTGCAAAGGTTGTTTGAGTTGGTCATATTTCTTTTAGTAATAATAAACAATTGGTTTTGAAGAATTGTTATTGTGTCCCAGATATTACTAGAAATTTAATTTTTGTTTCTTTATTATTTAAACAAGGATATTATGTCCATTTTCATTAATGGCGGTTGATATTATTTTCAATAAAGCTCTTATTTATAAGGGACATATGAATAATGATTTATATATTTTGAAACCCTTTGACAACTCGTTGCACCACACTACATCTAATAAACGCATCAAGTTATCCCTACTAATGAGACTTATTTGTGGCAACTAAAACTTGGTCATATTAACCTTGATAGGATTCAAAGACTAGTAAGGGATGGTCCTTTAAGTGATGTGAATCTTGTCTGGAAGGTAAAATGGCTCAGATGTCTTTTACTTCTAAAGGGCTTAGGGCAAAAGAAGTCTTAGGTGGATATGAGGTGGATATGAGTATTTCATCACTTTCACTGATGTTTACTCTTGATACGGTTATGTTTACCTAATAGCTTGCATGTCTGAAGCACCTGAGAAGTTTAAGGAATTCAAAACTGAAGTAGAAAAGCAATTAGGTAAGAGCATAAAGATACTTCGATCAGGTTTAGGCGGAGAGTATCTATCCGACGACTTTAGAACATACCTATCAGAAAATAGGATTTTATCCCATTTGAGTGCACCAGGTACTCCCCAACAGAATGGTGTCTTAGAAAGGAGAAATATGACCTTGTTAGACATGGTTAGATCTATGTTTGGCTTCTCCACTCTTACTACATTCTTTTGGGGATATGCTATGCAGACTGCGATATACTTATTGAATATGATTCTGTCTAAATTTATACCTAATACACCCTTGGAATTATGGAATGGTCATAAGCCCAGTCTAAGACAGATTCAGATATGTAGATGTCCTGCACATGTGCTTAAGGGAAATATGGAAATATGGAAATATGGAATCAAAATCATAGGTATGCATCTTTATAGGTTATCCTAAGGGAACATGAGGATATTACTTCTATATTACTCCTTGGACTAAGTGCAACGGATCTCTTCCAGTTAACTTTGGTCCTTCAGCTACATTGACCCCTTAGAGACTGATACTTGAGTCTCTGATCAACTCTACTGATGAACTCTACTGTTAGTCTTCTGAATGACTTGGTTGATGTACTCTACTGAGAGTCTTCTGATGCTCACTCAGCTGAATCTTCACAAATCAACTGTGAGTCTTCTAATTATTTCTTCAGCCAGTCTTCTGCACGTTCACTTGGCTGCTTCTGAGTCAGCCAAAAACCTATCTATTATATATGAAGAATTTACATTGAAATGGGGTGCCAACTTTATAATACATAGTTTTATAAGCATCATCAAAATCTATACATTAAATTTCTTAATGATTTCTCCCTTCTTGATGATGCCAAAACTATTACAATATTTGTGCGCTGAAGGTAAATAATTTAAGGTGAAATGAATCAGTATTATTCATGTAACTTTCAGCCACTTACATTAAAATGTGTATTTACACGTGAATGTACAAATACAACATTTATATATAAATTCAGCTTCCCTCTATCTCCTTCATTTGTCTTTTAGCTTCTTCAAGCCCAAGCCAATAGGCAACTGCTCTTTGCATAGGGTAAGATGAATATCCTCTTCCTCTTCCTGATGGAGGGATTCTTCTTTATTGACTTTAAAATTTGCCTCGTCTACTAGAAGTAAATTCACTTCATTCTTTTCCTCTATCACTTCCTCCTTCTCTCGCACCAACTTGATTACCTCTTCTAGAAATATGGTTGCCACTACTCTGCTGTTGGCTTGATGAAGAACTCTACTGACCCTTAGTCTGCTCAAGGTCCTCCAAGCCTTCTTCCCTATACATATCCCAGGCTTCCAAAAGAGTCATCCCTTGTAATATCCTTCTGAGAGAAGAGTTTCAAATTCTTCATTCGTTCTCTCCTTAGGGATTAAGCCTGCTGGGGGTCCACCATATTGTTTTTTTCGCAGATTTATCCTATCTTTTTGCCTCTGATCAAGAGAAGAAACTCCTCTCTAGATTTTTTTCATTGCAAGCTCAAACTTTTCATCAACTGTTAGAGATGGTGGAATTTGAGACTGAATATAAGTGCTCGAGATGCTTTTGTCTTTGTCAGATGTTGTACAGGGTCCTTCTTCTCCCTTTTTGGCATCAGCACTGGATGGATGTTGAATAGTTTGCAGAATGAAGGCCAACTACACCTGAGTCTAGGAATCTGCAGGAGAAGGACTTGAGTTGCGTTCAACAAGTTGTTCTTGCAAAGCTGAGCATTTCTGATTCATAGAGGCTTCCATGTGTTCAAACTTCTTCTCAACCTTTCCAGCCAATAAATCCATGTCACTCGGGTGGCTCTCATTCATCATGTTCATATGGTCCATCTGGCAATTATGAAAAGCCACTTGATCAGAACCCCAAATCAACAACTTGTTGTATAAACGTTTAAAGCTCCCAATTTGTTCCATTCGAAGAGCTTTGGTCTCAGGTAGAAATTCAATCCTTGATCTTGCTCAGAACCCCATAGATATCACTACTTATAGTTGCATCGTGATTATCAATACGCAAGCAGAGATTTGAAAGACCTGTTAGATAAATATTTTTATCATGATTTTGATGATTTTGTTTAACTGTGTTTTTACACCAAAACAATGTTTCTAAATGTTGTCCAAATACTCCCAAACGATTTAAAATGTTTTTACTAATTTTTTGGAGCATTTCTTGAAGTTTATTTTTGACAAAAAATGGACAACTCTTCTGTCTCGTGTTCAACCGGTCGCCCTATAGGGCAACCCGTGTCGAAGTTAAGTTTTCAAGCGAAACGAGACGGACAACTTTTTCAAGGAGGTCGACCGGTCAACCTGGATGCCGACCCGGTGTGGTCAACCGGATGGACCGGCCGGTGTGGTGTGGTCGTCGACCCCAAATCAACCGATGTCGAGACTTGCTCAAAATTCGAACTCTCTTGTTGAGGCCAACCGGTCCAAGCAGGGGTCCACCGGTTTGACCCCCCGTCGACCGGTCCCCCTGTGTAATTTTGTGCGATATTTTTCAAACCCTTATTTCTATTCGACCGGTCGCCCTATGGTTTTGATAGCAAACTATCCGTTGAGCACAGACTGACTTTTCCTCATTTTAGGGGTTGATTTCTAATAGCTATAATCTTGATTTTAATTGCATTTTTTTTTTTTTTTTGCAGAAATCAATCTCCAAGAAGGAGCCTATGTCTGGAAATCAATCCAAGACATCTCCTATAAATAGAGGAAGCATTGAAGCAATAAGAGACAATACACAACAACAATAGATATTACAAGCAAACACACTTTGTTCTTCAATTTCAACATTCTTGTTGTAATAGCCGAAGGTATTTCACTTTCACATCTTAAGGTCTAGGATTGATTCTTGATTACACTTGCTCTTTTGAGTTGTAATATTTTTCAAAGTGTAATCTTGATTGTAATTCATCATTCAAACACAAGATATCCTTGTGAGTATTCTTGTGGTAAGAATACACTTGGGTGATCTTAGGTGTTCAAGAGTGTGGTACTCTTCATAGGTTAAATAAGGTTGTGGTAATCTTCTTGTGGAAGAGTTTGGTGCTCTTGAAGTGTTGGAGAGTTTGGTGCTCTTCAAGTCGGAAGATTGTGGTAATCTTCACAAGGTGCCGTTGCAAGAAGATTGTGGTAATCTTTAGGGAGATTGTGGTAATCTTCAAAGAGGTGTTGTAAGGTGATGTCGTAATAGTTTTGGTAACTATTTATAAAATTCTTTCGACGTGTGTTGTTTACTTCCAGCACTTCCATTTTTGTCTTTGCTTATTACATTCGAAAAAGATGGCATAATCGAGAAAATGGACATAATCTATTCACCCCCTCTAGATTATCGTAGCCACTTGGACTTACAAGTGGTATCAGAGTCAAACTCTTTGGCAAGCTCGTTCCACATTGTGAGTAAAGAGGAACGATCATTGGCTACGAATGAAGTCTATCTTCTTACCAGGCGCCTCCAAAAATAAGCAACCACTATTCGACTCCAACAATTATATGTTGTGGAAAGAAAGAATGGAATGCTTTTTACAAAGTTGCGGGTTAGATATTTGGAACGTAGTTATAAATAGAGAATCCATCCCGATGAAAGACGGAACCAAAGTCCTCAAAGAGCTCAACGATGAAGACAAGAAATTATTCTCCATAAACGGTAAAGTCTAAATATTCTTCATTGTTCTCTTACCTCTATGGAATACGATCATATTCGAGGGATACGACCGACACATGAAGTGTGGGAAAAATTAGAAGCTACCTATTGTAGGTCCCAAGGGGTGTAAGTGTAAGGTTTAGAATGGGGGGTTGAATAAACCTTACCAACTTTTCACTTTTGGTCCTTTTTAAATTCAGAGTTGACACTACACAGCTGTGTCCTTGGTGGACAACCAATTTAGTTAATCAGTAGAGTTAGTCACTCAACAGACTCGACTGAGTTGTTGAAAGAATAACTCATTGTTAAGTGAATTAGCTCAACTGTGGTTTGTTTTATTGGAAGACTTAACACCCTTAAGTTTGGTTTAGTTATGATTTAATACTTGGTTTTAGTACTTAGAGATTATCAGTTGGATAGCAAATATGTCGTGAGAATTAAACAAATAAGATGTAGGAATTAAAGTCTTTGAAATGTAAATGACACGATAAGTTTTTATAGAGGTTCGAAGATGGGGTAATTCTTCTACTCCTCTCTTCTCCAACTCTGGAGGAATCCACTAAGTATTGATCAAGTATACATAGTGGTAGCAGTCCGAGATACAAGTCTTGATCACACGGTGACTTGATCCTTTGGGACTCACCGGAGATGCCTTGGTCACTCGGTGGCTTCTCGTCCGACTCGGCTTCTTCACAGGCAATTTGCCTTGCTACTCTTGCTCACTTGCTCAAGCTCTTAGGATTTGATCACGAAGCCCTCCAAAGAACTCGAGACTGGTTCGACCTTGAACCTTCCTACAATCCTTCGTGGAATGTAGACCCCTTTTCTTCTAAAGTTTCCTCTTCAATTGATTGAAGCTATCTTTCCTTCACAGGTGAGTGTTGGATTGATTTTCTTCGTAGTGTAGGCTTGAGGATTAATCTTGAATGATTTGAGAATATCTTAGGTTATAGTTCAAATGTATACTTGAATATTCGTGGTTCAGGTAACCTTCTCTCAGAGTCATTCCTCAGCCTTTTATAGTGATCTTTCAAAAATCTGCCCGTTGAAGAGATAGGCTTATTTTTGAAAGTCACTTGTGGTCGTTGGCTTGTCTTGTTGCGATCCTTGGAATTGCCACTTCCTCGTATGAATTGTTCTTGACTTTTCGAGTTCGACATGGTGCGATGCTTCCCATTGGTTTATTCCTTTTACACGCTTCGGGGTGAGCACTTCGAGAAAGGTAGCATGGAGATATTACTTGTTTAAGTAATTCTCTTGATTTCGTGCAACGGATCTCTTTCGATTATCTCGACTTGACCGCATTTCCTTGCTTTCCCAGGTGACTTAGAGTCGACTTCCAATCATTAAATGACTCTTCTGTCACTTCAACTAGAGACTTGACTATCTTGAGTTGACTTGACTGATGCTTTACTCAGCTGCATCTCAGTTGCACCTTCAGTCGAGTTCCCGTCTTCTCTTCTTTTGCCAAACTCAGTTGTCTCGCAGCGGAGTCTTCCTACTAGTCTCCAGTTGTCTTCTTGCATGTTTGGGCATAGTTGACTTAACTCAGCTTGACCAGCCCTATTTATTACAATGCAGTTTACAACAAAAAATGGGGTGCCAACTTCCTATTCTAAGTTTTACATGGCATTCATCAAAATCTAAACAATAAATTTCCCAACAATTTCCCCCTTTTTGATGATGCCAAAACTTAAAACATTCAAAATGTAAATAGCAAAGATACATACAGATAGTGTATTCACAGAGAATGTATGCGTAGAATCAATCCTTTTATTGATCATAGCATTCTTGTTCTTTTACACAACTGTTTACAAGGTGTATCAAAGCAATCATTTATGTCTACAAAAAAAAAAAATAGAGAATTTCTGATTTATTACGAGAAGACTTACATAGTATGTATTTACATAGTAAAATACATGAAGGGGTGGACAACAACACTTCATCTCCTTTTTGCCTCCTTCTTTCATCTTCTTGAGTTCTATCATCTTCTCGGTCTTTTTCTCATTTTCTCATCTTCACCGCCTTCTTCTTCTTCTTTTCATATGCCTTAAAGGCGACTTCATCTCTTCTTAATCTCTCTTGTCTCTCTCCTCCCATAGCCTGAGTTTGTCTTTTATTTTCTTCTTCGATCCTTTTCACATACTCGGCATTATTTTTAGCCACTTGCATTGGCTACTTGGTCAAGACCAGCCCAAAGTAGATCCCTCCTTTCTTGCCTGGATCTATGTACTCAATGTTTTTGGGCAGAGGAGGCTCAGGTCGAAACCTCTTCCTCCACCACGCTTCTTCCTCTACCTGCAGGCGTGTATTGTCTTGGGGTCTTCTTCTTTCGGTGAGTGACTGGCGGAGTGACAGCCAGAGGATTGTCGGTAGTCTGCTTTGCTGTCGCCTTCTTCACATAACGTGAGACCCTTTTCCCAAGACAAGTCCCCAGGCTTGAGCCATAGACATGTTTGCGAAGTATCCTTGAGATGCGGCGTTTTAAATTCATCAATCGATCTTGGCTCGGTCCCGACATTTGAGATGGCATAAGTGTCTCTGTCTATTATAATGCCTCCATGTTGTTTCAAGATGTCCATAACTCGGGCATTCAACCTTCCTTCCACTTTCTCCATCCCTGCTTCAATGCTTGTCTTTCTCTTTTCGGCCCATAGATAGCAGAGTGTTGGAGTGGCAGAGTCACTGGGAGTTTGCTGCTGATAATATCAGCTGTGACAAGACCTTGTTGGGGGGTTTGTGCAATCATTAAGGTCACATCTCTCGATTCTTCCCCCTCAACAGACTTTCCTTTCTTTTCCCTTGAAACTTCCTCAGCTGTCTTTCCTTTCACAACTGCTCCCTCCTTCTTAGCTTCAGATCTCTTTGGCGCTTTAAGGTATTCCTCTTTCCCCTTTTTGGCATCATCAAAGGAGAGAGGAACCCTGAAACATACTAGCAAGCAGGAAGTCGAGTCTGCGATAGCCGAGTTACGCTTCGAGTCCTGTTGTGGTGTATCTTTGCACGAAACTCAGAGCGAGTAGCGTTGGATTCAGCTTTAAGCAACTTCATCTCAGCCATAAGAAGGCTGAATTTTCTATCCATGTTTTCTTCCATACGCAGGAGCTCATTCTTATTTTGCTCACGCAGCGACTTTATCTCGAAAGTGTGAGATTCATGCAGTGCTCAATGTGTTCTCTCAATTTCGTCTTTGCATCATCGTTCTCGGCTCTCCCGGACGACTTGTTGAACAATGTTCGAAATATCTAGCTTGTTCCACGCGCATTGTTTCTTTGTTGTTGCCACCACTCCGGATTCGACTATTATGCCTCTCAAGTCGGTAGTAAGGTTGGCATCTCTATTATCCGATCTCATGTCCATCGAGGCTGGTGCCTCTCCATCCGTTCAATTTTGCGCAGATAATGCCTTGAACACCTCCCGAACTTCAAGGTTGTTCCTCCTCATTGCGGTGATGGCCAAGCAAGGGCGTCAAAATCATAGTCATTTGGAATGATGGTATCGATGGAATGACAGGATCAGTGCGTGGGAAGCGCGAGATCGTTTTTCGACTCTTCAGGGGAGGTCGGGTACCTCGAGAGAGAGAAGGGAAATGATTCTACAAAGGAATCATCACGGGCAAATGGGATGTGTTCAATGATGAGTGGTGCGCGTGAAGTTCACTGTGGAGTCGAGCTGCTTGCTGCGGCTTGGGGAGCTCGCGCAGTGGACTGTTTGTTGGGGGTCTGTTGTGAAGTTGACCCGACTTGCGAGCCTCATTTTGTCTCAACGACTTCATCGGTCTCGGTCTTGGTTTTTCCAATTGAGCCGATGGTCCTCGGCCTTATCGAGCGTCATCGGACGATGATGAGATTTCAATGGGTGGCTCATCATCAAAATTGAAAGTTTGACGAGTAGTCTTGAGGTCGACTTGCTCGTGGTTGGAACATCCTTAGCCGAGTCTTTTGGATCGATCACGAGGGGATGACTCGGCTTCATCGTCTTCTTCCGATCCCGAGAAAGGTTACATCGGGATTATCCTGGGAGTCGTGAAGTGCGCTAATCTCCTTTTCGGATGGATCAATGATAGCGGGAGGGATGTTCTCTACTTGATTTCTTTACCCAGGAAGTCTCAACCTCCCGTTGGCCTTCATTACCTCCCGAGTCTCAAGCGGCGAGAGCCTGGACCTCCTTTCCGAGTGTCGGTGTCTTAGGGTCTCTGTGGTGGCATCCATTGGAGTCTCAACCCCATGGATTGCACACTTTCATCGCCAGTGTTAACTCCTGTGGTGTTCCTTCTGTGCCTCGACCGCATCGCCAGCGTCGTCATTAGCCTTCGAGTAGTTGGCACCTCACCGATCGCCTGATCTCAATCGCCTCGAGCTTCGTTGATGGCAACTTCTTTGTGTATTTTGTGTTTGTACTTTCTCCACTTCGCCTCCTAGATTCGTTGTGGAGTCATCGCAGCATCCTCCGACCTTGCTGTAGTGGAGGGAGTTTCCCCTCGGTTGGCGCACCGGTGAGTGACTTGGAATGGGGTCACTCGTCTCCAAACTCCCGGTTGTTTTCTATTGAGTGTTCAGCCGTTGGGGCGGTGGTAAGACACCTTCATTAGGGGTTGGCTCATTTGGGGTCCCCACTAACCCGATTTCATCGCCGAGTTCCTTAATTCCTTCTTCCGAGTGAGTGGGAATGTGGTGGCAAAGAACAAGCGCGGGCAATATCTTTGCACCACACCCATTGGGTCCAACTCGGTGTGTTTTGGAGGACTCTCTGGTCCCTCCATCATTCTTTTCTCATGAAGAATTCTCGGATTCGTGCATTGCTTGCTGCATTTGAAACTTACGTAGCGGCAGAAGCAGGTCCAGATCCTCATCACTATCGATAAGACGTCGAGAGATGATGTGTGTGTTCGTGGTGCGGTTATAGGGGATGATGTTGGCCTTCTCACGTGCCTCGGCCTTTCCTTCCTCTCGCTGTCTCTCCTTCTCCTTGTCCTTGAAGATCGCAAGATATACATGCGATTTTTCTTCATCCAATGCTTGGACCACAGTGGTCACTCCAAGAAAGTTCATCGTTCTCTTCTTCTTCGATAAACTCGGCCGTTGGAACTGTTCCCTGGATCGACTCAATTTCCACTTCCTCCACTCTCGCAGACGATTTTGGATGTCCGGATAAAGTGGGGATAGGATCATCACATCATCATCTCTTTCGGCTTCTTCTTGTGTCTCGGCTATTCGAACTACGATTGGGTCTTGATTTGCCTCTGTTGATCGCCTTTCCCAGACTTGGCTATTTCATCAATAATATCCGGAGACTCTACTTCTCCAAAGCAATCTCCAGGTATACATTGCGGTGAGTGGTGACTCGGCCGGTTTTTCAAGTTCGGATTGCTTGATGATTCTTCTTCGTCTCTTAGTTCGTACCAGAGGATTTATGGTTGGGAGAGAGTGTCTTCTTCTGGGTGGCGGGGTCGGTCTTGGTGTTTTCGAGGAGCGAGCCATCTTGGCTTATCGTTCTCCTCTTTTGACGACGACCGAAGAAGGTATTTGAGGTTCCTTCTCGGCGGCGCTGCTGAGGCGGGAGACACTACTGTGGGGACGAGCGACTCGGCTGGCAGGGGTAGGAGCAGATTTGTTTTTCTTAGGCTGCAGGGGCATCGAGTTCTCTTAGCAGCAGAGAGCGACTTTCTTCTTTGGTGGAGAGGAAATAGTTGTATCTTCGTGGTCATTTGTTTGCCCCTCACTTGTATCGCTCTCTTGGCGTGGGCTCTCTTACGTGCGCTAGAGAGGTTTGATCTAAACATCCTCTTGTTTACATGGAACGCCTTTCCATGTCGAAGAGGGACTCCTTTCACCTCCATCACCGTGCCAATCACCAGGCCATATCCCGGGGATCCTCCAAATGCACCATTCTCCTTGAAGGATTTGTTCCCTACATTCTCGCGAGTCTGCTTTGTGAGACAAACTCAACCAGTTTACTTGCTTTTCTTCAATGATCGCAGCCATTACGATCGGTTTTGCTTTAGACGGTTGGTCAAAGTGCCAAATTTGATGTCTATGCATTTGGCAACTATGTCCAACAGATTTGTTTGTGGTAGTCCTCCTTGGCCCGGCCCCTTTTTTGGTGTGTGTAGACTATCTTTTCGGCATAGTCGGTCTTGGCTACTTCCTTCCAAGCGCAGCCAAGTCTACGTCGGCTTCATTTATTTATGGTGCTCCTTCCACCGGTAGTGGCGTGTTCCGCGCGATCCTCGATCCTTGGTAGAGATGATGAACTCCTTCCCCTCGAGGATTTGATCCCCTCATCGTGAATCTTAGCTTCACACATCGCGACCTCTTCCACATAGGTCATCGAGAACTCCATCGTCAGAAATGGTTTTAGCCGGACGATTCGAGCTTTTCAGCGATTTTCTTTATGAGGGCGTCATCGGACCCTTGTTTGACCATTCCTCGAAATCCACAGTAGACCCAGTGTGGATTTGCTTCCCTAGCTTGACGAAATCATAAGTTGATGCCATTTTTCAGTATTTCACGAAAAGAAACTTAGAAGTTGATTTGAATATTGATAAGGTTTTGAGAAAGTTTTGCCTTTGCTTCTGAGATAGAAATGAACCGTTTTGGTAATATGTGAGAGAAAACAGACGAAAATGGTTTAAGTATGGTTTCTGAAAGGACGTGCGGGTGGTTTTTGAAATGTGATCGAAATCAACGACTTAGATTTTGCACGCCGAATAGCATTTAATGTCTTGAATTTAATGCGGCAGCATTTATATCCAATCATAAGCTTGGTATGCAGCTTTTTGCCACTACACATCATCATTATGCTGACGTCATTTTTAAAAACATTCCCGCTTAGTAAAAACGACTGCGTTTTTGTCACTTTGCTCATAAATGACTCAACTTATCCCTTAGTTGATTTAACTCTTCTGGTCACAGTTCTCTCAGTGACTCAGCTAATTCGGTATAGCTGTATTTCCGACATGGCTGATTTATTTAGCTGATTTTGAGAATTTAGTCCTTTTTCTCTTTTTGTGTTTCATTTCTTTTCTTTGAGTCTTCTGAGTGTCAGCTCAGCTCAATTAACCCTAACTCATGCTTGAGTTCTTCAAATCTTGATTCACATAATGGTTTTGTGAATATGTCAGCCAACTGTTTATCAGTTGAAATATATTCCAAGATGATGTCCTTCTTTTCAACATGATCTCTTATGAAGTGATATCTAACATCAATATGCTTTGTTCTTGAGTGTAACACAGGATTCTGAGTGATTGCAATTGCACTTGTGTTATCACACATGATTGGAATTTCCTTTTCTTCAACTTCATAGTCTCTCATTCTTGCCGCCTCATCCATAGGATTTGGGCACAACAGATGCCCATGACTATGTATTCTTCGCTTTTTGTAGAGGTGGCTATTGAATTTTGCTTTTTGCTAAACCAGGAAATTAGCCTATTTCCAAGCATTTGACATGTGCCTGAAGTGCTCTTCCTGTCAACTCTGCATCTAGCATAGTCAGAGTCTGAATAGCCAATTAGCTTGAATCCACCTTCCTTTGGATACCATAAGCCAACTTCTTGGCTTTCTTTCAAATATCTCAAAATCCTCTTAGCTGCAGTCATATGGCTCTCTTTTAGAGCAGATTGAAATCTCGCACATACACCTACTGACAAAGGTGATGTCCGGCCCGCTTCTTTGTGAGATAAAGCAATGATCCAATAAGTGCTCAGTATCTTGTTTGATCTACTGGGCTTGCCATCCGCATCCATGTCCATTTTGATGATGTATTCATTGGTATTTTCACGAGAAGACTTCTTCTCCATACCAAATTTCTTCCTTAAATCTTTGGTGTATTTTGTTTGACTTATGAAGGTTCCATCCTTCATTTTTTTACTTGGAGTCCAAGGAAGAATGTCAACTCTCCCATCATGCTCATTTCAAATTTGCTTTGCATGAGGTTTGGAAATTTTTCACATAGCTCTTTGTTTGTGGATCCAAAAATGATGTCATCCACATATATTTGAACAAGCAGTATGCTCTTCTTGTCTTGAATTTTGAAAAGTGTTCTATCTACTTTTCCTTTTGTGAATCCATTCTCAGTTAGGAATTGTGACAAAGTATCATACCATGCTCTGGGTGCCTGTTTCAATCCATACAGAGCTTTCTTGAGTTTGTATACCTTATCTCCAAGAGTCTTCTGCTCAAATCCTGGAGGTTGTTCAACATACACTTCTTCTTCCAATAAACCATTTAGGAATGCACTTTTTACATCCATCGATATACAATAAAATTCTTGTGAGTCGCATAGGCAAGAAACATCCTTATGGCTTCCAATCTTGCTACGAGGAGCAAATGTTTCATCAAAATCTATTCCTTCTTCTTGGCAATATCATTTGGCTACTAGTCTTGCTTTGTTTCTTACCACAGAACCCTCCTCGTTCATTTTGTTTACGAACATCCATTTAGTACCAATAACATTTTGATGGGTGGGTCTTTGAACTAATTCCCATACTTTATTTCTTTCAAAGCGATTGACTCTTCTTGCATAGCTTGAATCCAATGTGTGTCATCCAATGCTTGTAACACATCTTTAGGCTCTATTTGTGAGATAAAGCATGTGAACATAGCTTCTTGTTGAGTTCGGATCTTGTTTTGACACCTTCTCTTATATCTCCAATGACAAGTTCGGTGGATGGTCTTTCGGCCATCTTACATCGAGGTTGAAGTAAGTTAGATGGATTGATCGTCTAGCGATTGTGTTGCTTTGATCGGCTCTCTCGCAATCACTTATTGCAAATTTTCCAAAGATTTTATGAGACTCGGCTATCTCATCTTCATTTGAGTTTATAATTCCAACTTGACTTCAAAGATAGGGACTTTTCAGTATGGTTGGATGATTGACTTATCGGTGACTCTTCAATGTCTTCTCCATTTACATTTGGCTCATCGAATACCACGGGAATGGATTCCTCCGCAACTATAGTCCTTTTGTTGAGTACTCTATAGGCTTTGCTTTCATTTGAGTATCCCAAGAAGATACCTTCATCACTTTAGCATCAAAAGCCTTTAGATTGTCTTTGCCATTGTTATGAATGAAGCATTTACATCCAAATATTCTAAAATATGCAACATTTGGTTTTCTCCTGTCCAAATCTCATAGGAGTCTTTGTCACTGTCTGTGCATTTTATCATACATCTGTTTTGAGTGTAGCAAAAGTTGTGTTGATTGCTTGACCCAAAATCTTTTTGGTAACCCTTGACTAACATGGTCCTTGCTTGCTTCTTTGAGTGTTCTATTCTTCTTTCTTTCGCAACTCCATTCTTTGTGGAGTCCTTGCTGCAGATAGTTCATGACCAATGCTATTTTCAATAGAATATTGAGTTATTATACGATTTGATGACTCAGTTCCCTCTCCGATCTTATTTTGATAATGGTTTGGCTCTTCTCATTTTGAATCCTATTCATCACCATTTGTGGTAGTTTCGTAGAGTTTCTTTCTTCTTACACATGAATATTGTCCATGTATATCTTGAGTAGTCATCTACTACCACCAAGGTATATTTCTTCCCACTTATGCTAGTTGGTTCAATGGACCAAATAGATCCATATGTAGCAGTGCAATATCCTTGTTGAAGATGGGCATGTCTTTTCTTTTGAATGATGATTTGATCTGTTTTCCCTTCCGCATGCGTCACATATACTCTCCTTCTTGTATCTTGATGCGGAAGACCTTCCACAAGATTACTTACAAGCAAGCTTGTTAAGTGTTTTGAAATTCGGGTGACTCGGCTTTTTTGTGCCCAAACCAACTTGATTCAATTTGTGCTCTTTGCTAATAGACAGGTGATGGGTGTAGCGGTTGACCAATTTACTACATACATGTTCTTTTGTCTACATCCTTGCAACACAACTTCATTTGATTCAATATCCTTGATTTGGCATATACCCATGTTAAATCCAACATTATAACCCTTGTCACGAGTTGGTCGATGCTTAGCAAGTTGAAGTTGAGTCCTTCAACATATGCAACATCTGTGATTTCTAATCCGTTCTTCTTGATGGATCCAATGCCTCTTATTTCTCCTGGAGCTTCATTTCCTCCAAATATGACTTTTGCTCCTTTAACTTCCTTGAATTTTGATAGATTTTTCTTGTTTCTGTCATATGTCATGCGACCACTATCCATGTACCAGGTTCCTTGGCACTTTCATTACATTCCTTGAAACGCAATCAAGGAAATTAAGTTTTAGGTACCCATACTTGTCAGGTCCCGAGGGGTTAGTATTGTAAGATGATCCAACCAGCCTATAGCCAAATGATCGGCTCTAAGGGGTTGCCATCTATCAGTGCCATAATCATAATTAATTTTGGCAAATTGCTTGGGGATTCTAGGTTCATACAAATTGTCTCTTTTGTCCAGTATGCTTGTATATGTGTTTTAGCAATTGCCTTCTTTGGGTAATTATGGTGTCTCCGAGTGTAGTGCCTAGGTGCATATGTGTCTTTGATGAAAGCTCTTATACTTTTGGAATGGCCTTTCTTGAGTTCTAGGCCTTTGCCATTTGGGCTTATATTCCATAAGTCTATCCGATAGTTCACATCGTTCAATCGACTTGGCTTGGATATTTTCTACCATTCCCATCATATGTGTTTCTTTTATAGAACTTTTGGGGTTTTTGGTAGCTCTGTTTCTTCTTTCTGAGTAATTCTGTTTCGAGTTTCTTTGAGGAACTTGGTGAATTTCTTCTCTGTCCTCTCAACGCACCCAACCGGTCATTGTTTTCCTTTTCCTTTATAACCAAGGCCAGTTTGCTTGTAATTGTGCTTTGGAGTGAATGTGTGTGCACCATTTGGAGTTTTGGATTTTGAGACACTTCATTGCTTGAAGATCCTTTTTCCAAAATTACTTTTGGAGTTTGACATAGCACGAGAGGAATTAAATCCTAAGCCCTGTCTTGTCTCCACCTTCTCTTTGACTCATAATAAGAACATCCAATGATTTAGGTGCCTTAGTGAATGAGGCAATCACATTTTGAGGTCATTCTCCCTATTTTCTATGGCGGCTATTTCATTTATTAGCTTGCCATTTTCCTTTAAACTTTTATTCTCATCGACTATTTGACTTAGAGTACTCGGCTCCTTAGTCATGTGAGTTTTGGCTCTTAGTAGTTTGTTTTCCTCATTTAGTAGTGTGTGTGAGGATTTAATGTGTTCAAAATCTTTCATCATTTTGCCTAATGAATCATAAAGATCGAGTGGGTGATGAAGTGTGTGTGTCGATCACTATCACTAGAACCGAGTTTGATGAGTTAGAGTGTACCTCATCTTCTTGGTCGGAGTTGATCTTGTTCCTTGGCCATCAAACGGATCGGGGCTTCTTCTTGAGTCACTTGAGTAGTCGGCACTTGCTCTCTCGAATCATTTGTCTCTCTTGACTTGGTTGTCTCGGTGATCTCTGCGACCAACATTGCCTTTTTCTTTTCTTGTCTTCTTTCTCTCGAAGACCTTTCTTTCTTCTTCATTCCTGTATTTGTTGACTACATGATATGGACAATCAATGGCATAGTGACCTGGTTGCCTACGGTTCAAAGATAGATATTCAACCTTTTGATCGGCTCTTTCCATTCTTGGATTGTCGGCCCTTTGATATTGACTTTTTGATGATCTGTTCTCTTGGTTGGCCTATCTTCCCTTGACTTGGGGGAGCCGAGTGTCTTCGGAAGATTCGCCCTTGCCTCTCTTGTAGTTCTTATTGAAAAACTTATTGAACCTTTTAACCATCGGGGCTATTTTTCGGATCAATGACTTCTTTGACCTCGGCTCTCTATCCATCCTTAACAATTAGAGCAGTTGTTTTGGGTACATCTGTCTCTTCCACGATCTTTTTTCTCGGCTCAAATTCGTAGGCTTTGAGATCCGAGAATAGTTCATGGTTGCATGTCTTCGATAGGTCTATGGAATGTCTCGGTGCCATGACCTTCATTTCCCATTCGGTGGGAGACTTTCTAGGATCTTCATACACATTTCTTCTGTATAATCCTTCCAAGTGCGAGATAGCTCGTTGGTGATTTACGTGAACCGAGCATCTAGTTGATCCAGGTTTTCTCCTGCGATCATTTTGAAATTCTCAAATTTTTGTCTGACCACCGATAATTTATTTTCCTTGATTTGCTCGAGCCTTCACAAATCAATGTTAGCTTGTCCCATTTCTTTAGCCGTTTTGCATGATTTGACTTTATTGAACATGGCTTTGTCAAGGTTTTGTAAAGGATGTCCTTGGCTACATTGTCCAGGTTGTATCTTTTTCTGTCATCATTTGTCCATTCAGTTCTTGGTTTTTCAACCATAGATGGTCTAGGGGCAACATCCTCTTCACCTTCAGTTGTAGCTCTTCTTACCGTGTGTTCACTTTTAAGATTTGCGGTGGCCCATCCTCTATCACTATCCACATCTCATCATGTAATCTTTGATAGATGAGCACCGCATACGAATTTTCCAATCATCAAATTCTTCAATTGTGAACAAAGGGATGCGTGTCGATTTGCTTCCATGATAATAACTTTTAATGATAAAAGGAGTTTTGAAAACGTAAGTACTAAAACAGATTTTGAAAAGTTTGGAGATCTAGTTCAGTAACCAGTGCGGAAGGCTCAATGAACCAACCGCTCTGATACCACTTGTAGGTCCCAAGGGGTGTGAGTGTAAGGTTTAGAAGGGGGGGTTGAATAAACCTTACCAACTTTTCACTTTTGGTCCTTTTTAAATTGAGTTGACACTACACATGTTTGTGTCCTTGGTGGACAACCAATTTAGTTAATCAAGAGAGTTAGTCACTCAAATGACTCGATCGAATTTTGTTGAAAGAATAACTCGGTTGTTAAGATTGAATTAGCTGTTGTGGTTTGTTTTATTGGAAGACTTAACACCCTTAAGTTTGGTTTAGTTATGATTTAATACTTGGTTTTAGTACTTAGAGATTATCGGTTGGATAGCAAATATGTCGTGAGAATTAAACAAATAAGATGCGAGGAATTAAAGTTTGAAATGTAAATGACACGATAAGTTTTTATAGAGGTTCGAAGATGGGGTAATTCTTCTACTCCTCTCTTCTCCAACTCCCCGGAGGAATCCACTAAGTATTGATCAAGATACGAGTGGTAATGATCCGGATACAAGTCTTGATCACACACGGTGACTTGATCCTTTGGGACTCGGTTTGAGATGCCTTGGTCACTCGGTGGCTTCTCGTCCGACTCGGCTTTTCACAGGCGTTTGCCTTGCTACTATCTTGCTCACTTGCTCAAGTTCTTAGGATTTGATCACGAAGCCCTCCAAAGAACTCGAGACGGTTCGACCTTGAACCTTCCTACAATCCTTCGTGGAATGTAGACCCCTTTTCTTCTAAAGTTTCCTCTTCAACTGATTGAAGCTATCTTTCCTTCACAGGTGAGTGTTGGATTGATTTTCTTCGTAGTGTAGGCTTGAGGATTAATCTTGAATGATTTGAGAATATCTTAGGTTATAGTTCAAATGTATACTTGAATATTTGTGGTTTAGGTAACCTTCTCTCAGAGTCATTCCTCAGCCTTTTATAGTGATCTTTCAAAAATCTGCCCGTTGAAGAGATAGGCTTATTTTTGAAAGTCACTTGTGGTCATTGGCTTGTCTTGTTGCAGTCCTTGGAATTGCCACTTCCTCGTATGAATTGTTCTTCATCTTTTCGAGTTCGACATGGTGCAGTGCTTCCCATTGGTTTATTTCTTTTACACGCTTCGGGACAGGAGCACTTCGAGAAAGGTAGTATGGAGATATTACTTATTTAAGTAATTCTCTTAATTTCGTGCAATGGATCTCTTTCGATTATCTCGACTGATTGCATTTCCTTGCTTTCCCAGGTGACTTAGAGTCACTTCCAATCATTAAATGACTCTTCTGTCACTTCAACTAGAGACTTGACTATCTTGAGTTGACTTGACTGATGCTTTACTCAGCTGCATCTCAGCTGCACCTTCAGTCGAGTTCACGTCTTCTCTTCTTTTGCCAAACTCAGTTGTCTCGCAGTGGAGTCTTCCTACTAGTCTCCAGTTGTCTTCTTGCATGTTTGGGCATAAGCGACTTAACTCGGCTGACCAGCCCTATTTATTACAATGCAGTTTACAACAAAAAAATGGGGTGCCAACTTCCTATTCTAAGTTTTACATGGCATTCATCAAAATCTAAACAATAAATTTCCCAACACCTATGAAGTAAATGCAAATGAAAGGAGCTATTCAAAATCATCTACTTCTCAATCGGATACAACATCAAATCCAACGACATGGGGTGAGCTTCTTACAACTTCCGATGATGAAGAAGCCGAGCAATGTCTAATGGGCATCAATGAAGAAAATGAGGTACGCTCTAACTCTTATACATCTTTTAATAATGAATTGCATGATGATTATGGTGAATTGCAAAATGATTTTGATGAACTTCAAAATGAATTCCAAAGTTTGCTCTTTAAATACAAAAATTTGAAAAAAGAATTCGACACTTTGAAAAATGATAAGGATAGTTTACTTGTCTCATATGAATCATTTTCTTGTGCTCACACTACCACACTTGATAAGATTAGAAACCTTGAAAAGGATAATGAATATCTTGTTAAGGATATTAATTGAATGAAAAATAATTTGGCAAAGTTTAATTTGAGTACCGATAAAATGACCAAAATTCTTGATGTTCATCATTGTGATCATTTGAAACTAGGACTTGGTTATAATAATGCCAAGCATGTTGGTCATTAAATTATTCTAGAAATAGCTCTAATTATTATTGGAGACCTAAAAGTCTCAATGATAATCAAATGACCCAAACAATTGAGGGTACCACAAAACAATGTCATATTAGGTACTTCGGAATAACAATCAAAAGAAGAAGACATCAAATGCCCAATTTGATCAAAGAGGAGACATTATCAATGAAAGGGAAGACATTATCATCAAGGAAAGAAACAATCATTGGAAATCAATCAACAAAATGATTTTCCGAGAGGTAGATACTATCAACAATAGGAAAGACGTTTTGTCAAAGTTTTAAATATCTTGATATAAATGTTCGTCAACATATTATCTAATTTATTATTTATCAAGATTGACATAAACAATTAAGGCACGATCATTATTGCTATTTTAATTTCATAGTAAGGCACGATCATTATTGCTATTTTAATTTCATACAAGAGATATATTTTGGCTATTCTTCTTGCTAATATAAGCGATGTCGTTAATGAGTTTGTTAAGTTGTATAGACATATTGAGGATGAGAAAGGAAGTACTCCAAATATTAGTTACTTCAAAATATTTGGATGTAAATGTTTTATTATGAACACCAAAGATCAATTGGATACCCAATGATGATAGTGATGAAGAAGACAACATTGAACAAATTTGTCAAATGATGCTCCAAGATGAAGATTGGCTTATAGAATTGCAAGAGGAGCTAAATCAATTCGGAAGAAATGATATATGGGAATTGGTACCATCACAAACGATTATAGGTACAAAATGGGTATTCCGGAACAAACTCGATGACCAAGGTAACATCATTTGAAATAAGGCAAGCAATGCCAAGAAGGGATTTATATTTCACAATCAAGTATACAAAAGAACTTTTGAAGAAGTTCGGCATTGAAGAAGGAAGAACCGTCGCTACTCCAATGGCAACCAATATCAAGTTGTACAAACATGAGAAAGGCATATTTGTTAACAAACAAAATCGAGGTATGTTCATCAACTTTCATTACTCTCATAGACTGGATATTCTTCATGTCGTATGCCTATGTGCTCCATTTCAAAACAATCCCAAAGAATCTCATTAAAGTGTCGTTAAAAGAAAATTTCAATATTGAAAGGCAATTCTTCTTATGGCTTGTTTTATCCAAAGTTTTAAAACGTTCATATTTTCGGGATAACAAGTCCGATATAAAATATTGCTCAAAACCCGGTTCATCATAACCTTACTAAACATGTTGAGGTTCGTCATCATTTTCTAAGGGATTGTGTTTCTTAACGAAAAATTGAGATGTGCTTATTCCATCTCAAGTTTAACTCGTGGATATTTTTAAAACCATTAATCGCCGAGTATTTTACCTCATTTCGAGTCTGCTTAGGCATAATGCATATTGAATGAGGCATATGTTTGCATTTATGCGTTTTTAAAACTTAGGGGTGAAAAATTGGATTTTTGGATCAAAATTCGGACAGAATAAGAAAAACTGCTCCAGTGACCGAATGAGGTGAGGTCGACTGGTCGACCTCATCTTGGACCGGTCGACCTCCCCTCCGACCGGTTGAGCTAGCTTATTTTT
Source organism: Rehmannia glutinosa (assembly GCA_016081115.2). NCBI lineage: Eukaryota > Viridiplantae > Streptophyta > Magnoliopsida > Lamiales > Orobanchaceae > Rehmannia > Rehmannia glutinosa. The sequence goes on along the minus strand of CM071931.1, from coordinate 55,249,006 downwards.
GGGTTAAAATTTCATTATGTCCCAGGCATAGCCATTTTGACGTTTTTCTTCCATTTTTCGACCCCTTTGCAAATTTCACACACAATTCACTCAAAATGATTTATTTCTTGAAAATTCTATAATATTTAGTTTATAGCACTTGTATTTTATCATTCTCACCCGACTTCTCCGATCATTTTGAATGTTTAATTCCTTTTTTTTTCTCAATTGGGTTGAACACTTGAGAAAGTGCTTATTTCTTGATATTTTGATGAATTCTTATATTTTTGTGAAGGGTATGATGATTGTTGATAGATGATATTTGTAGAATTGTATTTGGTGATGAAATTTTTTTGCTTGATTACAATTACAAAGGCTATATACATCAGAGAGCTGGGCGGCTGACTGACCAAAGATACAGTTGTGCGACCCAACTGTGCCCTTGCCCTTCTCTAATGCCAACTCATCCTCTTCCCTACACCTCTTATATAGGACATTATAAACATATTGATGATCTAGGGATTGATGAATGGATCAATCGTTCAGAAAAGCAAGGATCCACTCCTCCTCCTCAATCATTTCAGGGCTAGTGAACTGAATTCTGCTTTTCCTCAACTTCCACATGACCCATTCGGATATCCTCTTCATATCATAAGGATATAAAGGGGAGTGATCTTCAAATGATTCAGAGTTAGCTGGCAAAGAATCAACATCCATAGTAGGTAAACCTTCACCTACAACATGCCCTACCTCTAAATCTGTTTCACCAATTGCTTCTTTAGCTACCTCTTCAATATTCATGGTAGCTGCCTCCATTCTTTGCTCGGTAGCTGGTTCCTGAGGGGCTCGGGCTGCCAAAAAAGAGGATATATCCTCCTTTCTCTTTGATCTTCTTTCAAGAGGGACTTCTACAAATTCATTCTCCTTGGAGTCAATTCCCATAGCCGACTCGTATAGCTCATCATGTATCCCTTTTTGCGATTGAGTCTTTCGTCTTTTTTTAACTAATTTGGCTCATTGGAACAACTGTCCTCTTTTTCTTAGGGACTGGAGCAGCTACTGATACATGTAACATATACGTGCATTTAAGGGCTTATTTTTCTACATTATTGATGTATTTGCATGCATATTTACTGTGTTTTACTTGGTCTCCTTAGAAGGGCATGATCTGCGTATTCTTGTAATTTTTTTTACAGGAAACGAAGCTTAATTTGAAAGATATCAATTGGAAGGCTCGTCACAATGAAAAAGACTAATGAGTGCAAAAGAGACGATCAAAAAAGACGAAGAAAATGAACAAAAACCAGTCACATGGTCGATTTCTTATTATTAGCATTAATTTGGTGGTATCGGCAAAACGAAGAGTGTGACCTAACCATATGAAGCTACATGTCCGTGTGAAGTGTTCGGGGGAGAAAACAAGCCGACATAAGGGGCAAAACCAAGTTTCACGGTCTGACCGTGTAGGGCCACATGATTAGTGTGGTGTGGTGTGACAAACCTATATGCGAAATGACATGGCCCGTGCGATGTCAAAAATCTTTTAAGTTTAAAAATAACATCGATTTTGAGTCTAATCCCATCAAACTCTACCAAAAACTTGTGATCTCTCAAAGCACCTATATAAGGAGGACCAAGGCATGGACGAATTTGTTATCATGAAATTCATTCATATAACATACAACACACCAAAACACATAGGATTACAAGATCAAAGGTCTTCGAGAGAGGATGGCTAGGTTACGAAGAACACCAAAGTTAAAGGCCTTTCACATCTAAGATGAAGCACAAGAGTTTTGAAGGCTTGGAAAGAGAATTAGTGACTAATTAAGAAAGGTTTTCTTTCTTAGTTTAGATCTCTTGTCATGTAATAAATCACAATGTTGATTTCAAGTTTATTTAAATCATGTGATTGATGATTTATAAAAATAAAGTTTGTTATCAATGTTTGGCTAATCTTTCGAATCTTAGGGCATAGAATAACCAACTCCCAAAATCATAAAAGATCAATAAATCCTCACAAATAATCAATCAATCGATTTATGAATCAACACATCAAAATTCAAATGATAAAGAAAATAATAAAATGGATTCATGTTAAATCTTGATTGATTATTTTCTTAATTGATTCATGTGTTCTATTTTATGAAGGAAAAGTGATGGATCTCTATTCTTAATTTCTTATTATTTGGCCAATAATTAGCATGTCATATTTGTTAGTGCAAAATTTAGAAGAAAGTTCTAACAAAAGACCAAAAAATTGAATTCAAACATAAACGGGCTGGTGTAACGAGCCAAATATCAACTTTTCAACAAAAAGTAAATTTAACCAATTCAACCAGTTTTTCTCGTATCAACTCCTTACTTCTTGTACTCATTGTTCCACATATATCAAAGGTTCTACTATATGCAATGCTCCAAATTACCACAAAGTGCTACAAAATAGTCATTTTCCTGCAAAATGAGCAAACCGTAATATCTTTTCTAAACATTAAGAACACAACCCTTATTACTAATTTAATACATGTATATCACTTCATTTCAGTCAAAAACATGCAAAAACCATAATTAACAGTGCTCTTCAAATGATTCATAGTTAGCTGGCAGAGAATCAACATCAATACTAGGTAAACCTTCGCCTACAACATGCCTTACCTCTTTATTGTTTCGCCAACTGCTTCTATAGCTACCTCCTCAATATTCATGGTAACTGCCTCCATTCTTTTCTCGGCAGCTGGTTCCTGAAGGATCGGGCTGCCAAAAATGATGATAATTAGGCAAGAGTGAAAAGTGTGTGATTAGATAATAACACCCCCTGGGCTATGATAGCCTATCAATTGACATGAGGATTTTTTCATGGGTTGTTCAGCTAGTGTCGAGCCCATCCCAAAATCCCAAACATGCTAAAATGGCCTGATTATGGCCTTTTCCAAAATTTTCCACATTCGCAAACAAGCTGTAAGGATATGTTTGGTTGGGGTTAATAAGCTGGATTGGGAAAGCTAACATGGTTCTTACAACTTCTTTGACTGTTTTGTTCCTCCTTTTAGCTTCTCCATTCTGTTGATGAGTTCTTGCAGTTGACAATTCAAGAGCAATGTCATTTTCTACACAATACTGCGCTATTATCCCATTGACAAACTCAGTTCCTCTATCAAATCTTATCTTAATAATGGATTGGCTTTTCTCATTTTGAACTCTTTTTATCAACTGGGGAAGCTTTTGCAGCGTTTCCTTCTCTTTACACATAAAGATGGTCCATGTGTATCTTGAGAAATTATCCAATACCACTAGGGTATATTCTTTCTACTAATGCTTGTTAGATCCGCTGGCCCAAATAAGTCCATATGCAAAACAAGGATTTGTCTTCTCTTTGAATGATGATTTGATCTTTCTTTTTATACACAGAATTTGGTAGTCCTTCAACTAGATGACTTCTTGCAAGATTGTTGATAGTCTTGAAGTTCAGATGACTTAGTTTCTTGTGTCACATCCAACTTGCTTCAACTGTGTTTTTGTCTAATAGACATGTGCTTGGTGTGGCAGTTGACCAGTCTACCACATACATATTCTTTTTCCTTATCACAGATAGCACAATGTCATTTGTTTCAACATCCTTTATTTGGCATACTCCCATGTTGAATCTAACATTGTATCATTCGTCACAGAGCTGGTTGATTCTCAGTAGATTAAAATTTGAGCTTTCAACATATGCTACATCTGTGATTTCCAAGCTATTTTTCCTGATTGATCTAATGTCTTTGATTTCCCCTAGAGCTTCATTTCCTCCGAATATGATTTTAGATCCTTTTTCTTCCTTGAATTTTGTTAGATTGCTTTTATTTCCAGTCATGTATCTTGAACAACCACTAACCATGTACCAGGTTCATTGGCAAACCTGCAATCTAGGAAATTAAACTTTGGGTACCCATACCTGTGTGGGTCCAGAGGGGTTAGCACCATGAGGTGTTCCAACCAATTTATAGCGAAATGGTCTGACTCTAAGGGATTGCCACCTTTCAGTTTCATAATCATAATGAATTTTGACAAATTGTTTGGGTTTTTTGCTACATACAACTATCTTTTTTGTTTGTATGTTTGTGTACGCATGTGAGCATTTGTATTCTTTTGATAATATGGAAAGTGTTGTGCTCTGTGTCCATAATGTCTAGGTGCATACATGTGCTTATTTGCATGCCTAGGGAATGACCTATATTGGTTCTTAGGCCTTTGCCTTTGTGGCTTGTTTCCTTTTGGAATTTGCTGATGTTTCATGGGTGCGTTCCAATTAGCTTAAGTTGGATAATTTATACCATTCCCATCATGTGCTTTCTTTCTTTAAAAGTTTTGGGGCTTTCGATAGTTCTGTTTTGATATAACAAAATACTTCATGTTGAGAGTCTGCTTATGAACTCTTCTGAATTTGGTTTCAGCAGTTATCTCCAAGTACTCATCTGACTTCTATTCTTTGATTTTATATTCGAGGTCAGTATGTTTGTGTTTTTGGTGTGTGGGTGGAATATATTGAGTCTTTAGATTTTTGGATTCCTCCTTTGCTTGAGGATCCATTTTCTAAGACCACTTTTGGAGTTTGAGTGCTCACAAAGGTGTTGAAACCTAGTCTATCTTTGTCTCCAATTTCTTTATGTATCATCATCAATTCATCTAATGTTTGAGATGATTTTTTGAGTGAGGCAATAATATTTTTAAGCTCATGCTCTCTTTTCTCTTTAGCAAAGACACTCTGCTTTGACCTTTTCCATTTCAGCTCTCAACTCTTTGTTTTCATCAACTAAGTGACTTAGAGCATTCAGTTCTTTAGTCAACTGTGAGTTTTGTCATATGAGTTAGTTGTTTTTCTCATTTAAGAGTGTGTGTGAGGACTTTATATGTTCAAGATCTTTCATCATTTTGCCTAATGAATCATAAAGATCAGTGGATGATGTGTGTCATGGCCACCGTTATCAGAATCTGAATCAGATGAGTTAAGAGTTACCTCATTTTCCTGTTTGTTGGCCATGAGACAAATGAATGCCTCTTCTTCAGTTTCAGAAGAGTAATCAGTTTCACTGCTTTCTGACTCTTTTGCTTCCTTGCACTTGGTTGTCATAGTCTCAACAACCATCATAGCCTTATTTTTTTTGTTCTTTTCTTCCCTCTTTGAAGACATTCTTTTCTTCTTCATTTCTGTATTTGTTGACTAGTGGATAGAGACAATCAATCGCAAAGTGACCTCACTGTTTATAATTCCAGCACAAGTCTTTTGTTTCTTTTAGCTCTCTTGGGGGTCCTTTCCTCTTTTTCTTTAGAGGGAGTTGAATGCCTTCTTGAGGACTCTCATTTTTCCTCTTATAGTTCTTGTTAAAGAACTTGTTTAACCTTTTAACCATCAAGGAAATTTCTTCCTTGTCAATTATGTCCTTTAATTCTGCTCACTTAGGTCATCTGCTATTAGGCAACAGTATTTGGTAAAGCTATCTCATCCTGCTCTTTCCTCTTGAGCTTGGATTCATAGGCTTTTAGATCTGAAAATTGTTCATGTTTTGACATTTGTGTGAGGTCCATTGACTGCCTCATTACCATGACTTTCATTTCCACTCAGCTGGAAGGGTTTTTAGGATCTTTATATAGATTTCTTTTTGTGTATATTCTTTTTCAAGGTCAGATAACACATTTGTTATCTCTATAAATCTTGTATCTAACTGGTCTAATGACTCTCCATTCATCATTTTGAAATTCTCGAACATTTGTACTGCAATTGTAAGCTTGTTCTCCTTAAATTTTTATGTGCCTTCACAAATCAGAGTCAGCGTATCCCAGATTTTTTTTGCAGTTCCGCATGATTTAACCTTGTTGAACATAGCTTTGTCTAAAATCTTGTACATGATGTCCTTTACAACATTGTCCAAATTATGCCTTTTCTATCCTCATTTGTCCACTCACTTCTAGGCTTATCAACCTCAGCTGCTCTTGTAGTTTCATCACCTGCGGCTATTGCTCTAGCAATAGTTGTATTTACTTTGGTGATTTTATGGTCCATCCATGATAAAAACCCATATTTCCATCATGTCGTGCAGAGAGATATGCATGTATACGTATTTTCTAGTCATCAAATTCTTCAATAGAGAACATATGAATACGAGTTAGATTTGTTTCCATAATGATAACTCTTTCAAAACTTTGAAAAACTAATTGTGTTGATGTTTTTGAAAATAAAGAAGTAGTTCAGTTACCAGTGTGGAAAGTTCTTTTAATTGATCGCTCTGATTGGATAGTGAGTTATACAGCTGATTGGATAGAAAATAATCAACAGAATATAAAATGCAAAAATTTAAGAGCAATAAAGTAAAGACACAAGAATTATAGTGGTTCAAGGATAGGGTAATTCCTCAAATCCACTCTTTTCCTACTCCAGGAGGAATCCACTAATGTAACAAATCACTTTAGTTCCAAAGATACAGTCCGATTAGCCTTGTTCACATAGCTAGCTACTCTTGGGACTCTTCTCTTCAATAGACAAATACCTAGTTACTTCAGCTCTGTGAATCTGCAGGATTTGTTCACATAGCCCTCCTTCGAGTTAGAACTTGGTTCCATCATGAACCTCAGTACACTTCCTTTAATATTTTGCAGTGTAGAGCAAAATTGTTTTTCACGAAGGTTTCCTCTTCAACAGATCAACAACTTCATTCTTCCACAGCATGTGTTAGATGAAGTGTCTTTGAATAAGATTGAGAATATGCAGATAAGCTTGAGAGAGTTTTTGGTATTTCTTGTTTGTTGACTTATGTCCTGTGTCTCGTGTTTTCTCTTTGAATCATTTTTCATAGTGAGGATTTGAGTTTTGTCCATTGAACAGATAGTCAAATTCAAATCCCACCATTGGACAGTTGGTATGTCCTTTCTTGCAGCTTTGATGTTAACCTTTATTTGTATTCTTTTGAACTCTAGTTCTCTGAAAAAGTGGCAGTCTGCAGGTGCTTCTTATAGGTTGGTCCTCCTTGACTTCATAAAAGCCTTGCACATTTTTGGTTAAATATCGTACTTCACTTGATGTTGAAGTATATCCTCCTTGGACTAAGTGTAAAGGATCTCTTCCAGTTAACTTTGGTCTTTCAGCTATATTGACTCCTCTGAGACTGATACTTGAGTCTTTTATTGAACTCTGATGTCAAGTCTTCTGACCGACTTGGTTGATGTGCTCTATTGAGAGTCTTATGATGCTCACTCAGCTATAAATCTGCTGAATCTACGTAAATCAGCTACGACTCTTCTGATTCTTTCTTTAGCCTGTCTTCTGCACATTCACTTGGCTGCTTTTGAGTCAGCAAAAAACCTATCTATTACATATGCATAATTTACATTGAAATGGGTGCCAATTTTCCAATACATGGTTTTCTAAGCATCATCAAAAGCTATACAATAACTAACAGGTTTTATCTAAAAGGGTCGAGAGCATAGAGTATGCAAACCAAAAAATTTCATTTATGGACTTAAACAGGCGTCAAGGTCTTGGAATATCATATTTGATCAAGCTGTAAAGAGTTATGGTTTTGATCAAAATCTTGATGAGCCTTGTGACTACAAGGAAATTAAAGACACCAAGGAGACTTTTCTCGTGCTATATGTGGATGACATTCTACTTATTGGGAATGACGTAGGAATGTTAACATCAACTATGTACTGATTGGCACAACAGTTTGATATGAAGGACTTGTTATAAGCAAGTTATGTTCTAGGAATCCAGATTGTTCGTGAATTTCTTACCGCAAGCGTACGGTGTCAAGTTTTAGTATAGATTAAAGAGTAAGGTTATCGTCTCCACAGGGATTGGTATCAAAATTTAAACTAAGTACTATAATTAATAACTTAATTCTATCTAGATAATCAAAAATAGATGAGTTTTGATTGAACTAAAAAAAATTAAAATTGAACTAAAAAATTCGTTCAGACAAATTATCAAACACTTAATAGATATGAATTCTAGAGGGTTGATTCACCTAGTTATCCCCTATGTTCTCAATCCAGTTTATTAATCACATGTTATTAATCTATAAACCCAATATTCCTACTGTTTATCACTTTCTCTCTCGAGTGCCAAGTGATTCTAGGTTTCAATCCTGATTTTTGTATCTATACAAAATCATAAATTAAACCCTAATATGCTCAATGAATATTCTATCATAGGCTTCAAAAGATTCATAAACTTCTTAGTTACATGAAACCCTAGGTTATGCTATTCTATGGCCAAACATTCAATTACCTATCTCGAGTGTCAAATCAAACATGCCAAACAATCTAAACTATTGATTAGATAATTCAGATGCAATCAATCCAAATAACATATATAGATTTATTAACATGCGAATCAAATAAACTGAAAATCAAAATATAGGTTAAAACGTAAGTTACATCAATCCCCTAGGAAAATAGGTTTAGCTCATGATGGATGTACAAAAACCCATGAAAAAGTAATTAGTCCAGATGAGAGATGCCTTCAATTGTCGTCCCGAACCTTAGCTCTGTGTTTCTCGCCTTGCGTTGTGCTCAAAATAATATTTGACCCTTGTCCCGTGCGTCATTGTTTCTCGCCTTGCGTTGTGCTCAAAAACCCATTGGTTGTATTTCAAAAGCCCAGAAAATAAAAATCGTTTTTAGTCTCCTACGCACGCTGCAGCGCTCCACATGTCTGATTCTTTCCAATTTCAACCCCCGCGCTGTGGCGCGGGGGAGAGAGCGTTGTGGCGTTATGCCCTTTTGCGTTTTTTCTTTTATTTTCTCGTCTTCAAGTACGCTTTCATCCTTCCCAACATGTTTTTCATCATTTTCGATCATTTTTGGCTACGAAAATTTGTATCGACTCCTTAATGACAACTAATTAAATAAAATGGACTCAAACTGCTCTAAAACACCCAAAAACAACGCAGAATCCTAGTCTAGAATACTCAATTCATTGGTATAAAACCAACTTAACAAATACCCCCAAACTTAAACTTTTGCTTGTCCTCAAGCAATTTTTACTGACTCTTGAAAAACAAAAGTCACAAAGAATAAACAGACAAATCAACAACTGACTTGAACAGACCAACTGCAAAACTTCACAACCAAGCTCATTCGTCTCAAAATTTGTTTCAGTATCAATCAAGCATGTGTTTTAACAATGTGATCATGGGTGTGGAATGTTCATGCCAACTCCATTTTCATTATCCGGATAAATTCACGCATTGTAGGTCCCCAAGGGGTGTGAGTAAGGTTTAGAAGGGGGGTTGAATAAACCTTAACAACTTTTCGATTTTAGTCCTTTTAAAATATTACAGAGTTAACACAAATAGTTGCATCCTTGAGGGACAGCTAAGTTGGTTATTCAGCAGAGTTAGCCACTCAACAGACTCGATAGAGCTGTTGATAGAATAACTCGGTTATTTAACCTGAACTTTAACTTGGTTGTGTTGGTTTTATCAGCGGAAGGCTTAACACCCTTTGAATTGTTTTAAACTTGTTTTAACACTTGATTTTAGCACTTAATTATTAATCAGTTGGATAGCAAATAAGTTTATCAGCAGATATAATGTAAGTATGTAGAAATGTAAATGTGCTGAAAAATAAATGACACAGTTAATTTTTATAGAGATTCGAAGATGGGGTAATTCTTCTAATCCTCTCTTCTCCAACTCTTGGAGGAATCCACTAAGTAACATATCGTTCTGAGTGGTGAACGATCAGAGATGACCTTGGTCACACGGTGGCTTCTCATCCGACTCGGCTTCTTCACAGGCGGTGCCTTTGCTACTTGACTCACTTTCTCAAGCTCTTGGATTTGATCACGAAGCCCTCAAACAACTTGATACTGGTTCGACCTTGAACCTTCCTACAGTCCTCCTTGGAAAAGTAGACCCCTTTTGATTCTTCAAAAGTTTCCTCTTCAACGGGTTTGAAGTTGTCTTTCCTTCACAACTTGTGTTGGATCGATTTCCTTCAAGTTTCAGGCTTGAGGATTTGCTTGAATATCTTTGAGAGTATTTGCAGGTTAATTGCTTCAATATTGCCCGATTTCTCAGGTGTGCAAGGTAACATTTTCTCAATGAATTTCCTCAGCCTTTTATAGTGAACTTTCGAAAAATCGCTGTAGTTGAAGAGATAGGCTGATTTCAAAAGTCACTTGTGTTCGTTGGTTGGTCTTTTCTTGGTCCTCAATCTTGAGATATAGACCCTTCCTCGTATTAAATGAATTTGCAGCTTTTCAGGTTCTGACACGAGATACAGTGCTTCCTATTGGTTTATTCCTTTTGCACGCTTCTGGGATGAGCACTTTAAGACCTGGCAGCATGGAAGTATTACTTGATTAAGTAATGTTCTTGACTTATGTGCAACGGATTCATTTCAGTTAACTCCTCTTGGCTGCTGCCTTTTTCCCCAGGTGACTTGAGTCTGCTCCAATCATTGGATGACTCATCTGTCACTTCAACTTGAGACTTGGCTTCTTGAGTTGACTTGACTGACTCTTCACACAGCTGAATCACAGCTGATACACCTTCAGTCGAGTTCTTGACTTCCCTTCTTTGCCATACTCATTGTCTCGCGTGAGTCTTCACCTCGATCTTGATTGACTTCTTGTATTTCCAGGCGTAGCTGACTTGACTCAGCTTATCCAGCCTTATCTATTACAATGTAAACTACAAGGAAAATGGGGTGCCAACTTTCTAGTTTAAGTTTTACATGGCATTCATCAAAATATATAAAATAAATTTCCCAACTCGGATTCAAGTGTTTTCAAAATGATCCACTTTCTAAATATAAAGGTGCAATGCTTACTGGACTCCGTAGGCTTGTCTTTCACACTAATCTCCACTAATGTAGGCTAATGTAACACAAGAAACAATAGGACTTTTAAATCTTGTAATGTGGGCTTACGGTAAGGTAGGAAAATATGGAACTATGTGGCTCAAATCTCCCAAACAAACAATTATCACCTTTTTTTAAATCACATGCCAATACTTAACCATCACTTTCTAACATTCCATTGTTCACGCTTTATGAGCTTTCGTACCCGCTGATTTTTTTTTTGAAACCCCCACAACTTAATTTGCATACTTTATACATGGGGTTTAATATTTTCAATTCTAGGGCAACTTCGCGCAATTCATCCTTTTTTCAACATACACATTGCCAACCTTCAACATCGTTCGATAAATTGTGTGCATGAGTGAGGGGTAATTAGGATTTTCACATATAGGCTCTGGGTATTAGATTAGCTGCCAAAGAAACGGATTCACAAGGCTGAAAGGGGGACACTAGGTATATTATAAAATGTAATGGTAGGCATTTTTGGCTCTAGCTGTTCAAAGATGGCCTAAATCACTTCCTTAATGTTACTTCACCTAGGATTTCGCCTCGACTAGTGTTCAGACAAGTTCTAGAATCCGGTGGGATCATTCAGTCAACACTCAATCACACAAATTGTCTCCAAATAAATTAACAGAGTCAACACATAGATGGAATAAATGTGAAGAAAAGTAGATCACAGCTCAAACACATACCCTTTTGACCGTTCAACTAATATTCAACAAATTCACCTAGGCATGCAGTTTTACAGTTATACAAACCACTGGAATCGACTCCAAACTCTTTTTTTTCGATCTTTTTTTTTACTTAAGACTAGACTCAATGAATAAATACTACTACACCCCGAAATGATACGACATTGTCCCCAATAGAGAGGTGAGAAAATGACTTTACTGGTAGCTGAGGGGCTAAGGTTCCTCATCAGAGTCGTGTGGTGGAAGGAAGGCAACTGGTCCCGGTGGTGGTGGCGGTGAAAATAGGTATTGCGGTTATATTTGGCTTTAGATCTGAGCGAGGGCCCTGCCAGACTCATTTTCATATTCCTCCCGCGTGGCTCTATGGCGCCGCTCCGCCTGAAAGGCAACAGCTAGGCGGCAATACGCCCTCCTCATCTCCCGCATTTGTACATAGTACGCATGGATGGGGTCAGCCTAGAAATCGGATGAATGAGACTGAGCGGCGACACAAGCAGAAGGACCCTCAGCACTATGTGGTTGTGATGGTATGTCAGGTACAGCTGCGGGAGGGGCGCGAGCGGGGTCAACAATATATCCCTTGCCCCTAGACTCAAGCATGCTGCCGGCCCAATCTTCATAAGCCGCAATAATAATCGAATCAATTGGCCCCTTAGGGCACTCCAAAGGCTTGTCGATCCCCCAAGTAATACCCTCTCGTTGGCTCAAGCCACAGATCAATGTCGGCATGCACAGTCCCCCAGTACTACGGTGGCAAACGGCCGGTGGATGAATGCATAAATAATCATGATTGGGTCGAACTGTATGATGTGGATGATGGCATAGAGAAGACGGGCTCTATTTGGCGTGACATCACTAACGTGTCTGGTCGGCATAAGATTATGGCATGGGAAATGATACCATGCACGACCATATATGCTATTTTGTGCACCTGATCATATATTTGTTATGATGTTGGAATTGTCAGTAGATATCAGTCAAATCTAGGACCAGGGCATTGGATAGTTGTAAAGCATATACTCAAGTATCTTCACAGAACTAGAGGATATATGCTAGTTTATTCAAGTACGGATTTGGTGCCCGTGGGTTATGTTGATTCTGATTTCAAGCTGATAGGGACAATCGTAAGTCCATATTTGGGTCAATGTTTACATTAGATGGTGGTGCTGTCATTTGTAGGAGTGTCAAGCAATCATGTATTGTTGATTCAAAAATGGAGGTGGAATATGTGGCGGCTTGTGAAGCACCCAAAGTAGCCGTGTGTCTGAGGAACTTTCTACTAAGCTTCAAGGTGGTTCCATCTACATCGTAGATCATTACAATATGTTGTGATAATAGTGGTGTAGTGGAAAATGCAAACGAACCTAGACACTATCAACATGGAAAACACATAGAGAGAAAGTATCACCTTGTCAGGGATATCGTTCAAGGAAGAGATGTGTTAGTAAGTAAGATAGCATCCGTAGAAAATCTAGCTGACTCTTTTACTAAGAGTTTACCAACTAGGAATTTTGAGGGGCATATTGAAAGTATGGGTATACTAGACATATCTCATTTACTCTAGGGCAAGTGTGAGAATGTTGGTAATATTGTGCTGGCGAGTAAATTATTATGTAAATTGATATTTTGAATAAAATATCATTTTCATATATATTGAGCTTGCATATGTCCATGGATTTTTTTGGTATTATAAATTGAGTGTTTAAGTTGTTAACTCAGAAAGATTTGATTTATAATTCAATTCAAAAAATTAAAGTCCATGTTTGGTGAATAAATATGGACAATTTATTTTGATAAGATCGTCTCAATTTTATTGAAGTTTACCTTGACATTGGTAATATAATTGAGAATACATTTTCTAAATGTATTAGATTGAACTACATGAAATGAAATATTTAGTTTATCAAATAGATATTAATTTCACTTGATTATCATATGTGACACCTTAATTCTGAGTGGGTAATGGACTTTGATTACTAACTTGAAGTTCTTTGAGGTATCAATGAGTGAGATCAAATTGATGATCAATATCTCGATGCTTTGAATTGAAGTGAAATAATAGGAAACATGTATTCGAAATATTGAATCCATCACCTATTTAATAGGCATGATCAGAAGCTCACATGTTCTTCTAATAGACAGTAGAATCTGAGCTCAGTAATTCAACATTAGTTGTTGAATTCATGATGTGGTGGCAATCACATGAGATTGTCAAATAGGAGATGAAGATTGAGATTTATAAATATTATAAATGGATTTGTGTTATTTTATCCTATTTCTAATATTCAGTTGATCAATGGGGGTGACATGTAAGATCAATAAATCAGAGGATTTAATTATTGGATTCAATAATTTCAATTAGATTAAGAGTGCAATCTTATCCCTTTAGTGGAAGAGAATAAGAATAATAAATTATTTAATAAATTATTTTGATTGATCAAGAGTTGATTGGATCAAAACTAATTCATCGGAGCTTAGTCTGATTGGGCCCGATCAGGTCCCTTTAGTGGCTCTACAAAAAGAACTGTAAAAAATTATAAGAGTTATGATTTATTAGTACAATATATTTAATTAAGTGGATTGATTGGCATAATTTTGGAAAGAAGATAAATCATTTGTGAGCACACAAACAAGAGAAAGAAATTATTTTGATTGATCAAGATTTGAAGATTTGGACTGTGGAATCTCTGCAAAAAACGTTGAAAGCAAGCTATATGGGTAATCTCTATTCTTTCTTGTTGCTACGTATTAATCAATTCATGTTCAATACGCATTATGATTCAAGATCCTACCACGGATTGTTTAGATCACATAAAATCAATTTTTGTGATTGAAATAATCTCGTTCCGGTTAACAACAGGCAGCAATGTGAACAAAGATACAACTCACGTATTGTTTCTACAAGAATACCGTAAGAAAGACAAGAATTGAGAGAATACTCTCGATTTTTATTTCAATAATCAAGTCCCCTAAAAAAAATAAGTAAGCAAGTATTTATAGCATTAAACTTATATAATATAAAATTCCTAGCTATGGAAAACTCTTAAGATATAATAAAATAACCCACTAAAACTAATCCAAATATATAATAAGTCATGTCTTTGGATCTTATCTCCATCATTACTGATGCAGACGAAATCTAGACAAAGATAATACTCACCTTGTACGTTGATTCTACATGAATATAGTAAGAGACACAAGAATTGAGACAACGCCCTCGATTTCAAATTCAATAATCAACCACCCTAAAAATAATAACAAAAAACATTTATAGGATTTAACATATATTTACACTTTAATTGTTTACTTGTAAATTCTAAAATAATTATCACATATGAAAATAAATGAGACTCTACTTGTTAATTAGTAAATTTTTAAATTGGTTTTATGATTTTTAGATTTATTTGTAATTTTTTTTAAAAAAATAATTTTTAGGCTTATCTTACGTGATATAAGTAATTATTTTTGGCACATAAGCAATTAGCCTAAATTTGGGCAATTCGGTCTCAACATTGAGATCCATATGGCAATTAGCCCGAGTTTGGGCAATTTGGGATCAATTTATCCTTAATTCGCTAAAATTAAAAAGTTTTTGTCCGAAATTGAAACCCCACAAATTTAGTGTCATTCTTTGCCAGTGGGTATAGTTAGTGTTCTCATTTTGCATGTAAGCCTACTTTTTATTACTTTTTTCTGGATAGAGAAAAGTTATGTAAATTAGTGGGTTGAGAGAAGATATACTTCCAATTGGCTTATAAATAAGATGTCTAAAGGGTTTGTGGTTTCAATTCAAATGGAAAAAGTTAATTCTATCCGATTGAGATCATTTTTCAACTTTTTATTTGAACATGTGGAAAAAAGAAAATATTTTTGGTTCTACAAGGAATTTGTAGGGTGGAAATTGAGAATATGTTTGGTTTCGTATTTTCTTAATTGAGTTTTTTTATTGAAAGATGTCATAAGATAATATGTGGAGGGACCACTTAAGTGGTGTAGTTGGAAAAGTAATAATATATAATTGGATGAAATTATTAGTGGTGGGTCCACTTTGAGATTTTAATTTGGAAATGGTAATATATGTGGATGTGGTTGGTAGTAATGAGCCCCACTATGTAATAAAAGGTTAAAATTGAGTATGTTATGGTAGTGGTTGTGGGTCCCATTAATAGAATATAGGGTTAAAAATTGAGTGTATATGTGTGACAATGATAATATAGGTTTGATATAGGAAAATAAGAAGTTGAAAATGGAATATTTCCTTTGAGATTGAGTACAACAAACATGATTTACATATTTCAAATAGTAAAAAATGAGGAAAAAACTCCAATGGGATGAAAACCATACAAGCCGTAAGTCATCCAAATTTTGACATGTGTCTCATGTCCCATGTTTGGTAGGAGTTCATAAAAAGAAAAGAAAAATTTAAAATAAGATAAGAAACACGTCAAACTTTGGATGACTTAGAGTAGTATTCTTAGGCTTTGTTTGCCAATATTGATAGGATTTATAAAATTATTAGGATTGTACTGTTCATTAATGGCTCGTTTGCCTTTTTTGATGAGATTAGATAAGTTTTTGGGATTTGTTAGAATTACACTCTTCATTGATTATATATTATTATTAATATTTTGTTTCAGATTTATGATTAAATTATGTATTTTTTAAATGTAATGTTCAATTTTATGTTTGGCATTATGGACTGTATGTGATAATATAGTTAAAAGACTGAAACACCCTTATTTTTTTAGAAGAAAATTCAATGCCACATCTGACAAAAAAATGTTTCAAGACAGTCTGGCTGAAGACGTAAAACTTAGCGCTTCATGGGAGGCAACACAATTTATTTTCTATTTTTATTTAATTTTGATCGCCTTTGATTTAATTAAATTTTAATTCCATTATTTTAGTATTAACTTAATTTTTAGTTGTGTTTGGTTTTGTGAATTGTTGTGTAGGAGGCGTCATGACAAACTCCCTGTTATGAAAAACAAAGAACGAAAATCATCACACGGTCGTGTGAACCAATTCACACAGATCGAGCGACTAAGTGAACCAAGACTTGCCACACTAAGACGGCCGTGTGACACCACACTACCGTGTGTGGACTTAGGGCAGAGGCAGTGGACGCCCAGGGCCGCATGGGCGGGCTGTTCGAGACCGCACGGGCCGTGCCAATAGGACTAGACATGATTTTTCCCCTTTTTCACTCCCAAAACTCAATTTTTATCTCACTTTCTCCTACCCAAACCCTACAACTCGAAAATTCTCTCCCAAAACACTTAAACTCTTCTCTATATCTCCCCCAAATTCACTTCATATATATCACCCCAAAAACACAAATTCTGCACCTTCTTAAGAAGGAATACTAGAAGAAGAAGGGAACCAACACCGGAGCCCTAACCCGAGCCACAACCGGGGTATACGGCCGACGAACTAGGGGCTTCTAATGTCATCTTGTCGGATGAAACACACCGGCTCGATGGGCGGTACTCTATTACCAGCCATGGATATATACAAGGTATCCCGATGGACCTACTCTTGGTAATTTGGGTTTGTTGGAAGAGTTTCGGGCTATGTGTGGTCGGGTCGATTGGCATGAATTTTTGAATGGGCATTGGGCTATATATTCGATTTATACAATTGAATTCTTAAGTAGTTTTGAGTTAGTAGTCCGAAAATAGAATTTGATGGGGATTAGGTTCCGGTTAGCAAATGAGCTGAAGGAGTTGTCAATTGATGACTTAAATGTGATATATAGAACTTCGGCTTATAGGGTGGAGGAACATGAGGATTTTGATAAGGATAGGTTTTGGAGGGAGATAACGGGTAAACGAATCTATGTACAAAGAACTTTAGCGGAAACGATATCTGCAAGAGAGGATAGCAAAAGGGCCTTGCGAATATATGAGTTATTCATTATTTGGTGTATGGCGTCGGGGACGGAGGTTATGTCTAATGTTGGGGTTATGATATCCCGACAATTCGAGAGAGTAAGAAAACAAGAATGGGGAGAAATTTGTATTGGTGGACTTATTACTCCTATAGCCGAACACTTTAATGTTAGCTTTGAGGGGTATCGGAGGCCAATGTGGAAAAACTAATTGATATGATTGTTATATCTGCTATGAAAATTATTCAATCTGAGGGGCGTGATTACTGGTTGAATCATGCTGATAGAACTAGAATTAGGCTCCCGAACCCGGAAGCTACTTCTATAAGAAATAGGGGTAATTGGTTAATGAGAGGTGAATAGGGAACTGCTGCTCAGGAAGAGCAAGAAGAGCATATGCCTCAAAGGGATATGACGGAATCCTCTAGACAAGGGGGTAACCGGCGATGGAGCATTAATGATAGGCTTGAAAGGGTGGAAGTTGATGTGGGCAAGCTAATAGATGATACTTATCAGTTGACAACGATAGTTGATGAGTATCACACTGAATACTTACAAAGGTTCGATGCTATCAGCCAACAGGAGCAGTACATGTACGAGATGATGTCTCGTATGGATCAGTGGCACATATTACAGGGCCACTACCCTCCACCTCCACCACCACAGTGATTCAGTAAGTACTTTTTACGCATTACTCTTTTCTTTTGATAATTTCCTCATATGTTTGGGACAAAGCATATTTTAAGTTTGAGGGTGTTGTCAAGAATGCGTAAATTAGTACTATTGCATTTTGCATTGCATTTAGGATTGCATGTAGAGCATAAAATTTGCATTAATTTTTTAAAAAACAATCGAATTTTATTTTTTATTTATTTATTTTGCACGTTTATTGCTTTAGCATGTTTAATTGCTTTTTTGTGTGATTTCGATCAAGATTTCAAAAATAATACAAAATTTCGGTATGATTTTACTATGAGCATTTGATTTTATGAGATGAAATATTTTTGTGAATAATGTGATGAATTGTTGGGAAATGTCTTTTATTTGTTTGGCATTGATTAAGAAAATTTGGTATTTGAGCCTGTTGCGAAAAATAAGCCTGTGACCTTTTGTGCCTATAATTGCTTTATCTTATGCAGTCTTATTTTTTCTTGAGTGTGTCATTCATATTTGTTAGAACTCTAGAACTTGCTCTGGTATCTTCACTGAAGCCATGTGTGTGTGCAATTTTTGAAAATGATTTAATGTCATCTTTGTTTTAGCCTACTTAGCCTAAAAAGCCTACCTATGAACTCATGATTCCCAAGTTAGCCACTTTTGAGCCTTAACTTTTTTATTGTTAGCTATATTTTGATCTTTAAAATTGAAAGATGATTTTTATCCGAAAAACTACTTGAGCTTATAGAAGATGAATAGTTTGGGGGAGATGTGGTGAAATTGTGAAAATGAGAGAAAGTTGGTAAAAGAATGAGGGATGAGCAGTGTCTAGGTAAATGAAGGAATTATGAAGCTCGAAAAAGAAAGAAAATCTCTGAAAAGAAAGAGAAAAATCAACCAAAGAAAAGAAAAAATTCTGAAATTCTGAAAATTTTGAAAAAAAAATTGAGAGCTTGAGCGGAAAAAAAAAAAAAAGTCCTAACAATGAAAAAAGAGAAAAAAGATGGAGTTGAGTTGAAAAAAGACAATATATTAAAAGAATGACTTTTAGATGAAATTGGGTTGGTGAATAATTGCAAGTCTGTGTACTTAAATTCTAGTTTCTCAAGTCAAGTCACTTAATCCAAATTTTTCCTACCCTTACCAAAGAGCCTACCTTACAACCAAATGAAAGTCCTTTATTATTCTTAAATAGTGCACACAAAACTGGTAGAGATGTTAGATGATTTGCAAGCCTATTGTAGTTCTACATTCACTGAATTGATTTTGAGTACAAACACTATCAATACACTTTGAGAGTTGAGTGATACACTAATTACTTGTGAGTCGCGATGTCAAGTACCCGAGAGAGTATTAATTATGCCGAACTTGTGATTGATGTATTCTTAATAATGAATTGCATACTTTACTTAGATATGGAGTCAAATAAGATTAAATGCTTATAGTGTTCTTGTGTGTTCTTTATACCCCGTGATTTTATTTTCTTAATTTGCTCGAGGACGAACAATGGTTTAAGTTTGGGAAATTTCGATACGCGTAAAATATACGTGCATTTAAGGGCTTATTTTGATACATTATTGATGCATTTGCACACATATTTAGTGTGTTTTACGTGGTTTTCTTAAAAGGGCATGATGCTACATATTCTTGTAACGTTTTATAAAACACGGAGCTCAATTGGAAAGATATCAGTTGGAAGGCTCGGACAAGATTGACGAGTGCAAAGAGATGACCTAAAAGACAAAGAAAATGGATGAAAACCAGTCACACGGTCGGACAGTGTGGTATCACACGACCGTGTGACCTAACCGTGTGAAGCTACATGTCCGTGTGAAGTGTTCGGGAGAATATAGGGGCAAAACCAAGTCGCACGGTCTAGTCGTGTAGGACCACACAACCGTGTGGTGTGACCGTGTGAAATGACATGGCCCATGCGATGTGTATGCGTCTGATTTTGAGTCCTAATCCTGTCAGAACTCTACCAGTGATCTTTCAAAGCACCTATATAAGGGGGACTAAGGCCTGGACAAATTTTCATCATGAAATTCATTCATACAATATACAACACACCAAAATACACAGGATTACAAGATCAAAGGTCTTCTGAGAGAAGACAGCTAGATTACTAAGAACACCACAAGCCTTTCATATCGACGGTAGCACAAGAGTTTTGAAGGCTTGGAAGGAGAATCCATCCTGACAAGAAGGAGTTTTCTTTCTTAGTTTAGATCTCTTGTCGTACTTAAACGATGTCACAATGTTGATTTCAAGTTTGTCTATGAGTTTGTTATCAATGTTTGGCTAATCTTTCAGATCTTAGGGCATAATCAAAATTGTGGATTAATGTTAAATCTTGGTTGATTATTTTCTTAATTAATTCATGTGTTCTATTTTATGAATTCGAGTGCTTATTCTTAATTGCTTATTATTTGGCCAATAATTAATATGTCATATTTGTTAGTGCAAAATTCGAGAGAGGAGTTCTATCAAAGACAAAAATTGAATTCAGACATAAATGGTGTAATGAGTCGGGAGATCTATAACTATTTGTGGGGAGTCATTCAATTCATAGATCATTTGGGAGTTAATAATAGTTGTAACATATCGAGAGATCTATAATTGTTATTAATCTATTGTTTATGCGCCGCCCGGGAAGGGGGAATAGACTAACTTACGAATTTAACCCATAGAATTGCATGAATTAGTTTTGTAAAACATTAATTGGATTTAATATTGAAGAAGCATGTTGAGATTATGTGGCTAAGGTCGCTTTCGTAGTTGTTGAAAATACTTGTGGGGTTCGAAAATTTATTTCTTTTTATTATTATTTTTCAATTTTTATAATCTCTTAGTATAGAGATCCAAACAAATTTTTGGCAAACAGCTGCTTTAGTCTCAATTGTCTCCCCTTCTGAAGTGCCTTTTTTTCTTGACGTGGGTCTTCTTTTGTGCAGCTGAGAGGTTGCTTTTGAACAACCTCTTGATAACGTGAAACTCTTATTCTCCAACATATACCCAAGGACTAATCCATAGCCCAGGGTATTCTTGAAATTGCCATCAACTACTTCCACATTCAGCACATTTTGACTGTGTTTATCATACATAATTCAACCCAGTTTATTTCCATTTCCTCCATAATTGTAGCCATGACTATCAACTTAGTTGTTGACAGCTGATTGTACAAATCGAATTTAATCCAGACATTTGGACACAATGTCCATGAGCTTGTGGTACTCCACCTTCACCACGGCCTTTGTCGCTGATGAATTATAAGGATCTTCTTCCTCAACATCAACCTGCCTTGATGACTTCTCCAAATCAAACTCATGGTCTTTCAGCTCACTTAGACCGGAGTTAGGATGCTTCAGCAGCTCACTTACATTAGTTGTTGATATGATCACATCATTTCCATTCACAGATGAATGGATTCTGTTGTCATGCACGGAGACATTCACGTAGAACATGGCTATCAACTTTGATTTCTCCAAGTTCGCCACAATCTTCTGAGCCCTCGCTTGGTCAGTAGAGTGTTTAACCAAGCTTTCAACATCGATCAGTGCACCTGAGTACACCTTCTTAGCCATCATAGCGAAATCGAGAACAAAACTAGCAGATTTCTTATGAAACATACAGAAATATGAAAGATTTGTGAATATTTGCACGAGAGTTTGCATAGAGAAAGTTTGGAAATTTTGAAGAGTTTTCTCAAAAGTGATGATAGAGAGAAACTTTTGAGGTTATATATGGGAGGTGATTTGACGTGATAGAGATCATGAAGTTTTGAAATTTGGTCAACGGTTGAGATTTAATCTTGAAACCACTTTTAATTTCAACATTAAATGGCCCGCAACATTTTTGGCCAATCATAAGCCTCTTTGTTCAGCTTTATTCACGAATAACTATTCTTCATTAAATGATCTTCGACATCATCTCAAAACACATTCCCGCTTAATGAATACGACCTCGTTTTGTCCTTTTATCGATAAATGTGTCTCACGATCGACTCTTGGTCATTTTTGACTATTATGATGCTTTAGTCAACTGATGTAATTCAGCTATTTGTAAGATTTGACTATGTTGATTGTCCAATTCTGTTGATTTTACTCTACTGAAAGAGTAAAACTCTTCTGAAATGCAAATTCTTTTGACTTTGGACTCTTCTGAACAATTCTTCTGAAAGAGTTAACTCAGCTCAATCAATCCAAGTTCATTCTTCAACTCTTCAAATCTTGATTCCCATAGGGGCTTTGTGAATATATAAGCTAACTGCTTCTCAGTTGATACATATTCCAACTTGATGTCCTTCTTTTCAACATGATTTCTTATAAAGTGATATATGACATTAATATGTTTTGTCGTTGAGTGCAATATATGATTTTTTGTGATTGCAATAGCACTTGTATTGTCACACATATTTGGAATTTCATTCTCCTCAATATCATAGCCTTTCAGCTATTATACCATCTATAGAACTTGTGCACAACAGTTTCCTGCATCAATGTACTCAGCCTCCGTTGTTGATGTAGCTAATAAATTTTGTTTATTGCTGAACCAAGAAACCAATCTATTTCCAAGCAGTTGACATGTACCAGATGTACTTTTTTTGTCAACTCTGTATCCAACATAGTCTGAATCTGAATATCCAATTAGCTTGAAGTCACCTTCCGTAGGGTACCATAATCCAACTTCTTGGCTTCCTTTCAGATATCTTAGAATTTTCTTTGTTGCAGTCATATAACTTTCTTTTGGTGCAGATTGAAATTTTGCACATACACCTACTGCAAAAGTGATGTCAGGTCTGCTGGAAGTTAAATAGAGCAATGATCCAATGAGTGCTATGTATCTTGTTTGATCCACTGGTTTACTTTCAGCATCAAGATCAATTTATATGGAAGTGATCATTGGTATCTTTACAGATGACTTTTCTTCCATGCCAAATTTCTTCATCAAATCTCTTGTGTACTTGGTTTGGCTTATGAAGGTTCCATCCTTCACTTGCTTCACTTGAAGCCCTAGGAATAAAGTTAACTCTCCCATCATACTCACCTCAAACTTCCTTTGCATAAGTTTTGAGAATTTGTCGCATAATTCCTTTTTTGTGGATCCAAATATGATATCATCTACATTTATTTGCAAAAGCAAAATGCTTTCCCTTTTTTGAATTCTATATAAGGTCATGTCAATCTTTCCCTTTGTAAATCCATTGTCGATGAGAAACTGAGACAATATATCAACCATGCTCTGGGGTCTTGCTTCAATCTATAAAGTGTTTTCTTTAGCTTGTACACTGTATCTCCAATAGTCTTCTGCTCAAACCCTGGAGGTTGCTCAACAAAAACTTCTTCCTCCAATAATCCATTAAGAAGTGCACTCTTCACATCCATCTGATAAACTGTGAAGTTGTTGTGAGCAACATAGGTAAAAAAACATTCTGATTACTTCAAATCTTGCAACTGGAGCAAAGGTTTTAAAATCTATAAATTCTTCTAGCCAATACCCTTTAGCTACCAGTCTTGCCTTATTTCTGACTATAGTTGCGTCTTCATTCATCTTGTTTCTGAATACCCACTTTGTTCCAATGACAATTTGGTGAGTAGGTTTTTGAACCAATTCCCAAACCTTGTTTCTTTCAAATTTATTTAACTCTTCTTGCATGGCTAGGATCCAGTGTGTGTCATCTAAAGCTCTGACACATCTTTTGGTTAAATTTGAGAAATGAAACAAGTAAACATAGCTTCATGTAGAGTTCTTGATCTTGTTATTACTCATATCTAACATTTCCAATGATTAACTCAGCGGATGGTCTCTCGGCCATCTCACAACAAGTTGGAGTAAGTCGTTGGATAGTTTTGATTTGTATCTAGTTTCCTTAAAATGACTTCTCCTTGATCATCGGTGTTCAACCGCAACCTTTCAGCTCTCTTTGAGATTGGCTCCCTCGCCCTCATCTAGGTCGAGTCTTCTGGGTGTTGTCTCAATATAAAGACTTTTCTGAATTGTTGGATAATTCATCTTCTCAGCTAACTCATCAATGTCTTCTGCACTGACATTGGGTTCATCACATACCACATGAATTGATTCTTCTATGACCATAGTCCTTTTATTCCGAACTCTAAATGCTTTGCTTTTAGATTAGTATCCAAGAAATATTCCCTAATCTGTTTTCGCATCAAATGCCTTCAAGTTATCTTTCCATTGTTGTGAATAAAGGACTTTGTTCCAAAGATATAAGAATATCATACATTTGGTTTTCTTCTTATCCAGATTTCATAGGGGTTTTGGACATCTTTTAATATGGTATCCCTTGTATTAAAAACTTTGGTTCAACAATTGATAGCCCATGAAATAACTAGGCCCGGTGACTAATAAGGCAAAAACTTAGAGATTGCGCCCTCTCTCTCAATATTTCTCTCTCTACTTTCTCCTCCCGCCTAAACACTCGGATCCAATCGGCCGGCCCCTTCCTCTCTCTCCTTCCTCCTCACCATCATTTCCCCCATCCCCTTAACCATTGACGGAAACAAATAGTTCTTCTGTCGGAGTGGCCTTTCCGGTCAGCATGCCCCTCCATACCCGATCAATCCCAGGGTTTCACTTGCTGGTTTGCGGGTCGGTGATGGCGGGTTTTCAGAGACAGGTTTGTGGCGATGCGCTGTCAGAGATCCTTGGAAACAACTTCTGGTGATGCGCTGCCCGTGGTGGTGGTGGTGTTGAGCTAGGGTGGTAGATTTGGGAGAGGGGGAGGTCGATTTTCTTTTTGTTGTCTTGCTTCTTCTTTTTTATAATTAGTTTAGTTTTGGGTTGGTTTTAATGTGGTTTTATTTTTTTCTTTTTGGTGGTGCATTTGTTTTCCCATTTGATTTGCTAAACTCACAGACGGGTCGGTAGTTTCTGTCTTGCAGTGCGTGATAAGCTCATACCCGAATTGTTCCAGTTGTGGGTATCTCCTAGGGAGTGTCTAGTTCTCCTTATGGTGGTGGTTTAATCTCATATCAGAGTGCTTTATTTTTCTTTAGTATTTTTGTTTGTTTTCTTATCCATCAAGGAGTGATTATTTTCCTCTCTTGCGAAACTTTCCCCTTGACATTTATGTCTGTTCAAGGTAGCCTTTTACCAGTTGGCAGTGTAATTTTATTTTTGAGTCTTGAATATATTTGCTATCATTTTGGTATAAAAAAAAAGCAGAAACCTGGAAATTGGTATCCCACCCTCCCCTGGATCCAATATCCACCTTAATAAGGCATACCTTATTAAAAAGTGAATTATCGTTTTAGCCCTCAAGTATAAAAGACAAATGAAAGACCCTAGCTATTGCCCACAATCTGGTCCCAATATAAGAGATTTCAGCTTCTTCGAAAAGTGCACTTGAGCCGCCTGTTCCAACTCCTGATTTTAGGTCGTCTCTCTCCTGCCGGAATAAGTATTCACTAGCTGGATATTTGTTAGATTGCTTGTCCGCATGAAATTCAACTGGTTTCTTATCCATGTTTCCCCCAATTTTACTATTGTGGGAAGATCCTTGCCTCCCTCCCCCCCCCAAAAAAAAGGTCTTTTAGGTTCCAATCTTTACGTTAGTTTTAGTTGAGGTAGGTATTGTTAACATTATGTTAAATTTTGTCATTTATAATTTTCTCATCTAAAATAGTTGTGTTTGGTGTCAAAAATAAAAATGAAACTATCTTGCTTTGGAAACAAAAGGGATGGGCACTTTAACACTATTTAAGGAATATATATGTTTTGATTTCAACTGCACCAATCAAATATAATATAATATTTGTATTTTGATTCTTCTAAATTCCTTTCTTGTATTCTTTTTCGTAGAGTTGGGAGAAGGGTGTGTGTTAGTCAAAGAATTGTAATAGTTTGGGAGTATTGGAGTCGGGAGAGAGAATTTATGTGCGCTTGTATAAGTTTTTCATACAATAGAATTACTCTGCAGGTCGTGATTTTTCTCCAATTTTGGAGTTTTCACGTAAATTTTGTGTTATGGTTTGTTGTTATTTTATTTCTCAGTTATTTTGCTGTCCCTATGAATGAATGTGGATCGTGTTTACCAACAAGATTGTCATTGCAAACACTCCCATTAATATTTCCATTGGATAAGCTATTTTCTTTTTCTTTTTTGGAAGAGAAAAACAACTTTCATTCAAACCGATAAAGCAGAGGGAACACCATACAAGATTATTGAAGAGAAAAGCAATGGCAAATGGTCTGTCTAATGTTGATTGCCAGGTTCGTGGGTGGCGTATTGAACAAGACGACGAGTAATGACATTACTATCCCTACCAACATGCTCACAACTAACACAATTAAGAGAACCCAATGATAAGGGTCTTTTATGCATGTTTTATGTGTATATTTGAGTAGAATTTGAGTTATTTTATTGTTAGTTTTGTAAATGTTTGATTCTACATAGTTCATATTACTCTGAGGTGCTTTTATTGATGTAGATTGACCATTCGGGGCTTATTTTGGTGAATTTCAGACCATGGATTCGTGTCAAAACATACCGGGGGGTTTAAGGATGCAAAAAACGCTCGAAATCCGAAGCTAAACGCGTTGTTTCGGGGTTTTTTTGGTCCAACATGGGCAGGGGGTGTTGGGCAACACGGGCGTGTTTCACCGGGAGCCAAAAAATCAAAACTTTTGCACAAAACAGTCTCCAACATGGCCTAGCCGTGTTGGGAAGCACGGTCGTGTCAGACTGAGTCTCTGCAGGAAGAAACAGCACGGTCTGGCCGTGTTGGGTGACATGGCCGTGTCCGGGGCACTTTTCTGCAACTTTTCCATACGGAAATTATGGAAAACTCACCAACCAAGCTTTTTGACCACTTTTGTACACCTTTAACACCCTATTTTGCTGCAACATGTCCCCTTATTCCCTCAATTATCATATGAATACAAGAATTCACCAACCCAACAATGAATTGGAGCATTTGTTTAACAAAGGATGACATTATTAATGTGTTCTTGCACAAAAATGATGTCTATAAAGCCAAGATTATGAGTTGGAGGAATCATTCATTGTATTTTCATTGTATATTCATTGATTCATTCTCTCTAAGTTACAAAGCAAAATACATTGAGAGAATAAAAGAGAGGTAGAGTTGGAAGTTGAAGAGCATTAGACGAGAAGGCTTGGAGCTCAACATCATTGCAATCAATCAAGGAGGAAGTCTTGTATTGGTCTTGAATAAGAGCTAAGTACACCATGTTCATTTTATTCAAATCTTCTTGTGTAGTATACTCTTTTGTCAAAGCCATGTGTAGCTAAATTTCTAGTGTTTGAATGTAATGAACTCTAGAATGGATTTGTGATTAAGGCTTGTATGTTTTTAATAAAATCTTCATGTTTTGTGTGATTCACTTATATTACGCTTTATTCATTCGAATTGGTATATGCACAATATTGATTTGAAGTTTATTTTTCACCGGGAAATTGAGAGATTCATGGTGAAATAGAACCTATATAAGTGAAAAGAGTTGCATGCAATCCTAGATATAGGACGACATAAATCTTCTGGATTAGGGTCAAACCTAATATGGAAATTCACAAATTGTTATAATGCAATCTTGAGGGTTTTAACTAGAAAGAGATTTCAGTTAATCAACTTAAGGTTAGGAGTTATTCGCGCTCGGTAGAGGGTTTAACTTAAATCGCGAATTTCTACGGTACATGAAACATGAGATTTTATTAAAAGAGGATGATTTTTGCTAAAGGGTTTTTGGTTGTATCTTTATCTTGTTAAATCACAAAAACATTCTAGAGGGATTTACATTCAAACACATTTATAGCTCTTGATTTCTTATTCTACAGTCTTCTTTTATTTGATCTATTGTAAGTTATGATTATTTCAAATTCTTTATTTTTCATTTTCTATTTTTACCCAACAAAAACTTGAAAATTGCTAGATTAGATAACAAAACGACGGTAATTACTAGTACTTACAATCCTCGTGGGAATGACACTCGGTACTCAACAATCTATTCTATAAAACGATAGGTGCACTTGCCTAAGGTTTTAAAGGTAGCTTTTGAGCCATCACCCAATAAAAACAGAATATTTGAGAAAATATTTCCATTTGGATTGTAAGGTTTATTATTGATCCACCCCAAATAATCGAGACTTCTCAAGAATCCTAACTCGATCCTTTGTTGTTGATATGTCCCAAATGAGTTGGACCTATCAAGAATCTTCTTCTTTCGATTGTAATGGCTTTCCTGCAAAAACCACCACTGGAGGATTTCAGAAGTTAGCACTCCGACGATCAAATTAGTGTATGTTTTAGATATAAAATTTGAACTTGAGAGTAAACTTACAACAAAAGCTAATATCCTTTAACAATAATCATCCCTTCTCTTTTATACTTCTTTCTTGACTTGTTTCCTCAGCCAAAGCCCTAACACGTGTCCTCTTATAGTTGGTTCAAATGTTGTCACATCTTACTACCTATCACAGTTACATTAGTGCAGGTCTTCCCATCTAGAAGTTACTTCTTGGCAGATCAGCCTGCAAATACTTACTTCTTTGCAAGCCAACCATATAAATACTTACTTCATGGCAGGTCAGCCTACTCTGATTCGCCACCCTATAACCCTCAAATCAAGTTTCTTTAATGATAGCGTCAAAGAATGTCTTTCGCGTTAAATGTATTCCTTGGTAGACCTGCTATTCACCTTTATGTCTTATCGTTTGCTGTAATTTACATTAAATGTGTGTCACGTCTTCCCACATTTATGCTTTATGTCTTATCCTTTGTTGTACTTAACATTAAATGAGTGTTAGGTCTTTCCATCTTTATGTTTTATGTCATATCCTAAGTTGTCATTATAATCAATGCATCTCAGGTCTTATCCTTTGACAAGTCTGTTGCTAGACCAAATAGGTCACTCTAGGTCACTTCATATCCAGCGACCTCCTACATTCAACTCTACTAAGACTAAGACGCCACCCTTTCCTATGAGATGAACCACTACCAAACCATCCTCATAATGCAGATCTACATAAGCAACAGTAAGAGTAGACCGAACTTGCCAAAACGGTGTTAGATCAATTATCAATAAGACTCTGAATTACTTGTGTTGAGTCTGAAAAGGCTGACTGAATAGAGAACCCCACTTCCCTCGTGAATCTGAGGCCATATCTAAGTGCAAGAGCCTCAGTTGTGGCAGGGCTAAAAGACCCTTGAATTCCTGCCGCAAAAGCTGCCACAATGTGGCCTTCCTTGCTAGAAATCCACCCCCAACTCCAAACGAATCTCTAACCATTGCATCATAGACCAAAACCTTTCCCACAATGGAGATAAAGAGGGGTCTGATGAATTGTATTATAGGACACAAAGTGCTGAGCTTTATCGAAACCTTTGAGCTAAGAGGTGCCCACCCAAATTAACGATCAGAGAAGAGCCTCGACTCGAGTGGTCATTCCATGGAGAATGCAATTCCTCTCCTGCCAAATCAACCACAAAAACAATGATACCCTTCTAAAATCCTCTTCCGGCAGACCTGTGAAAGCAGCCATAACCATCAAAATAACATTGTCCCCAATTGACTTCCAACAGGCTGATAATTCCTACTTGAAGCTGGCGATCCCCCAAAATTCTTTCACCCATTCGCATCCCACGAAAGTGCGCCAATTAGATTCCCAACCCCCACACCTAGGACATTTATCCTATGTAAGATAAGCCATTTTAATATCATGAGAATTAATCCACCTCGTTACTAGAAAGTAACCAAATGCACCCTAATAATGTAATTCGAAATAATAATTTGTTTGGGATATTGGATTGTAATATATAATTTTTTTGAATATAAGAACATGAATACTCAAGACAACGTTGCCTCATAGTCTCTTTTATTTCTAAAAATCACATCTGACAACACGTATTTCCAAATCCACGCAGAGCAAGCATCTTGTTCTTTCATTGAAGGCGAAAATCCCCAATACAAGGAATAAACACACACATGAACAAAGAATATCATATACAAAACTATTCATTGTAAAATTATGACATGGGTTTAAATCCCAAAAACGAAATTCTTTTCTTATCTTTGTAACTAAATTGTTAACCCTACCAACAGATTATTTCCTATAAAACACAACCATGATTACGAACAATTTAATTAAATGGGTTTGATAAAACTACTCAACAAAAATGTCTGCAACTAACTCGACCAAAAATGCAAAGTTTTAATTTTACGAAAAAAAGATGCTAAAAATTGAGTTTCTTCATTTGGATGTCCAAAACGAAATGGATCACTAATCATAGTATGATTCACATTATTTAAAGAAAAAATAGACACTCCAAAAAAGATTAAATGGAAGAAAAAGTACTTCACCTGGCCTTCGCTTCTGTGCTGAGGAGATGGAGAAGGGTTTGGGTATTTTATATGGTATAAGTAGGGTGTGTGTGACGGCGGTCAGAGATTTAAAAATCTCCAGAATCATTCTGAAATTCGAAGATTCCAAAATTAATTCTCCTAAACCGATCCAGAAAAAAATTTCTGTCCCGAACCGTCCTAGGAGAAACGGAGATTCAAACACTATTCATAAATAAAACACAAAAAAAAAAAGAGAAGGAAAAATCAGTGTAAAAATTATTAGACGGTTATACTTTCAATCTTTTTTTAGTACAATATAAAAAGTGCATACAAAAACCATTAATACTATACGAATTTAACTTTTTGATATTTTATATTTAATTTATACATAAAAACATATTAATTCGTATTTAAGTGTTAAATTTTTAGTATGTTAATTCTAAATCTTTCTTCCATGATATAGATTATACTATATTAAGTTTAATATCAATTTAACTTTTAAATACTTTTGATTAATAATTAATATAATGTATCTCTTAGTGAGTTAAATTCATATTCAATTATTCATTTGATATATTGATAAATTAAGCCAAACTTTTAATTTGATAATTTTTAGTATTATGTTTTATATAGTATTGAATTTCAAATGAATGTGTAGTTAATTCAATATCAAAATAAAAATAAGATAAAAAAATATTATATATGTATATATCGAAATTATTTAAAAATCGGTTATAGTTTCGGATATTTGGTTCGGTATGGTTCGGTATGGTTCTAGGTATGGATATTTGAAAAATCTCCATAACCGTACCATGAAAATTTTCTGGACGATTCAATTCGAGGAAAGTAAGAAAGTCAATGGATATTTTCAACTCGGATATTTTTTGGTTCGGATATCGGTGAGGGTTTAGTAATTTCCTAGTCCTGTGCACATCTCTAGGTACAACACAGATTCGTAATAATAGACCATGTGTGGGGTAATTAGGTATTCTTACTTCTAATTTGAGGGACAAAACTGGTATCACATGTTAAGTTGGATTTTATCACTGACTTGGATTGTACAATACCATGGGGGAGCACTGGATATTTTATCAGTCATATATTGGATAAGTTCACGGGTTGGCTGCATTGTCACGGGCTGGAGTCCAAGATCCCGAACACTGGCGTGCATGTGATAAAAATACTTATCCTCGCTTTTCCTTGATCCCAAATATGGTCTTAGGATAGCATGAACTAAACCCATAAAATCATAATTATCTCTAATTAATTAAATAAAAGGCATATGGTTCGGAGCAAACTGAACACTTGTGATCTATTTAATTATCTAAGTGCAGATATCACTGACATTTGGTGATTAGTGTTGAGTAAACAGGAGATCATAATACATGGTTTTGAGACATGTATAAATTACTTAAAGTATTTCCTCCCACTAATAATTTGTTGCTGGATTATAAGCCCTTTTTTTTCTTTTTTTTTTTTTTTTTGTGAAGAAAAAGACCCCTCATTTGATGAGTCCAAAGCACACCCAAGATTTCGGAATGAGATTTCATATTCTATAATTTATATTCCACTTCATATTCCACTTGCTTAGATGAATGACATGTGTTACCATGATAAATATGGGTGGCTAATTGTTTAGATGTATATGTTAGCAAAAATATACAGAAATGGGAAATCATAGAAACATAAAATAAATAAGCATAAAAAATATATCCTTCATTGTGACGACCGAGGCCTGTGTACAACTCAGTTTCCTT
This sequence comes from Rehmannia glutinosa, assembly GCA_016081115.2. Classification (NCBI taxonomy): domain Eukaryota; kingdom Viridiplantae; phylum Streptophyta; class Magnoliopsida; order Lamiales; family Orobanchaceae; genus Rehmannia; species Rehmannia glutinosa. The sequence continues at coordinate 55,216,865 of CM071931.1, read as the reverse complement.
AAAATAGATTTGTCCCATAAACATGCATGCTTAAAGGTTTTGTGGACGTCAGCTTCCTAGGATACAACAGGTATATATATCGACGATGTCTTAGCATGATGATGCAAATTGAACTTGTTCTGGACAGAATCACCAAAGCAAATAGGAGGCCAAAGAAATTCGAACAATATGCAGATGCAAGAGTTTGGAGATTACTGAAAATTGCAATACTTAGAATGTGGAATTGCAACTCTATTTATAGGCAGAAAAAGGCCTTTGCTACTCTGCCAATTTAATCCAAAACTAAGGCTTGATTAAACTTATGTTGTTACCAGAGCCGTCCCTAGGGTGATCAAGGCGGCGCCGCCGCACATGTCCCTCCTCCGGCGAGACCCTCGGTGGCCGAAATATTTTTTTTATATTTAAAGGTTTAAATTTTATAATATATAAGTTAAAGTTCATTTTCATAACTAAAAGTTGTGGCTAGCCTTGCGGATTGTCCACTGTTTTCCCACATTGAGGTCATGGTATCGATACTGCAGTGGCCCCAACTTTTTTCTCTATTTCAGTAATGGTCTAGTATATATATAGGCATATACTGCAGGCTTCATCCAAAAAGTAATTTAGTGTATTGGTGAAAACAGTTTTTGAGGTCGCAGTTCTACCTCCCATAATAGCAAAAAGTTTCTTCATTTTTTCTTTCACCAAATAAAACAAAAAAACAGAACTTCGGTTAATTTATATTTGATTTCATTTAGAGTTTTATTATCTTAGCAATGTCTATTATATTTTATTTATGGTTCTTCCTCAATTTCTTTTTGAATTTTAAGATATATGTAGATTTAGTTATTTGATTTCACCATTAACAAAAAGACAAAAACTTGTATGAGACAGTCTCATGGATTATATTCATAAGACGGATCCTATTTGTAATTAGAATCCTAACCCAAACCCAAACCCATAAAAAACACATAGTTTTTGTGTTTTGTAGGATCCATCTCATAAATTTAAATCCATGAGACGGTCTCATGTAAGACCTTCTCTAACAAAAATTTTATCTATATTTATTATTTTATTCCTTATAGTTTCATTCTCTTCCATCTAAAAAAAATATTTATTACTTAGAGTTTTTTTATGAGGGAGTACTTCTCAGGCTCCATTTGGATTAATGAATTTGGAGTTAAGAATTGCAAATCCATAATAATAAATTCATTGAGTTTGTTTGGATAGAGTATTCTATAATGATTATATATTCAAATACTTGTAATATAATGGAGTAATTTATTTTGGGAGTCATTTTGGAGGATTTCAAATTCATGTTAGATGGGGTCATTTGAAATCGTTCCCCCCCAAATTCAAATAGTTCCATCCAAATGCAACCTCAAAGTAATTGAAAGACTGATGTGTGTAAAATATACGTATATTTAGGGGCTTAAATTTATATATAATTGATGCATTTGCACGCATATTTACTATGTTTTTACTTGGTTTCCTTTAAAGGGCATGATACTGCGTATTCTTGTAATTCTTGCAGAAAATGTAGCTGAAAATGAAGAAATGTCAGTTGGGATGCCCGGATAAGATTGCCGAATGCAAGAAAAGATCAAAACGACGGAAAAAGTGGACAAAAACAAGTCACACGGCCGGACCGTGTAGCCTCACACGGTCTTGTGGACTGGTGTTGTGAAAATCACACGGTTGTGTGAAGAAAGGAAGAAAACAGAGGACGGAGCAGGTCCACACGGCCATGTGGACAAGGATTTCAACCGCACCACCTACCCGTGCAACCAGCCTGCCCGTGCGACGAAGGACTAAGCCCAAGGCCACACGCCCGTGTGGACCCACACGGCCAGACCATGTGGGAGTCTGTTTCAGCGCGTTTTTGGAGTTTTTTCCCGTTCCAACTCTACAAGTGATCTCTCCAAGCATCTATAAAAGGGGACCAAATCTTGCAAGAAAAAACATCATTCTATACAGCAAAAACGCATCAAATAACACAGGAACCAAAGACTCGAAGAGCTTCTGAGAGCAAAAGGCTAGGTCGCGAAGAACACCACAAGGCCTTCGCATCTAGGGAGCACAAGAGCTTCGAGGGCTTGGAGGAAGAATCCATCCTGACAAGAAGGGGTTTTCTTTCTATGTCTAAGAACTCTTCTCTGTGCTTATAAGATATTATAATATTGATTCGGATTTGTCTATGAGTTTGTAATCAATGTTTGGCATATTTTTCGGATATTAGGGGCATAATTGAAAATGTGGATTTGTATTAAATATGATTACTTGTTTTCTTAATTGCTTCATGCGTTCTATTTTATGAATTCGAGTGCTTATTTATAATTGCTTTTTATTTGGCCATTATTTAGCATGTCATATTTGTTATTGCAAAATTCGGGAGATGAGTTCTAACAAAGACAAAAATCGAATTCAGACATGAAACATGTGTGACAGGTGTGTTTGTGAGGAGTCATTCAATTCACAAATCTTTTTGGAGTTAATAATTATTGTAACGATCCGGGAGGACTACAATTGTTCTTAATCAACTGTTTACGCACCACCCGGGAGGGGGAGTAAATAAATTTAGGAATTGAACCCATAGAACTGCATGAATTGGTTTTTAAACATTTATTCGCATTTAATATTGAAGAAGCATATTGAAATTATGTGTCTAAGGTTGCTCCTAAAGATGTTGAAAATACTTGTGGGGTTCATAAATTTATATTATTTATTTCTTTTTATTTTCGATTTTTAGTTAGTTTAATTACTTGATTTTCGGTCGATTCAATAAAATTAGAATACGATGTTATTATAGCCTAAGTGTTTCGAGCTTCAATCCCTGAGGAATACGACCTTGCTTGCCATTATCCTATAAACTACACTGTACACTTGTAGTTGTATGAACCAAAATAATTTTTGGCGAACAAGTTTTTGGCGCCGTTGCCGGGGATTGATTAGATTCTATTTAGATATAGTAATAAGTAGTCCAATCTTAATTGAAACATGTTTTTTTGTAAATTTTGTTTTTTTAATTTTATTATTTTTTCGATTTTTTATTTTATTTGTTTCTTCTTCGTTTCTAACATCATTTTTGTTGAGTGCGAGACTGAAATCTTTGGAGATACAAGAAGCCCAAATCGCTGCTGCAGTGGGAAGCCAACATAAAATGGGCAAATTCCCACCGATACTTAATCTGAGAAAATAGAGCAACGCTATTCGTCTGATGGATGGTACAAAATACGAGGGTTCAATGATTTTAATCGACACGGTTCAACAAAAGCGATGCTAGAAATATGAGTCTAGCTGAAGACGAAAAACTTAGCGCTTTGTGGGAGGCAACCCAAGAAACGTCGCGACAAACCTCAGGGGTAAAAAAACGAAAAAAAAAAAAACTGGAAAAAAAAGAAAAAAAAAGACGTGCACGGGCGTGTGGACGCATACGACTCGACCGTGGGATCTGCTCCTTCAGTTCCCAATTCAACAGACGAGCTCCTGGCTTCACCGGGACTATCCAGGTAAATATTCTTTACGCATTCCTCTTTCTTTTGATAATTTTCTCATATGTTCGGGACGAAACATATTTTAAGTTTGGGGGTTGTCAAGAATGCGTAAATTAGTATTGTTGCATATTTTGCATTGCATCTAAGATTGGATGTAGACCATAAAAATTTGCATTAAAAGTTTTTTTAAAATTTTTGATTTTTTTATTTTTATTTTTATTTTTAGCATGTTTACTGACTTTAACACGTTTAATTATTTTTGCGTGTGGTTTTTAATTTAGTTTTTATGCCCTTGGCTCCCTATGATTTTACTATGAACTAGTGTTTTGCCGTGCGATGCACGGGTGTGTTGTGTCGGATCATATGAAATGGGTTGTGTTGGACCATATTAGATTTGTTGTGTTGAACCATAGAAATTTGATGTAAATAAAAATTATTTTTGAGATATTATTAATAACTATTTGTGATATTACCGGTCGAGTAATCGAAAATTTTCTTTTTGGCGGGCCTTGCAAATCATTTTTGCATCTAATTTCGACATGTTATTTCCGTGGGATTCAAATTTTCGCAAATATTTGAATTAAATAAAATAAAAAATAATAAATAAAATGGATATAATAACCTTGAATCTCAGTTTACTTCCAAATAGATATAACGTATGTTCGTTGCAGTATCAAAATGGTTATATAATAAAAGAAAATCATATGATTTTTTTATTCGAAGTTTATAACATATGTATATAAAGCGCAAAATTAAATTTGTTATGTGAATAATGTGAAAAATGGGTTCATTATCTTTGATACAATGAAATAACCCAGGTTGATATTCTATATTAAAACTATTAGTAACAACACATTTATATTGTTATAAAAAATATAAATGATATAGAATAGAAAATAAAATCTTACCACGCTATCGTGAAAAACACATTCTAGATTCAACACTTGATTTTTGTGATTTTCTAGATTCAACACTTGATTTTTGTGATTGTATAATGACCTTTCATATATGTGGACCAACCTAAGTTTCATAGTCACATAGTTTTCCTCATGTTTAAATCGTGCATGAGTGTAATAAATGAAGCCATATATGTTTTTTGTGGTTGAATTCAAAGAAAGCAAGAGAGAATTTACAATCTAAGTTTGCTTGTAATGACATCTCACAATTGTCAACTATTTATAAGGTTGTAGGAACAACTTTGAAGGAAATTACCATCATATATATGTTATAATATAATACCATTCAATTCGAATATTTAATATATGGTAAATTTAATATATGGTAATAATTGGATATGGTTCATGAATTGTTATATATAGATTAGATGTTTTAAAATTTAATTATTTTGGAATATTCTCACTGATGCAAGAAAAAAAGAGATGTTATCAATTTATATGATTTGGTCAATTCGCATGGCAATCGCCTCTTTGATTGATTTTATACCAATTTGAATCGTTTGAACATTTAATTGCAATTACTATAAATAAAATCAATACAGTCTACATTTATGGAAAACTGCATATTATAAATTGTAATTACATATTTTAATAATATTTTTATAGTAACATTATAAATTTGATCCATATTTATCTGATTATTTAAACATTTTTGATTTTGAATCATGCTTTATAGAAAAATATGCAGCATTTATTCTTGATTGCAATCAAGATTTGGCCTTACTTTCGGTTTCCATAAGGTTATTATGGTAGCCATATAACCAATTTAAACCATATTTAACTAAATTGAATAATATATATCGGATATCCAAATTAAACTTCCCTACATGTTTTCTCCTTAATTTTGGTATGCCTACGAAAATTAAAAAGTCAACCATATTAATTTAGATTCTAAAAATTGATTTATCTCACAATAATAGCCATTAACTTGATAAATTACAATTGTATTATAAGGAGAAAATAAAAAATAAATTCGAAAACAATTTTTAAAAAGTGTCTTACAGTTTTAGAAAGAGATTTGTTATTTTGATAATTTTTTATAGTAATATTATAAATTGTGAATGCAATTTTTGATAATTTTTTATAGTAATATTATAAATTCGATCCATATTTATCCAAATATTTACACGTTTCTGATTTTATATCATGCTCTATAGAAAGAGATTCAGCATTTATTATGATTGCAATCAAGATTCAGCTTTAATTTCGGTTCATAACTCTGTTTTGACAATTATTTAGTTAATTTAAACCATATTTAACTAAATTGAAGAGGATATATTATTGAATTGGATACCAAAATTAAGCTTCCCTATATGTTTTCTCCTTAATTTTAGTATGTATACCAAAATTAAAAAGTCAACCACATTAATTTATAGGGATAAAAACATTCAACCCCCCAAACTATTCGAATTTTTACACTTAACCATACGAACTTTAAATCGTTACACTTAACCCTCCCAACTATGCGAAAATTTACACTTTGCCTTAAATTACAGATTTACCCCTAGCTATATGAAAGTTGTGTTACAGTTTACCCTCTAAACTTCAAAGTTGTTGCACTTTACCACCTATGCCATAAATTTTATTGTTTGATCTACATTTACTCCTCATGGTCTTGCGATCCTCGAAAATGGTATCAGAGCCCTAGGTTTATTAAGAACTTTTAGTTAAATTTATTATATTTATGTAATTAACAATTGGTGAGGAGAAATTACTCCGAGATTATGGATCCGGACCGATGTCCGAGATGTACCCCTTACCGGACATATCGTCAAATATTGACGATGTATGCACAAGAACACCTTGACCAGGTTTCATATTGGGAATACCAACATGAAGAAAAGGAACAGGAGGTCGAAACCCTCTTGCGGGAACCAGACAACCTACTGGAAGGCCGAATGTATATCAGACGCCTTATGGAAGATCGCACTCGACCCAATACATCCGTATGGGTTGATGTTAAACTGGACATCCCGATTTTAAAAAAAAGAAGTTTTCATTGATGAATGGGCTTGACTATGAGAATTTCAAAGAGAACCCTCGATCTTACAAAGGATTCATTCATTTTACTCCTTGAAATGAGTCTTGAAGGATCGGTGAAGATTGCCTAGGATATGACCGATGCAAGTACGAAAAGTTCGGTCACATCAGGGGAATCACTTAAAGGAATTGTCGATGGAATGGCAAAACTATTCAAAATCCAATTCATCGGTACGGGTTACTTCGAGGGATTAGAGGATGAAAAAAGAAAGAAATATAAACAAGCCCTCTATAGCCTTGAGTTACTGGATATTTGTCATATTGACGAATATATCAAGTTATTCACCGAATACCGGTGGAAATCCAAGATTGAGGAGAAAGAAGCGGCCTGACTATTCTTTGCCAAGATTCCGAGTCCCTGGAGAGAAATGCTTATCAGGGAATACAAGGGTGGAGCTGAAGTAGAAACTGTGGCCAGAAAAATGTCTTTCCTAAAGGCCAAGTTATCTGAATGGTGCTATCAAGCAGCTCTGCACAGGAATTACAAGAGATTAAGAGGAATTAACAAAGCAGTTCCTCTATGTTGCGTGGATAATGATATCCCAACAGTTGTGGGAGGTCAACCAAGGCGGCACAAGAAGAAGAAGGAGAGAAGCCATCCATACCGCCGAGGAAGCAAAGAAAAAGAAATAGGTCTTCATGGAGACCTAGAAGGTTCTAGTCAAAACAAAAAAGCCCGAAGCTATAAATCGGGACAAAGACCAAAGACCAAGCGGGAGTAGAGCCTTATCATCGGGTTCTAATCAAGCAAGTACCAGCAGAAATCCGAGGAGAAGAACTTTCGGGCGTGCTCACACTAGAGCTAATGAAAGTTTCAAAGACTGTAATTGCTGGACATGCGAGCAAAAGGGCATATCTCAACGGATTGCCCGGACAATCAAAAACGAGGAGTCGATGGTTGAAGCCACACCGAGAAATCGAAGAAGCTGTCTATTATCAAGATTTAATACGGTGTATCAATTTGAGGATATTCCCTCGGATGAAAGCATCTATGAAGAAGAGATCTATTCGATGATGGAAGTGACTCATTTTAATCGAGTGAAGAAGAAATTCTTGACAAATCGGGGAGGATATGTCGGGATTCCTCTCTCACACGAGTTTTTCTCATAAAACTCTTATGAGAATCATGAAGGAAGATCCAAATCTTCAAGTCTATGATGGATTTACAATTAGAGCTATGGAAAAAGCATTGGATAAAATTGGGTTTTGAATGAGAAAACACCAAATTATTCACGGGGTAACAATAGGAGAATTAGCCATTCGATGGAGTTTACCGGTTTTGATTGAGATGCAGTTGGTCCCTATTAGAGAAATACAGGAGATCAAAAGCAGAGTTAAAAGAGAAGTTGCAAATACACTCTCATGGATTCACATTGGAGCCATAAGAGTCATTATTAAGGCAACATTCAAGGAAGGAATAGATTCGCCACTCAATCTTGCTATTTTTGACAAGCGAATCTCACATCTCAAGGATTCATGCCTTGGAGCGGTCACAGGAAATTTGTATGCAGGGAAATTGGCATTTAATGTCTATCCTAGGATTGCATACAATTTGGGAGATCGAGATTTCAGTAGAGTCCTAACCCTTCATCAAGATTTCAAAAGAGTCGATTTGATGAAAGAAGGAAACAGGCCTTACTCGATCACATACAAGATTTCCTATGCTCTCTCGAATACCCATCATTCCGAAGTATTCTTGAGAAATGAATTTATTGAAGTCCCAAGAATCTTTGAGGACTTTGCCAGGGTGGTTCTACTGAAATCATTGAATCTCCAACTATAAAGGAGATTGATATGATAATTCAAGATCAACCGATCTTCAACAAAAGTCGAAGTCTCGAGTTGAGCCAGAAGGATGTCTTTCCAACAGAGAATGGTGAGTAGTAATTTGTTGGGAAGAAAGGAGACCAAGAAACGATTCAGCGCATCCCCGATGTTTTCAAAACAAAGCAAGAGAGTGAAATGTCGAGAAGGATGGCGAGAGGTTGAAGTAATATTCGACATCACTCAAAAGGATAACATTTTTCCTTGTGATGTTCTATATTATCTCCAACAACCAATCGTTTGAAGGTATCAAGGAAGCTGAAGATAGGAGAAATTGAGCTTACTATCACGGGAGTTGCGGGAAAGATCCCAGAACAATTAATACTTTGGGAATTGAATTTCTTGAGGAGCATAAACCTTGGGAAAGATTACAAGATGGAATGGAGTTCACAATGGCTAATAAAAGATACTGAGAATCGATGACCACTAGTCCATTCTCCATATACATTTCTATTGGAATGTTATATCTCGAATACAAGGCCGAGTATTTCGCCGCCTACATTGATTCAGTCCGGAATATGTCTTGCAGCCGGATGTTTTTCCTAAAGAAATTGGAGAAGATTTACCAGCCATTGCGAGGAAGAGATTTCTCTAAAAGGATTCTTATCCTTAACGGGGAATTAAACAAGCGGAAATAATGATCGGAGGCGCGGGCGTTACCCATGGTACAAAGTGAAGACGCCACCAATCTATTTCCATGATACAGTGCGAGATATTTTGCTAGGAAACAATTTCCTACAAACATTCAAGCGATTCACACAAGAGAACGAGACGAGAAGACTTATTTTGACAACCTTATGTGATCATAAGATTATTGTCCAGATCGGGGAAGCATTTTGAGAAAAATGCCCATTCATTTTCGCAGCAAGCGTGGTGATGAAAGCCAAACTTCGCAATCCAAAAATGGCGGATCGAAGGAAATTTGGTGAAGCTTTATTATCCTATAGACAATTTGGTTCCATCCAGAAGGATCAGAAGATATGGGATAATAACTTGTATTCATTCAGAGTACAAGGAGAAGAACGAGTCACTCCAGAAGCCATTGCAGAATTATGGATGAGTCTAATGAAGAGTCCGCAGAGTGACGTGACCCTAGAGGAACAAATATCACTCGAGGACATCAAGAAGAAGATCCAAAGGAATTACAATGAAGATCCTTTGGCATGGTGGGATAAGAATGAGCTCAAAGCATCCTTAAAGGTTAAACCTGGAAAGGAGTACGAGTTCGTAAGATTCAAACCAATCCTTATGAACCAGGAAGATCGTGAGGATATGCAAAAGATACTTAAGGAACATCTTGACCTTAAGTTAATTTCACCAGAATTTCTCCATATGATCCAGGATTCTTAGTCAGAAACCATGGAGAAATCAAAAGAGGAAAGCCAAGACTTGTTATTAACTACAAAGGGATTAATAACATTTTGGAGTTCGACGGATACTATATCCCGAGTAGAGAACATCTGGTTAACTGCATCAAAGGGGCCAAGATATTCTCAAAATTCGATTGCAAGTCTGGATTCTACCAGATTAAGATGGAGGAAGAAAGTAAGAAGTTTGACTTTTCTACACCACGGGGACACTATATTTGGAACGTGATGCCTATGGGATTGGCTAACGCACCTTTTGAGATATATCAAAGAAAAATGGATAATCTTTTCAAAGATATTTCAGTTTTATGTTCGTGTATATCGACGACATTCTAATCGCATCAAAGAACATGAAGGAGCATCTCAAACATTTGGAAATATTTTGGATGTTTGTCAAAGAAGGATTAGTGCTTTCGAGAAAAGAAGGCGTAATCGCAACAAGACGCAGATTGAATTCCTCGGAATTGAAATCGATGAATCGGAATTATTCTCTTAGAATCATATTGTGGAAAAGATACGAGGATTTCGGATACACTAAAAGACAAGAAGCGACTTGAGTTTTCTCGGGAGTTGTTAATTTTCTTTGGAATGTTTATTAACAATCTAGCATACTACAGGAAGGTGTTTAGCCCCTTACTTAAAAAAGATGTAGTATTCAAATGGGAAGATGAACATCAAGAAGGAATTAAGCAACTTAAAGAAGTTTGTAAAAAGCTTCCAAAACTTGCGATTCCCCAAGACGAGGATGAACTGGTTCTTTTACAGATGCCAGTGATGATTGGTGGGCAGCAGTTCTTACGAAAGTCACACCAAACGAGGAAGTGCCATGCAGATACTGCAGCGGTTTATTCACCCCTAGTGAAGCAACTCGGTGGCATATTAACGAGAAAGAATTCTTTGCAAAATGAAAAGGCTTTTAAAAAATGGCCTCTATTTTCTTGGCTAAAAAGTTTACCTTAAAAATTGATAATTCAAGTGTCAAGGCTTTTCCGAAAAACAAAATTGAATCAAAACCGAGAAAAGGCTCGATTACTTAGATGGCAAGTTGAATGTCAATATTATGATTATGATATTGTCATTATAAAATCTCATGAAAATATTCTTGCGATTTCTTGACACGAGATGGAAGGGACGCGCGTTATTGCGAGGTCCTTAAACGAGTAAGACATCTCAGGGAAAACCTGGAGAAGAACGAGATTTTGGGCGTTATGTCTCAATAAGTTCTTGCCGGACGACTTCAACAGGTGACCAGTAAATCCGTTTCTAGTCAAATACGAGCACGCCGGTTCGCTCAAGGACAATTGTTCTTAGATCGCAAGGGCCTCTCTTCCAGCCGCATCTCCTACGGTGCAAAAAGGGGCCGAGAGAGTACGGGGCTCTAACCCGGAGGTTATGGATTCAAGTACCATAATCACAAGTGTTGCGGGTGATGCATCCCCCGAGGTGTACAAATCAGAACGAATGTTGAAGCTCCGGTGTCACAACCCGAGTCTTCAAGTCAACCCAAACACCTGCGGGGTAAAAGAGGGAGAGTTGAATCTTAGGCCACGAGATAGGCAAATCTAAGGTTCAAATGACGAGATTAAGATTTCTCCTATGCGGGTATATCGAGGCAATGGGAGAAACTAGTTACAAGACAAGGTATTGACCCTGCAAAAAAACAACGGTTGATATCTCGAGGCAAGTATCCCGAGTTTGGATGAAACCAGGAAGTCATCCAAATGAAGTACAGGAATGGTATACTTTTGGAGCTTTAGCTTCAATCTATACCGTGTCACCAGGATTTCGAGAAATTTCAAAATTACCGAAATGGATTGGGGAAGCGGTTTACGAGACTGGGCCAATAATCCACACTTGGCCGGAGGAGATATTTTGAACTGTATTTTATAGTGCAACTCCGAACCGGCGAAGAAAGGCTTTAATGAAGCTTTTCATTTCATCAAGCTAAGAAGACCAGGATGGAAATGCTTTAAAATACATTAAAGCGGCTTCAGGAAGAAGGACCGATGTTAGTAGAGCATTTTTCAAGACGAAGCTTCTACCGGGGACGAGCATGGGGTCTTTGGGTTTGTCTAATGAGAAATGGACAAAGTCAAATATCCGTTCAAGTTCTTCCAGAATTCGGCAAATGGATCTTTCCTTTTGAATTCGATGACTGGATCAACCACAGGATTTGCAGAAGAACTCTTCGAGACCAAAAGGAGAATTCTCTGGGAAAACAAGATTCCGACAAGCAAAGAGACTTAGGAAATTCGTAATATGGCGCATGTGGGCCGTTGGATCGACAGGATTCAAGCATGCCCCGACAGAAGGAACCCGAGTTTGGGAAAGGATTCCGACCCAAACCCGACCGACAAGATCATGTATTTGGAAAGGATAAGGGTCCACTCACAAGACGCGTTATCCTCGGGGACCACGTAAACCAAATTCTTAAAAGATTCCCGACAAACATCACATGGGCCGAGTCACGCGGGAGAAAAAGAAAACCACGGTGGCGAGGTAATAATGTGGGATATGACGTAAGCGGTGACGTCATATATATATCAAGATTTGAAGTCCGCCTTTGAAGTCCTGGGACTTACCTCTATAAAATGCAGGATTTGAAGGAAATGGGGACATCGAACATTTTCCTTAGTTTTCTTATAATAAAGTCCGAGAGAAAAATTTGTAATATTTTGAGTGTTTTAGTTTTAAGTTTTATGTGTTTTGAGTGCAAGCCTCATCGATGAGAGGCTAAACCAAGATTCTCCTCCCAAAAGGAGATTACTAATGTAATAAATATTTCTATAAGTTCTTAATAAAAAGAGGCTTTCGCTTCAACATGTGTTCATAATGAACTATTAATTCATCCCGTTTAAGAATTACTTGTACGCCTGGAGTAGAAACGAACCAAGCCGTATAAGCAGTTTCAAGGAGTCGGATCACTTGCGGATCATCTTCCCCGAGGGTGAGGTTGAAATGAGTGAGAGATGTTCGTCAAACGATCGGGGGCGATAATTTTCCGATTGGTGGCGTTGCGAACCACTTAACCCTAGATCTTGTTTGGTCAAAAGAGGTATGAATTTTAAGGGATTTATTCATTTTACGGAAGCATGTTGGGCACGATATGGTCGTAATGGACTATTTTTATTTTAAGTCTAAAGACCCAATTTGTATACGGATAAATAGTTGAAATAAGATCGGATATAAGTATGTCTTGTTGAGTTTAAAAGTCGAAACCCGACATGATCCATTTAAAACCTCGAATAGAGATGGATCTAAGTAGGTGTAACAATGCCACGAACAAAACAAATTTACGAAAAATCAAAGGCTTATTTCTCGAAAAATCCGAAAACAAATTGATTATGGAGTAAAATTTTCATGTTTAATGATTTATGCAATAAATTTATTATTATGTAGTAGATTGCCACAAAATAGAGTTTAAAGGGATAACTTGAACTATTGTTTTAAAAAGAATAAAACCTAGGGGCAAAATTGTCTATATATGGTAAAGTGTAACGATTTTCATAGTTCAGGGGGTAAAGTGTTACGAACTAAAGTTTGGAGGGTAAAGTGTAAAAATCAGCATAGTTCGGATGGGTAAGTGTATTTATCTCTAATTTATATTCCAAAAAACATAAAAAATAAAATAAAAATATTCGGAATTTTTTTTTAGAAAGTGTCATTTAGGAGGGAAAACATATTTAGAAACCATTTTGCTTTTATATATATATAGATATTTTATGGCATGAGATAACATACTTATGGGAATAAGGTAATAAATTCTTAGGAGAAAAGTTATTTATTTGTTTGGCATGTGTTAAGAAAATTGGGTATTTGAGCATGTTGCGAAAAATAAGCCTGTGAGCTTTTGTGCCTTAAACTCCTTTACATTATGCACTTATTTTTTTCTTGAGTGTGTCATTCATGATTGATAGAACTCTAGAACTTGCTCCGCTATCTTCATTGAAGCCATGTGTGTGTGCAATTTTTGAAAATGATCTAAGGCCATCTTTGTTTAGCCTACTTAGCCTAAAAAGTCTACCTATGAACTCATGATTCCCTAGTTAGCCAAGTTTGAGCCAAAACCTATTATTCTGAGCCACATTGATCTTTAAAATTTACATGTTTTTATCCCTACAAAATTCTTGAGCTTATAGAAAATGAATAAGCACTACTACAAAAATCCTGATAGACACCAGTTTTAAACCGGTGTCTATTAGTAAAACAACCGGTGTTAAAGACACTGGTGTTAAAAGTCTGAACTTTTTGACACCGGTTTAAAACCGGTGTCGTTTCCTTGAAAGACACCGGTTTTAAAACCGGTGTCTATTAGTAAAACCACCGGTGTTAATACCACTGGTGTTAAAAGTCTGAAATTTTGGTGTCTATTAGTAAAACCACCGGTGTTAATACCACTGGTGTTAAAAGTCTGAAATTTTTGACACCGGTTTAAAACCGGTGTCGTTTCCTTATAAGATACCGGTTTTAAACCGGTGTCATAGATATAATATATCCGCTTTCAAAGGCCCTGATGTTAAAAGTTTATGTATTTGACACCGGTTTGAAACCGGTGTCTTTTGATGAATAGACACCGTATCAAAACACAGGTTTAAAACAGGTGTATTTTCATCTAAATACACCGGTCCAAATCTACAAAAAATCCATATAAATAAACAAAATTCATCATAAACTCCAATTCTAGCAACCATCATAAGTTCACTACCAATTAAACATGAAATCCATTAATATTAAAGTCACCAATAGCCAAAATCCAACAAAAAGTACTAGTAGCCAAGTTTCCTTCCGATAAAACAACTATAAATTCATAATCCAATTCCATCATCCAACAAAAAGACTATAATTCAACTAAAGGCAACAAAATACATATGATCAACATAGCTCATGCATTCAAGCTTTCAAAAATGCTCAAGCTTCTCCTACTCAGTCTTTAATCTTTGTTTCTCGTCACGAAGCTCATTCTTCTCCGCCTACAAATATACAAACATAGTTGAATGATTTAGCCATTAATGTAAAAAATAAATAAAAAATAACCAATTACATTCCTAAAACTGAAAATTAGTAAACAACAAAACCCTTAAAAATGGAAATGTCTTATCTTTTAATATTCCACTTGGATAAAGATTAAAGTCATAAGATAAAGTAAAATATGTAAGAATAAAAGAAAGAGATCATGACATTATCTTAAAGCACATTAAATTAATCAACTTATGAATTTTATTTTTTAGAGAACATTAAAAACCTGGGTATCATATTTGCTCAGATAAAAGTAAAATAAGGTAAGATGTAATTATAAATTATTAAATGTAACCGCCCCAAATTCATGTAACACTACACTACGAAAACGAAACCGGTTTATGGCTTCCAGAAGTGTTAGCTAAAGCAATTTTCAATGACATCTTATGCTTACTCCTAATAAATTCATGTCTTCCAGAAGTGTTAGCTTTTACAAAATATATGTTACAAGCAATATTTAGAGCAATCACCGGAGGCTTTCTTTAAATAATTTAACAAGGAAATAAGGTAAGGAAAATAATAATGCCATACTAATGCCTCAACTCCAAGATATCAATAGTTGAGTATTATCAGAGCACCAAGATGTCAATAGTTGGACCTTAGGCAAGGAAGTAATACCTAATACCATCGTGACGAGAGCGAGTAAGTTGCATAAGAGCATCAAGGGCTCCGCCTCTTGTCCTACAAACGAGAATCATGACAGTTAGTATCCTAATGAGCAGCCAAATTTGTCAATGCCCAAGCTGCCTGAACAATAAGATCAAGGGAAATTTATAAGAAACTGGACACCAATTTTTTTTATTTATCTAAAATGCAAGTGAATGTTGGATAAAAGTCACTAAGTAGGAGCTGATAATTCAAAATCAAACCATTTGGAAAAGTAAACTTAGTCAGGCTAATACAAGAAAGCAACTAAAAGTCAATGCACTTCAAAGTATATGAACACATAAGTTGCAAAATCGTAAAAGGTGCAAACTTATGTCATGCTTTAATCAGTGGACCAAACAAAACAAATGGAGCCTAATAGTTATCAAGCTTTAGACAGAACTAGAGGAAGAGTCATGCTATTCTCTTTCTTGCCGACGAATTCCAACACCTTCACAATCTGACATTTAAAAGTATAATTCATCAGACATCAATACAAGCAAATAAAAGTAATTAGGCTAAACTGTGAAGTAGTTTTTGTAATTTACCCTGAAAATTATGCAAAGTTCTGCACAAGTTAATGGTCAAAATTATGCAAGATTTCATTTAGATTTTAGTGGAGTCAAACATTATGCATGAGCTAAAAAGATATTCATAAATAAATGCATGTATGCAATTGCTGGCATCTTAAAGCATAGCCTGGATCGCCTAATAGACTAAGTACAACTGTTAACCACATTATCCAAAACATGATATTTACCAGCATGTAACGTCTCTTCATACACTTTCTTCTAAGTTTTCCAAACATAAGGTCCCCACTAAAGGCAATGAATCAGGATAAACACATACCAGAATTTAGCACAAATTAAGCCACATTAAAAATAATAATAGTAGGATCTAACATTATTATACTTTATACCTTCCCATTCACCAACTCACGCCATCCCCGCATCCTATTTCCAGAATGTTTTTCTACCGATTCTCTGCACAATAAACTCTCATGTTGCTATTAACTGAAATAAATTTGGAAGACATATTTGGCCATAAAATTTTAGCTGTTTAGAACGCTAAACGTCGAAGATCACCTGAAAATATCCCAGGCAGTGGATAAATTAGGATCTACATGCGGATATTCATGCTCCGCCAGTAGATTCCGATAAACGGACCGACTGATAGTTGTCCATCTCGACCTTTCTTTCCTTCTTCTACCTTCACAACAAATTTCTTCATTTTCTGCAGAAATTCCTAAAAGAAAATAGTGCCTAATCAAAATGCAGTTGTACAGTACAAGTCCACAATACCAAACAAGAATATTTGATTATAAGCAAACCATCAAACTATCAATCAAATCCAAGAATCAGTTGAGCAAAAAACCAAAACAAAAAGTCATGGCTGATTCACCACCATAAATAGACTTGATTATAGTAATGGAATGAAAAAGTCAAATTGTTCAAACTAAGTTTCATGATACACACAATCTGGTTTCAACTGACATATAGAGCTATGTTAATGCCTAAATCATTATTTGAACCTCTTTTGTTCCCTTATTAATCAATTTAGCAACATAAAAGATATAAACTACTAATACATCCTGGTATCACATCACATGCTAACAAACTTCTTAATTTACAAACCAAAACACGCAATACTAAAATTAACAAATTATTAAGTAAAGATCAAGCAAAGAATTTAATGCATACTTGCATCCAAAAGCAGTTTTAAGACAGATACACCGCACATAACCCAGGTACATGAAGAAGGTACACATAACCGTACTATGCTTATCAAACAAATCATATAATCAGGGAACAACAACAAAGATGAGGTAATAGATGCCAGAAAATGTCATAGCAGGGCAAATAGATACCAACCTGTTTGAAAACCAACAATGACCCTTATCCCAATTGAGTACAGATGAATTTATTTTGAAAATCATCAACAACAAAGATGCGGTAACCAGAGAAACCCATCTAAGTTCCATGTATACATATAAACAGAACAATCTCTTATATGAATAATTGATAAACTTGAACACATTATCTAAAACACCAACTTCTAGCAAACCCAAGACAAAACTATATTTCAGCTTTTATACATATTTTTCCATAAGATCTGCAAGTGAAGAGAGAAAGTTTCCCAGCTTCTCTAAAATTACAATCCACTAATAACGCAGAGCCAGAGCTAAACCCCTGCAAACAGTTACAAAATTAAAAACTCCACAGAAAAAACAAAATAGATCAAGATTTCACCCCTGCAAACAGTTATCAATTTCACCTATGGCTCTCTTGCGAGTGCCCATAGCTCAGGATCAAGATTAATTCGAATAAAAACAAAATATTCGGAAAAAAAACCCTCAAAATTCACGAACACAGAGAAAGCTACGAAAATTAGCTTAATCCTACTCCACAACTAGGGTTTTCTCGAATCTAAAGAGAGAAGCTAAGAATATAAACTAGAAGCCGCAGTTTATAAGCCACGGCCCTTCACCGGGTCGAGATTGGGGTCTACCTCGTCAGCTCCGTCAATTGCGAGGTCGAGGTGGGGGTGGGCGTCGAGGGTGGAGAGGGGGATACCTAAGGCGGCGGCTTGTTCCTGGGTGCGCTTGGATGTGAGGACGCCCATGATATCTGTGAGTTCGCCGGATTTGAGAAGTGCACCAAGCTTATCGACGACGAATGCAGCGGTGGAGCCGGTTCCAAGACCGAGAACCATGTTGCTTTTGACGTACTCGACAGCTTTGTCGGCGACGAGCTTTTTAGGTCGTCTTGGGTGAGGACCGGGCGGAGAAGGCTTTGATGGAGAATTTGGAGGGGGTGGTGCGGAGGTGGATGCGGGTGGGAGTGGGGTGGTGGTGAACGGAAGAGTGAGAGCATTCGCTGTGCGTGGGTTGTGCGTGGGCGTCTGGAGAAGATTTTGCAAATTTTGCTATTTTACCACCAATAATTAGAGAGGAGATTGGTTTGAGTACTGGAGAAAGGATAGAACTTAATTAATTTCATTGTGACCTAATTAATTAGGGGCCCAACGATACCAGTTATAGAACTGGTGTTTAAAATCTGGTGTTAAAAAATAAAGACATCGGTTTTATAACCTGTGTCAAAAAATCTGGTGTCTAATCTAAAATAATTTATATAAATAGACACCGGTTTCGAAATCCGATGCCAAAACCGGTGTCTATTTGGGAAATGTTTTTATAATAGACACCGGTTCTAGGAAACCGCTGTTGTTTATCAAACGACAGCACTAATTAGACACCGGTTTCTTACAAAACCGGTGTTAAATAGAAAAAGACACTAGTAAAGTCATAAAACCGGTGTCTTTTTGGTGGTGTCTATCAACAGTTTTCTTGTAGTGAAGTTTGGGGGAGATGTGGTGAAAATTTATGAAAAAAGAGAAGAAGTTGGCAAAAGAAAGAGGGATGAGCAGTATCTGGGTAAATGAAAAAAAAATACATGAAGCTCGAAAAAGAAAGAAAATCTCTGGAAAGAAAGTAGAGAAAATCGAGCAAAGCACAAAAAAAAATCTGAAAATTGTGAAAAATGAGAGCTTGAGGCTAAAGAAAAAAGAAAAAAGACAAAAAGGCCTAAGAATGAAAAAAATGAGACATAATGGTGGAATTGAGTTGAAAAAGAAAATTGATATTATTGGGTTGGTGAATTGCAAGTCTGTATGCTTAAATTCTATTTGCTCAGGTCAAGTCACTTAATCCAAATTTCTCTACCCTTACCAAAGAGCCTACATTATAACCTAATAAAAGTCCTTTTTGATTCTTAGATTGTGCACACAAAAGTGGTCGAGATGTTATACGATTTGCAAGCCTATGGTAGTTCTATTTTCACTGAATTGAATTTGAGTGTAAACACTTACCATACACTTTTGAGAGTAGAGTGATACACTATTTACTTGTGAGTCGCGATGTCAAGTACCCGAAAGAGTATTAATAATGTCGAGTTTATGAATAATTTATCTCTTGATAATTAATTGCATGGTTTTCTTGAGTAGGGAGTCGAGTGCTATTTAATGTTTATAGCGTTCTAGGGTGTTCGTTCGTTTTTACCCTTATATTATTTTTCTAAATTTGCTCGAAGACGAGCAATGCTTTAAGTTTGAGGGATTTTGATGTGTGTAAAATATACGTGCATTTTGGGCCTTAAATTTATAAATAATTGATGCATTTGCACGCATATTTACTATGTTTTTACTTGGTTTCCTTTAAAGGGCATGATACTGCGTATTCTTGTAATTCTTGCAGGCAACGTAGCTTAAAATGAAGAAATGTCAGTTGGGATGCCCGGATAAAATTGCCGAATGCAAAGAAAAGATCAAAATAACGGAAAAAGGGGACAAAAGCAAGTCACACGGCCGGACCGTGTAGCCTCACACGGCCGTGTGGACTGGTGTTGTGAAAATCACACGGTTGTGTGAAGAAAGGAAGAAAACAGAGGACGAAGCAGGTCCACACGATCGGACCGTGTGAACTCACACGGCCGTGTGGACAAGGATTTCAACCGCACCACCTACCCGTGCGACCAGCCTGCCCGTGCGACGAAGGGCTAAGCCCAAGGCCACACGCCCGTGTGGACCCACAAGGCCAGACCGTGTGGGAGTCTGTGTCAGCGCGTTTTTGGAGTTTTTTTCCCGTTCCAACTCTACGAGTGATCTCTCCAAGCATCTATAAAAGGGGACCAAGTCTTGCACGAAAAAAACATCATTCTATACAGCAAAAACACATCAAATAACACAGGAACCGAAGAATCGAAGAGCTTCTGAGAGCAAAAGGCTAGGTCGCGAAGAACACCATAAGGCTTTCGCATCTAGGGAGCACAAGAGCTTCGAGGGCTTGGAGGAAGAATCCATCCTGACAAGAAGGGATTTTCTTTCTCTGTCTAAGAACTCTTGTCTGTGTTTATATGATGTCAAAATATTAATTCGGATTTGTCTATGAGTTTGTAATCAATGTTTGGCATATTTTTCGGATCTTGGGGACATAATTGAAATTATGGATTTATATTAAATATGATTACTTGTTTTCTTAATTGCTTCATGTGTTCTATTTTATGAATTCGAGTGCTTATTTATAATTACTTTTTATTTGGCCAATAATTAGCATGTCATATTTGTTATTGCAAAATTCGGGAGATGAGTTCTAACAAAGATGAAAATCGAATTCAGACACGAAACATGTGTGACAGGCGTGTTTGTGGGGAGTCATTCAATTCACAAATCTTTTTGGAGTTATTAATGATTGTAACGATCCGGGAGGACTACAATTGTTCTTAATCAACTATTTATGCACCACCCGGGAGGGGGAGTAAATGAATTTAGGAATTGAACCCTTAGAATTGCATGAATTGGTTTTTAAAACTTTATTCGCATTTAATATTGAAGAAGCATGTTGAGATTATGTGCCTAAGGTTGCTCCTAAAGATGTTGAAAATACTTGTGGGGTTCATAAATTTATTTTATTTATTTCTTTTTATTTTCAATTTTTAGTTAGTTTAATTACTTGATTTTCGGTTGCTTCAATAAAACTGGAATACGATGTTATTATAGCCTAAATGTTTCGAGCTTCTATCCCTGAGGAATACGACCTTGCTTGCCATTATCTTATAAACAACACTGTACACTTGTAGTTGTATGAACTAAAACATTTTTTGGCGAACAAAGACTCAGGGTTCGAACTCTGATCAACACTTATGCAATGGGTATTGATAACACTTGAGCTATCTGAAATAAAGATTGGTCGATAATTTTGGCAGATAAAAATGTTACGAGATATAAGCTCAAACAGAATAAATGCAAGGATATCAATTCTTTATGGCTAATGTATTGATAGTTGTTTCCTTTAAATATATGATGTAATTATATTGAAGCATCTCTTTTATAGCACTATTTTAATTAATTGGAAACATTGAAATTGTAATATAATATTTTATTATTTTATGTTGTGATTAATGAAATTAAATTTTCGTAATATTGATTAATTAGTTATTTTTAATTTTTTATATGAATACAGAATGGCCAATATTTTTTTTCACTAGGCCCTTCAAAACACAGGAATGGCCCTGGCTGTTACAGAACTAAGAGTTAGAAATGAATTATGTAGTTTATGTTTGAAGTATTGGGTAAATCAGCAGTCAGAAAATTAAATTTGATGTTACATGTTTCGGGGAAAAAAATCAGAAAAAATGACAAAACGTAAGCTAGACTGTGTGGCTCAATATTGGTCCGATATTTTTTTACGGAGGCTGCATTCGTACATGAATCCAGTGGTCTAAATCCTGAATCCGGCTCGAGATTTACCACCACAACCCTCTCTTGGGGCGCGTGTGGAGAGAGTCTCTATGCTACATATTAATTTTACTCCTTTACTATAAGGAACATATATAAACTAGCCAACATTTCATTTCTTCTCCCATGTGGGACAAATCCCTTAATAAAAGAATCCTATTTGATTTTTTTCCTTTCTAACAACTCAGACACTATACTTTGAGCCTTAATTTCTAATTCATCCAAACATCAATTTGGACAAATAAATACACAATTTTGATTTTCCCACAAAGTCTACTTTTTCATGTTTTTCTTTCGAAAAAGTCACTTAATAGTTCACATAACAGTTTACAAACTATCCCATGGAGCATATCCAAAGAATAATCTATTACCAACAAAATTATAGAATATAGAATATAATAGTCAATAAGTGTGATACACAACCGCAAAACATAGGTTAAAATATAATATTTTTTAAGAATGGCACAAAAAGATTTCCTTAGTTTTTAGTTGTCCTATTCTATTCCTGTGATTTTTTTAAATTTTTTGTAGGCGAAAGAATAAAAACAAATTCACTTTGTCCGTGTCGATAAATATCTTCATATATTTAAATCATCAACTTAATATTAAGTCAACTTAATCATCTGTATTTAAATCATCAACTTAATATTAAGTCAACTTAACCAGATGATGAACTTTGATGTGGAAGATTATCGATATATATATATATATATATATATATATATATAATTGAGTACTGATGTGACACGGGGTGATATTTATTCGCCCAAGAGGTATTTGTATCTCTTGGCCTGAGCCTCACTGGTTTTTTCCATTAAGGCAACTCTTGTGGGAGAAGGGTTTTGACCTGCCACAGTCCAGTCGCATGCTCAATTGATATTGGATAGATCCTGCCCCATCGTAAACCTCTGTGTGTGGATGGACTTTGTGCGTAGGGAGCCGGTGCAAGATTTTCATGGATGGTGCCAACGATGTGGCATGTATTGGCTTGAGTCCACCTAAAAGGTATAATTTGGTCTGAGTATCACAGGTTTGTCCTAGAAAATATTCCTCTTGAACCCTCGCTTATAAGTCACATGTCACTTGCATGCTCAATGTAGGATATCCCTCCCCATTAAGTATTTTAAAGAAATCATGAATTTGGTTATATGATTATTTTTTGTTTATTACTTTTATTGATGTATATTTTTATTCATAGGGATAGTTACAAAAAAAAACCGAGATTAGGGGGAATTAAAAAAATTCCCAATAGTTTTTAAATTTACAAAAAGATATTGACATTGAGTTTTGATTTCGTCTTACATTTTTCCGCTTCATAAGAAAAAAAATATTTCAAAATTTCTAAATTTAATAGAAATATTACAGCTTACCCCCTTAAATTTAAGACAAATCAAACATCAAAGGGTTTTCTGTATTAGAAGAAAAACTTAAAAAACATGTTTTTTTGCTTTGTTAATTTAATGTTTATGATAAAATTTGTTTTCACTTGAAAAGTACAACTTTAAAAAAATGTAATATTCGTGAGCGGGTCATGGTTTAAAATGCATAATTATGAAAAGAATGTTTGACCAAAATTTGAATTATTATTTTAAAAATACATATATGTGTTTGTACAAAATGTTTGATCACATCAATTATTCATTATATATAAAAAATTACATATAATTCTAATATCATCAAAGAGAATCAAGATTTAATGTATATCCAAATTCAGTTACATTTGTAAATGAATTTATTACTTTAAATTATAAGGATCGATTTGTTTTCAAAAGTCATGTCTATTTTTCAAAATCAAAAGTAATATATTGTTTTGATCCAAAAACAAGCTTATGATAAGAAATTTAATCATATATGATATTGCGGTAGCCAAAAATTCAAATATCAAGTAAATTTTAAACGATTCTGCATGATTTAAGACTGTATATTTAAAGAAAAAATTTGGCATATCAACATGTAGTTTAAGAAAGATGTAGTTTCGATATATATGTGAGATTATTGTACATTTTTATAGTTTTTCATAGATATAATTATTCTTTAAAATTCTTAGATTTTGATTCTTGTTTCCATATTATATTAAATTATTTTAAGTTAAATTAGTTTAGTACCCGAATCATATAATAAATATCGTTTGTTTAATCTAAACTTGTATAATTTTTCAAGTGTGTAATTTTTAAAGAATCCTCAGTGTTATCTTAAATGTGAAATGTAACCTATTTAAGAGTTTTGTTCAATATTTCTTATACTTTTCTTACACTGACATATATATACCATTGTATTTAATTAAAAACTATTTTAATTTATTCTATTATGTTTTATCTATATCTATATATATACATACATTTATAATAACCAAGTCACTTATAAATAGTAATCTAAAATTTTTCCTGCCTAAACTACCCTTCGGGAATTAGTAAAACACGATTTATGCATTTAACGTTAAATATGGTTATTATTGAATTAAATCTGATAAGTATATTATTAAAAATCTAACCACGCTAATATAGATACACATTAATTTATTTTGGACAAGATATTAATCATTAATCGCATCATATGGAAAAAATAATTTATTAAGGTAAATGTCACATTTATTTTTTAAAAGTTTGATTATTTAGTTGATTGTAAACCGATTTCCTATTTTTGCAAATCTAATTTTGATATTATATTTGTCACGCCCCAAACGGGACGCGACGGCGATCCACAACTTAAATACAATAACCAAACAGTCCAGACAAATATCGACGAGAACCCAATGAGACAGAGTCTAAATAGCAGCGGAAATGAATAACAGATACAAGTTACAACTTAAAGTCTACAATCCATCATCCATATTACAACCCGAAAATCAACAAAATAACAACTTAAAGTCAAAGGGTTCTACGCCCTTCAATTACAAACCCGAATGGAACGAAATACAAAAGTCCGACAACAACATAAGAAAAGAGTCCAATCAACAACAAGAAATAGTAAATCCAACAAGCGTAGTACAAGGTCTCAATCCAGAGCCGGTTCAGCATCATCAACGAAATCCTCATCTAAGGTTAGAAAACAGGTGGGGATGAGACAGAAATCTCAGTGGATGGGGTGATCGTGTGCAAGTGTGGCGCAATATATATTTAATGTGAGAAAACAGTTATATGAAAACGCGTGAGTATGATGCATGAATTCACGCACAGTTCGCAAGCGTCGTGATAAAATATTTAAATAATATACTTATACAGTTCAAGGAAACAGTTCATGGCCACACAGGCACTATGTGATTCAGTCAAGACAGGTAGGATTGCGTACGGAAATGTAAGGCCAATCCTATGCAAGGCAAATAATGGTTGCGTATGGATTTGTAGCGCCAACCAATACAAAACAGGTAGCGGTTGCGTACGGAAGTGTAACGCCAACCAAAACGGGCCGATAACTCCGGAATCGTGTGGATCACACAGCGATTCCTTCGTTCTTCCTTGTAACTCACTACTACAAAACAGTCTTTTTACATCGGTTCTGGGGCACATTCTACATCGGTTTTGAAACCGGTGTAGCATCCAGCGTAGTGGAATAGGGGGCCTTTGTTACATCGGTTACAGAACCGATGTAGAATATATTTTCCTACATCGGTTATGATACAACCGATGTAACAAATGGACCCTTTACATCGGTTACTTGGACAACCAAATAGACCAGCTACATCGGTTAGTTAGACAACCGATGTAAAGAGACAATAACCAAACAGTTTACATCGGTTAACATAATAACCGATGTAAATATCCATATTTTACATCGGTTTGTTCTATAACCGATGTAATATTTTCTTTTTTTTTAAAAAAAAAAATACCTGCTTCATAAAATGAAACCCAACCTCAATTTTCTTTTTTGATTTTTACAATACAATACGCCCGCCAAAGACCTATATATAATTATTAAAACAATACGCCATCCCAACCCACCAACTACAATACGATAGTAATAAACCAAAACACTATGTACCAACACTACGACAACAATTAAACAAAAACACCATTTACTAACATTACAACAAATTGCAATATTAAGTCATTCATATAAAAACAAAACGGATTATCATGTTTACAATACAATATATAAAATCCTTTCAACACAATAAACAAGGTGATCAATACAAGATTACTTGGTTGCTTCAAAATTCCATATGCCAACTTGGTAGTTTGGATTCTTCTTTATAAATTAACCTACAAGAAAATCCAAAAAATATCAACATTATAAGAACAATTAACTAATATAAGAACCACAATTTAAAAATACTCAACCTAATATAATACAAGATTTTGACTAGTCCACACCCATCAACCTAAATATTGTACATTATTTCAACCGTTAAGTTAAAAATTAACTTAAGAGATGAGTCATAGTCTCTCAAGTCTCATATGTTCTCCATAAGCTGAAAGAATTTGAAAAAATTAATTTTAGGACCATTTTCTTTTAATTAAAGGGCCCGATGCAAGATCCAACAGATACTATTGTATTGACTAGGAGTCTGACAAATAAAAAGATTTCGAGATGTGATCAAAACTCCAGGATTAGATGCAATCAGTTCCCTCAAGTCTTCACAACAAGGAACAATCATGGTATCAAGATTACCACATGCCTCATGGTCAAGTTGTAATGAACCTGCAGCAGGTTTGTTTTTGTTAATTACTTATAAATTATAATATACATGTTCGAACAATAATAAGGGTTAATAACAAATAATACCATTGAGGTTCAGTCTATTTTACAAAGTACACCCTCAAGAGGGGGTATTTGTTAGGTAATTACAAATCTCAACAGGGTGTTTATAAATACCTTAAGGGGGTGTATTTGTAATTTTGAAACTTAACTAGAGTTTTTTTCTGATACAAGGCCTGAAAGTTTAAATATGAATATATTCATACAAACTCCCAATAACAGTTTAGGCGCCCAACAAGAGAAATCTCAGTTGTATGTTGTGAATTGAAAAACACACGTTCTAGGCTATTCATTTTTCTATGGATATTTCAACAGGAAGACCTTTCACCAATTCCAGGACTAACCAAGTATGGAAAATCTTCCAAGCACTGAAAATCAAAGCTAAACCATCTTAAATAATAATTAGCAAACTTAACAAAAAAAAGAACCAGATAGACAATCTCTATTGGACTTTAGCTTTTTCAAACTTTATTTGGCCTTAACACAATAAACATACCTCAGAGTTTGTCTACTTAGTATTTTTTAGGTGAAATATGTTCTTATTCTAGCATGACCAGTCCAACTTTACTATTATCATCTGAGAAGGAAAATGGAGCCTCATGTTGCCACCGTAGAGGGGCAATCCTCTGAGAAGGAAAATGGAAACAAATCTCCCTAACAACAATTTTCACAGATATATCAATAAGACCGATCATCAGTCTAACTTTACTATTATCATCTCATGTTCACCCAGTGATGGGAAGGGAAGGCCAAGATACAAAGTTACTTCAAATATTCAGACTAGTGCTGCAATTATTTCACTTACATGTTAACAAAGACCAATCATCATTCAACATTTAAAATACTATCCTTCGTTCTTCCTTGTAACTCCCCAATCAGTATGGTCCAAGACCGGCACCTTATCGCTCCGTAGGCAAAGACAAAATCCACAGTGGAGCTTGCAAAGCTCGGATGCATCATAATCATGATTATACCTCGATCTACGACCCGCTTCCCTTGGACAAACTCCGTCCCTCAATTTGCGGGATTAGGACGATGGGGCTGGAAGAGTGGAATAGCAGCCGAGCTGTCCGGTTCCATCCCCGACGTATCCATTCCGACTGTGAGCTCGACACACCAAGTTGACTCAGACAGGAAAGTAATTACAATTACGCATACCAACCAGCAATCGAGTATTATTGATTCAGGGGAAGCAGTTTTAGGAAATTTTTTGAAAAACGCGAGTGGCAATTATGGCGTTGGTGGAGTATTTGGATGAAGATGATCATCGGAAGGATAAGCAATCTTCGATATCTTGAAAGATTAGGTGGAACATAAGTTCCGTTATAGATTCAAAATCGCAAGGCGAGGAAGTCGCTCCGCGATCGGGTATTAATCGGTCAAATTGATCCGATAAGTCAAGGATTTTGAGAAAATAAAATACTTTAATTAAATCTCCAAGTCATAGGGTCTAGGGCTATTTTAGTAAAAGAGAAAATAATTTGGGTTAGGTCCTTTATAAAAGAAAAATTGTAATTTAGCCCCGTTTTGTAAAAACTAACACCTTTGGGGTTAAAAATTGAATAAATAAATATCCCGACTTTGAAAAATTAAGAGGTCAGTTCCTAAATTCTCCAAATTGTCCAGAGATTCAGGTTTTTAAAATTTTGCAGTCGAGATTTTGTAAAATTCTCACATTGGCCCCAAATTTGTAAAAATTGCCAATTTAGACCTTAAGTTTTAAAAATTCGGAACTCACAAACCGGAAGGGCTTTTGAGGTGATTCCAGTTGGAAAATGTCACTAAGGTTAGTAGGATATTGGGACAAAAACAGATTTTAAAAGAAATATGTGTAGGTCCTTTAACCTTTGAAAATATCATTTTTGTCCCATTTTGAAATAATTGCCTTTAAGGCTTTTAGGGGTCCAATTGTTATGAAATTTGAACCTTGGGTCCAAAATATAATTAAGTTATAGTTAAGTTAGTATTTCCAGGTGCATGGGCTGCATAAGTCCTGGAAATTTCATTTGGGTCCTCAAGTTTAGTATTTTACACATTAGTCCCTCAATTTTAGAAAAATTGTTTTCCAAGCCCTAACCACTTGGATTTTTGGAATACTTTTAAAATATGTAATTCCCAATACCTTAAGAGTAAAAATTTCAAATTTTAAAGTTAAGGTCTGGTACAGTTTTAAAAATTGCAAAGTAGCCCTTAAACTTACAAAATTTTACAATCTAGTCCTTGGGCTTTTAAAGGTTGATTTTATTTATCTTAAAACTCTTAAAACTTTATTAAAATGTCCAAAAGTCATTTTTGAACCTGAGTACAGTCCCAAATTTCGAAATTTGCAGAGGGGTCCTTTAACTTTTATTTTCTTGCAATTTAGTCCACCAACTTTCCATTTTTACATTTTTAAGTCCAAAATTGAAATTTAATCAATTATGCTGGACTTTTCCAGGTTATAAGGCATCCAAAACATAGATTTTAAAGATCATACACATGCATGTCCAATACATACAAGAATTCATCAATTAAAACATTAAAGTGTACATGCATGCACCTAAAATTCAATAAATAGTAATTTTGAGCAACTCTTGAGAATTTTCATGATTTGATATATAAAATTGACATGAAATACATAGATTATATATATCTCAAGGCTCATGATCAAATTTTCTACATGCATTTAATCAAAACACCTAAAAGTTGGAAAATATTTTTCCACCCACCTTAAATTTGGAAATTGTGAAATAAAAGGATAATTTCACAATTTTTAGATGAGGCTTCTTAGGTCAGCCCCTAAGTCAAGAAAATATCAAAATTTGGAATTAGAAAAATGAGAGAAAAATTAAGGAGAAAAAGAAAAAAATAAGGAAATGAAAAGGACTACACTTTACCTTGTGTAGTAGATGTCTGGAGACTAGTTGAAGCTCAAAAATTGGAAATTTTGGCTCAACTCCAAAATCTTCTAAGGTGAGCCCCTATTTCTCAAAAATGAAAAAGGGGTGTTAAAATTTGGAAAAATTAGAAAGAAGAGGAAAGAAGGGGTGTAGTACTCAATTCTTACCTTGTAGTCTAATTTCCTCTACTATTTCTTCTTCAAGCTTGAGGTCCTTCTTCAAAAATGTTGTCAAGCTCTAATCTTCAAGGTCTTCTAAATGTACCTCCAAACCAAATTCAAACTTAAGTTAAGAAGGTGGAAGAGATGAACAATGTGATATCCAAAAATGGATTGAAGCTAAAATTTCTTACCTTGTATGATGATGGTCCGATTTTTAGTGAAGAATAGGAGGAAAATGTTGAAAAATTTTCTAAGTATAGAAGAAGAAAGTGAAATGAAGAATAGAGAGAAGTTGGGAGTTTTTAGAGAGAAGGAGGAGAATTGATTTGGAAGATCAAATGTGTTGGTGAAATTTGAGATGAAATTTTTGTGTAATTAGGCCATATGGTCGTCCAACATAGTGAGAGAGGGAGAGAAAATTTTGTTCAAATTGTGTCTTGAATTTGGTCTCTTGCATGGAGACAAAAGGTGAGTCAAGGTATGGGTCAAATTGGAATGTTGAGAGGAATAAGAAGAATGTTGGGAAGAATAGAATATGTTGGGGAATTTAATGATATAAAATTGATGTATAAGATAATGTGTATAATGTTTGAATTAATGATATAATTATACACAAGATGACTAATATATGGTGTAGGTGTACAAGAGTTGGATGATATTTTTACTCCAAAAATACCATGTTGGCCGTCCACTTCAAGGGCATTATGGTAATTCCATATATTTTTTTTGTCCCAAATTTGATGATAATAGATGAAATATATCAATCTCCAAAATATTTAGTGATTTCCTTGATCACTTGTAAGTCTCATGATCACTTAATCTAAATCAAAATCTTAATTCTATAAGGTAAAAGTCTCCAAAATAAATAGTCTCTTAAAATTCTAAGGTGACTAATAAATACAAAAATAGTAATAATGATCAATCAAGTGATCATAAATGAGGAATAGAATTAAATAAGATCATGATCACAAGTAATTAAATAAAATGAAATAAAATACAAAACATATATATTATTAATAATTACCCGTCAAAATGACGCGGTAAAATAGTCGATCAAAAGTATAAACGACAATAAGGATCAATTAATAGCTCGGAAAAATCGGGGCTTCACATCCTCCCCTCCTTAAAAGAATTTGGTCCCCAAATTCTCTTCAGAATAGTTCTGGATATTGATTCCTCATGTCTTCTTCCATTTCCCATGTTGCGTCTTCGTCTCGGTTGTGGTTCTGCCACACCACTTTAACCATCGGGATTTCTCTCTTACGCAACTGTCGTATCTGCTGATCAATGATCCGAATTGGCCTCTCGGTGTAGGATAGATTTTCCATCAGAGGAGGAGTATCTCTAGTGATGATATGCTCGGGGTCTGGTTGATACTTCTTCAGTCTCGACACGTGGAATACATCGTGCATTCCCGCATATGGTGTTGGTAACTCGAGTCTGTAAGCTAAATTCCCGATCCTTTGTAAAATCTTGTAAGGTCCAACATATCTCGGACTCAACTTGCCTCCTTTCTTCGGATTGATCAATCCTTTCCGTGGTGAGAGTCTGAGAAATACTTCATCACCGACTTCAAATTCCAAATCCTTTCTTCTCTTGTCCGCATAACTCTTTTGGCGGCTCTGAGCTGTGCGAATCCGCTCCTTGATCAGCTTGACCTTCTCCATGGCCTCCTGAACTAAGTCGACCTTTGGAATCGAAGGCGACTTTCGTTTCTCTTTCGGAGTCCATTGGTCATCAATCTCCCAGTGTAGTGGGGATCTACATTTTCGCCCATACAATGCCTCGTAGGGTGCCATCCCAATCGTGGCCTGATAACTGTTATTGTAGGCGAACTCGGCTAATGGTAAGTGCGAATCCCAACTTCCTTGAAAATCCAGTGCGGGCTCGCAACATATCTTCAAGGGTTTGAATTGTTCGCTCGGACTTTATCCATCGGTTTGTGGATGTCTTCTTTGTCTTTGAAACTTAGTGAGGTACCCAATTCCTCGTGCAAGCACTTCCAAAATCTAGAGACAAACCTCGGGTCTCTGTCGGATACTATATCGTGGTACTCCATGCAATCGAATGATTTCTCGAGATATAAATGCGTGCAAGTTTTCGCAGAGGCTATCGTCTTCTTGATGGGTAAAAAGTGTGCGATTTCGTGAGTCGGTCTACAACCACCCAAATAGCATCATGGCCTCCTCTGGTCCTTGGTAGATCCGTCACGAAGTCCATCGTTATATGTTCCCATTTCCACTCGGGAATTCTCAACGGTTGTAGTAAACCAGATGGTCGTTGATGTTCTGCTTTTACTCGTTGACAAGTCAAACATCTCACAACGAATTCTGCTACCTGGTTCTTCATGTTTACCCACCAATAACTCCGTTCCAAATCCTTATACATCTTGTTTCCTCCAGGATGTATAGTGTATTTTGAACGGTGTGCCTCTGCTAGGATTCTATTCCTAATCGCTTTCGTCATTTGGTACACACACTCGATTCGGAACCCGATAACTCCATCTTTAGGTACCGAGAATTCTGATCTTTCTCCTTTAAGTATCTTCTCCTTCAGTTTTTGAAGATGTGTATCTTTCTCTTGTGCTTCTTTGATCTCATTCAGCAGATTGGGTGTAACTGAAATGTTAGCACATGAAATCTGAGTATTGGTTTTTTTCGTCGATTCCAATTGCTCGGCTCTTTTAATGATTCCCACTCTCGAATCATAAGTCCGGCTAAGCTCGCCTTTCTGCTTAGAGCGTCTGCTACGACGTTAGCTTTCCCAGGATGGTATTGAATATCAAAGTGATAGTCCTCAATCAACTCCATCCATCTCCATTGCCTCAGATTTAGGTCTTTCTGGGAGAATAGATACTTCAAGCTCTTATGATCCGTGAAAACCGTGAATGTTGCTCCGTAGAGATAGTGTCTACATTTCTTCAACGCGAACACTATTGCTGCTAATTCCAAGTCATGCGTTGGATAATTGACCTTGTATGGCTTGAGTTTTCGTGATGCATAAGCGATAACCTTTCCTTCCTGTATGAGCACTGCTCCTAGTCCTTCTTTTGATGCATCACTGTAGACGACAAAGTTTTCTGTTCCCTTTGGAAGGGCTAAGATCGAGTCGTAGTAAGTCGTTTCTTGACTCTTGGAAACTCGCCTCGCACTTGTCATTCCACTCAAACTTGACTTGATTCGGGTTAGTCGAGTGAGTGGTCCGGCTATCTTGGAGAAGTCTGGATAAATCTTCGATAATATCCACTAGTCCTAGAAACTCCCGATTTCCATTACTGAGACTCGGGTTGTTTCCATTCAACCATTGTCTGTACCTTCGAAGGATCTCTTTGCAATCCCAGTCTTAGGATACTATGTGTCCCAAGAACGCGACTTCACTAAGCCAAAATTCACACTTGCTGAATTTGGCATACAACTTATGCTCTCGTAGTGTCTCTAAAACGATTTTCAGATGACGTTCGTGCTCTTCTCTAGACTTAGAGTATACGAGTATGTCATCAATGAATATCACTATGAATTAATCCAAATAAGGTTGGAAGACTCGATGCATCAGGTCCATAAATGCTGCTGGTGCATTCGTTAGACCAAAAGGCATTACTACAAACTCGTAGTGTCCATATCGGGTTTGAAATGCAGTTTTGGAAATGTCTCTTTCGCGGACCTTTAGTTGATAATATCCTTGCTGTAAGTCAAACTTCGAGTACACCGTCGCTCCTTGAAGTTGATCAAATAGTTCGTCTATCCTCGGGAGGGGATATTTGTTCTTGATGGTCACGCTATTAAGACCACGATAATCTATACACAGTCTTAATGTGCCATCCTTCTTTTTGACGAACAGCACAGGTGCTCCCCACGGAGACGTACTCGGTCGGATAAATCCCACATCCATCAGTTTTTGTAATTACATTTTCAGCTCTTGTAACTCAAGAGGAGCCATTCTATACGGTGTTCTGGCAATCGGGGCAGTTCCTGGTAACACCTCGATGGTGAACTCGACTTCCCTATCGGGAGGGACAGTGGTGAGTTCTTGTGGAAATACATCCGTGTATTCTGACACTACAGGTACTTGGTTGATTTGTGTCTCAACCTTGGGTTTGTTAATTACAAACGCCAAGTACCCCGAGCCCCTCTAGTGATCGCCCTTCTCGCTTTCATTCTTTGAAATGATTGGGGCAATCTTAACTCGTGCCCTTCCCGAAATCTCCACTTCGGTTTTTCGGGTTCACATAGCTTAATGGACTTGTTATGGCAGTCCATTTGTGCATGGTGTGCAGATAACCAGTTTCATTCCCAATATCACGTCGTATTCGGATATAGGTAATAAGATCAAATCGGCAGGAAAGTTTATCTCAGCAATCTTAACTTTGCATGCATTATAGATAATATCTGTTATCTGACTTGCACCTATAGGAGTTGACACTTCTAAGCATATAGGCATATGTTCCATGCATGCATGCAGTTTGTGCACAAAATGCGGTGCAACAAATGAATGCGTTGATCCAGGGTCGAACAATATTTTAGCGTAGTGGTTAGATACTAGAAGTGTACCTTCCACCACATCTGTTGCCTCCAGAGCCTCCTGTCCGGCTAGTGCAAATGCTCGAGCAGGCATCCTTGCCCGATTACCCTGGCCATTTCCCGCTTTTGTGGTCGTGGTATGCATTTAGTTCGGTCATCGTACCGGGCAATCTTGTACCGGTGTTTGATTACTACCCACAAGCGCAAACACCTTCCTTGTTTACGCCAATAGTTGTCGGCAAAGTATGTCACGGTTTCGGCAATGTGCACACTCTTAACCCGGCTTTCCTTACACCTTTGGTCTCTTTCCTTTGTCTGCATTCATTAATTGGTCCCTTCGAAACTTAGCGGCGGTTTAGATGGTTTGTCCCACAGTTGCCCCTCTTAAGACATTCGATGGCCTATTCTCGCTGAATCTGTCCAATACGGTTGATCGACTTAATGCGGAGAGTCGCTTTATCATGGGCGAGTAGGTTGTCGGTTCAACGACCAACAACTATTTTCAAGTTCGTTTCAATCCTCGAGTGAACTTGTAAAGCTTATCCTCTTGATCGATTGTCCCCGAGCATACTTGGACAATCGGTGAAATTTGACTCAGATCTTGAGCCACAATCGGGTTCCTTGCCTCAATCTATGGAATTCATCTCGACGCGCTTCCTTCACGACCTGGGAATATATCTGTTCATTGAACTCGGCCCAAGAAATTTCCCCATGTTTCGATTACCGTCCTGTTCCCATCTCCTTTCAATCGCCCTCCACCGTCTCTAGCGGCCGATTCTGCATTTAAATACGGCGAGTGTGACTCTGCTCGTCGGAGTATTGAAGAGCATTGAAGATATTTTCCCGCTTCTCTATCCATTATTCTGCTTTCACATCGTCCGGCTCTCCCAAGAAGGCTGGTGGGTCGAACCGCAGGAATCGCTCCAACGTGCGATCATTCGCCTCTTTGGCGGGTTCGGGAGCACGGGGTTGAGGCTCGCCTGTTGCCTCATAAAAACCAAGATTCTGCTGTAAGGCTTGTGCGGTCGATTGTCTCTGCGCGGTGGAGGAGGTGGCGGTAATTCGGGAGAGGGTACCCGATCCTTGGGTACATCGTCGTCTCCTCGAGGAACGCGACGAGGTCTCCCACGCCCTCGATGTTACGCCATTCGTATCTTGAAGCGTTAGTTGCGATTCGCGAGTAAATGAATACAATAATGATTCGCGTAAAGCAAGAGATATCGCAGGAAAGTAACATCAAACACAAGACACTGAATAAATATCAAAAGGTATATCCATTAATGTAAAATTTGAATACACCCAAAGTACAACAATGAGAATACTAAGTCGGATACATGGAACCAAAATACATCTCGAATCTAGTACAATAGAAGGTACAACACTGGAATACATGGCTACAACAACAAAAGTACAAAGCGACAATGCTAGCTAATCGGTGAGATCGCCATCATCGCCGCCGCTATGTCTATAATCGGGCTGGGTCGGGCTGAGGTGGCGCCTCAACCTCGGGCCAATCCACGAAGTCCAACCACTGTTCGAATCCCTGAGCCTCATCGAGTGGAGCAGCCTCGAGTGCCTCCGGCTCTCCAATGTCGATTGGATCCTCCTCGGGATCCTCCTCGGCATCAGTACGAAGCTCGCCTCGGGCGGTGGTAACGGGCGAGCACTAGCCGCTAAAGCGCCTCTAGTGCGGTCGTCTCTCTGAGCTAGGGCCTGTGTAAGGTCCTCTATGACTGTCATCTGCTTGATGAGGGTCTCCTCCAAGCGATCGACGGTGCAACGGGATAGGCGGACGTCAATCTCCCATTTCTGGCAGCCGTCACTAGTCCTCGTCATCTTCTCCCGCATGTTATCCAGGCGCTCCTGGATACTCTGTATTTGGTCCTCCCGTGCTCTTATGGTGTTATCGCGGTCCTTGATGACAGTGGTCAGCTCGTTCTTCTCATCTTGGCTCATCGCCAAGCGCTGAGTCAGGTCCCTATTCCGTTGGCGCTCCTGGGCTAGTTCTGTGGTCGCGCGTTCACTTTCCCAGTGCCAATGAATCATTAGTGCCCGGTAATATTCCCGCTCAGCACGGGCATGGAATACATCCCACCATGTAGGCGGCGTCGGCTCCATCCTGATCAAACAAAACTAAGGCGGATCAGTCAAAGGTAGAGGAAAGATAAGGAGAGAATAAGGAAAGAATGAATAAGGAAATCAGTCAAGAATCAACTAAGTCAAAACAAGTATGACTATTAAATCTCAAAATATGCGTTCTAACTTAGTTCAAATATCAATAAGACGGTTCTATGCCAATTTGAAATCGATGTCACACTTAATTGGTCAAGTCGCGGTACTACCCAAAACACAGACCGAGGGTCCTATCCTTGGTCAGCTCGGTGTAAGTTTCCATCTTACTAGCCGAGCTCTGATACCACTCTTATTGTCATGCCCCAAACGGGACGCGACGGCGATCCACAACTTAAATACAATAAGCAAACAGTCCAGACAAATATCAACGAAAACCCAATGAGACAGAGTCTAAATAGCAGCGGAAATGAATAACAGATACAAGTTACAACTTAAAGTCTACAATCCATCATCCATATTACAACCCGAAAATCAACAAAATAGCAACTTAAAGTCAAAGGGTCCTACGCCCTTCAATTACAAACCCGAATGGAACGAAATACAAAAGTCCGACAACAACATAAGAAAAGAGTCCAATCAACAACAAGAAATAGTAAATCCAACAAGTTTAGTACAAGGTCTCAATCCAGAGTTGCTCAAAGATCATCAACGAAATCCTCATCTAAGGTTAGAAAACAGGTGGGGATGAGACAGAACTCTCAGTGGATGGGGTGATCGTGTGCAAGTGTGGCGCAATATATATTTAATATGAGAAAACAGTTATATGAAAACGCGTGAGTATGATGCATGAATTCACGCACAGTTCGCAAGCGTCGTGATAAAATATTTAAATAATATACTTATACGATTCAAGAAAATTCATGGTCACACAGGCAATATGTGATTGATCAAGACAGGATTAGGATTGCGTGCGGAAATGTAACGCCAATCCTATGTAAGGCAAATAATGGTTGCGTGCACGGATTTGTAGCTCCAACCAATGCAAAACAGTAACTGCGGTTTGCGTGCGGAAGTGTAACGCCAACCAAAACGGGCCGATAACCGAGAATCGTGTGGATCGGAGGCGGTGATTCCTTCGTTCTTCCTTGTAACTCCCGGTCAAGTATGGTCCAAGACCGGCACCTTATCGCTCCGTAGGCAAAGACAAAATCCACAAGTGGAGCTTGCAAGGCTCGGATCTGTCATAATCATGATTATACCTCGATACTCGACGACCCGCTTCCCTTGGACAAACTCCGTCCCTCGATTTGCGGGATTAGGGACGATGGGGCCGGAAGAGTGGAATAGCAGCCCGAGCTGCCGGTTCTATCCCCGACGTATCCATTAGGATGTGAGCTCGACACACCAAGTTGACTCAGCAGAAAGTAATTACAATTACGACGATACCAACCGCAAATTTGAGTATTATTGATTCAGGGAAGCAGTTTTAGGAAAAAATTTGAAAAACGCGAGTGGAAATTATAGCGTTGGTGGAGTATTTGGATGAAGATGATCATCAGAAGGATAAGCAATCTTCGATATTTTGAAAGATTAGGTGGAACATAAGTTCCGTTATAGATTCAAAATCGCAAGGCGAGGAAGTCGCTCCGCGATCGGGTATTAATCGGTCAAATTGATCCGATAAGTCAAGGGTTTTGAGAAAATAAAATACTTTAATTAAATCTCCAAGTCAGAGGGTCTAGGGCTATTTTAGTAAAAGAGAAAATAATTTGGGTTAGGTCCTTTATAAAAGAAAAATTGTAATTTAGCCCCGTTTTGTAAAAACTAACACCTTTGGGGTTAAAAATTGAATAAATAAATATCCCGACTTTGAAAAATTAAGAGGTAAGTTCCTAAATTCTCCAAATTGTCCAGGGATTCAGGTTTTTAAAATTTTGCAGTCGAGATTTTGTAAAATTCTCACATTGGCCCCAAATTTGTAAAAATTGCTAATTTGGACCTTAAGTTTTAAAAATTCGGAACTCACAAACCGGAAGGGCTTTTAAGGTGATTCCAGTTGGAAAATGTCACTAAGATTAGTAGGATATTGGGACAAAAACAGATTTTAAAAGAAATATGTGTAGGTCCTTTAACCTTTGAAAATATCATTTTTGTCCCATTTTGAAATAATTGCCTTTAAGGCTTTTAGGGGTCCAATTGTTATGAAATTTGAACCTTGGGTCCAAAATATAATTAAGTTATAGTTAAGTTAGTATTTCCAGGTGCATGGGCTGCATAAGTCCTGGAAATTTCATTTGGGTCCTCAAGTTTAGTATTTTACACATTAGTCCCTCAATTTTAGAAAAATTGTTTTCCAAGCCCTAACCACTTGGATTTTTGGAATACTTTTCAAATATGTAATTCCCAGTACCTTAAGAGTAAAAATTTCAAATTTTAAAGTTAAGGTCTGGTACAGTTTTAAAAATTGCAAAGTAGCCCTTAAACTTACAAAATTTTACAATCTAGTCCTTGGGCTTTTAAAGGTTGATTTTATTTATCTTAAAACTCTTAAAACTTTATTAAAATGTCCAAAAGTCATTTTTGAACCTGAGTACAGTCCCAAATTTCAAAATTTGCAGAGGGGTCCTTTAACTTTTATTTTCTTGCAATTTAGTCCACCAACTTTCCATTTTTACATTTTTAAGTCCAAAATTGAAATTTAATCAATTATGCTCGACTTTTCCAGGTTATAAGGCATCCAAAACATATATTTTAAAGATCATACACATGCATGTCCAATACATACAAGAATTCAGCAATTAAAACATTAAAGTGTACATGCATGCACCTAAAATTCAATAAATAGTAATTTTGAGCAACTCTTGAGAATTTTCATGATTTGATATATAAAATTGACATGCAATACATAGATTATATATATCCCAAGGCTCATGATCAAATTTTCTACATGCATTTAATCAAAACACCTAAAAGTTGGAAAATATTTTTTCACCCACCTTAAATTTGGAAATTGTGAAATAAAAGGATAATTTCACAATTTTTGGATGAGGCTTCTTAGGTCAGCCCCTAAGTCAAGAAAATATCAAAATTTGGAGTTAGAAAAATGAGAGAAAAATTAAGGAGAAAAAGAAGGAAATAAGGAAATGAAAAGGACTACACTTTACCTTGTGTAGTAGATGTCTGGAGACTAGTTGAAGCTCGAAAATTGGAAATTTTGGCTCAACTCCAAAATCTCCTAAGGTCAGCCCCTATTTCTCAAAAATAAAAAAGGGGTGTTCAAATTTGGAAAAATTAGAAAGGAGAGGAAAGAAGGGATCTAGTACTCAATTCTTACCTTGTAGTCTAATTTCCTCTACTATTTCTTCTTCAAGCTTGAGGTCCTTCTTCAAAAATGTTGTCAAGCTCTAATCTTCAAGGTCTTCTAAATGTACCTCCAAACCAAATTCAAACTTAAGTTAAGAAGGTGGAAGAGATGAACAATGTGATATCCAAAAATGGATTGAAGCTAAAATTTCTTACCTTGTATGATGATGGTTCGATTTTTATGAAGAATAGGAGGAAAATGTTGAAAATTTTTCTAAGTATAGAAGAAGAAAGTGAAAGGAAGAATAGAGAGAAGTTGGGAGTTTTTAGAGAGAAGGAGGAGAATTGATTTGGAAGATCAAATGTGTTGGTGAAATTTGAGATGAAATTTTTGTGTAATTAGGCCATATGGCCGTCCAACATAGTGAGAGAGGGAGAGAAAATTTTGTTCAAATTGTGTCTTGAATTTGGTCTCTTGCATGGAGACAAAAGGTGAGTCAAGGTATGGGTCAAATTGGAATGTTGAGAGGAATAAGAAGAATGTTGGGAAGAATAGAATATGTTGGAGAATTTAATGATATAAAATTGATGTATAAGTTAATGTGTATAATGTTTGAATTAATGATATAATTATACACAAGATGACTAATATATGGTGTAGGTGTACAAGAGTTGGATGATATTTTTACTCCAAAAATACCATGTTGGCCGTCCACTTCAAGGGCATTATGGTAATTCCATATTTTTTTTTTGTCCCAAATTTGATGATAATAGATGAAATATATCAATCTCCAAAATATTTAGTGATTTCCTTGATCACTTGTAAGTCTCATGATCACTTAACCTAAATCAAAATCTTAATTCTATAAGGTAAAAGTCTCCAAAATAAATAGTCTCTTAAAATTCTAAGGTGACTAATAAATACAAAAATAGTAATAATGATCAATCAAGTGATCATAAATGAGGAATAGAATTAAATAAGATCATGATCACAAGTAATTAAATAAAATGAAATAAAATACAAAACGTATATATTATTAATAATTACCCGTCAAAATATCAAAAGTATAAACGACAATAAGGATCAATTATTAGCTCGGAAAAATCGGGGCTTCACAATATTTAGAAGACAACATGCATAATTATAGATGACCAATATATAGATCTTCCAAAGATAAATTATACCATTCTTTCAAAACAATATAAATTCAAATTATATGGAGATCTTTTTTTTTATTAACTTAAAGAATAATCCTACAGGGAATACGAAATTATTAGGAAAATGAAATAGAATAAATACATACGGGCAATTAAATTGATAGACGGAAGTTTAAACTTCATTGAGTTTTTTGTGAGAAACTTCATTAAGTTGAACACAAGTCAAGGTAGTTCGTTCGTAAATACTTCACAACACTCGAAACTAATTACATTGATGTTGCATTTCAGATCTTCTATTATAAATGATATTCTATATATAAAAATAGGTATTGATTTAAATGAGACCAATTTCTGGGGGTGAGATAGTGTGGACTCACTATAAGAAAAAATCAGTTTACCTACAGAAAGTTTTGTAGGTAAGTATTAAGATAAATGTAAAGTAAAGGTAAATCGTTGTAGGTAAAATATTTACACACAGAATCTAAAATTATTGGTAAATACCAACAATATTTCTGTCGGTAATTAAAGAACTGTCGGTAATCTATCGCTAATTTGTCGGTACAATTTAGAGAAAAATAATATTTTTTATTTTGTAGGTATTCTGTAGGTAATTGTAAAATTTAGGGACACAATTATTTATGTCGGTAAATTCTATCGGTAAACTGGAATTTTCATGTAGCGACTAATCTTAGTCATTGATTAAATTTTTTGGACTTTTTGGATGAGTGTAATTTTTCCAGTTTTTTAGGCAATTTTTTAAATGCCTTTCATTATGGTTATTATAGAAATTTTGTGAGTTGGGAGGGTTTTTATTTTGGAGAGATGTTTGACTTCGTATTTTTATGGGGATATAATTGTTACTGTCTTATTTAATTGTGCGATTTTAGAGGGGTTTTTTCAAAAACAAATTCTGTTTTTTCGGGATCCAACATAGTTAGTGTTCTTTTGCTGCTTAGATAGCTCTGAGATAATGAATAATTAGTTCTTTTTTGCTGAAATATAAAAATCATAAGGGTGGGTGTGGGGGAGTAAGCACAATTAGTTTTCTTTTGACGCTTAGATAGATCTTAGACAATGCATAGTTAATTGTTTTTGTTGCATAGTTTGTGACAATTATTGCATAGTTGGGTATAATGTAAATCATAGTTAGTTTTTACGCACTGTATAGATAACTTCTACACAATGCATAGTTAGTTGTTTTTTGTTGCATAGTTTATGACACTTTATATAGTTGGATATAGTGTACTACATATTTAGTTTTTTACACTGCATAAATAGCTTCTATGTAATGCATAGTTAGTTGATTTTTGCTGCATAATTTTCAACTATTCAACATCTTATAGTTATTTATGCAGTGCTCTCAAAGTATTTATATATGCACCATCTCCAACGCAAAAAATTACAATATATAGAGTCTAGGTTGAATATATAGTTTCGAGTTCTCCATGGTTGTCAACTTCTATTGTCCATGAGAATTTCTTGTGGAATGATTAAAATTTCTTCGCTTTGAATAGTGTTAATCTTCCCAAAGTATTTATGCACAATTTTTTTTTCTATTCTGTAATTTCTTCTCTCATGCGTTAATGGTGGAACTATGTGAGAGATATTTGATTGTGAGATTGGTGGCGTTTTTAAGGGATTGAGATCACTAAGGAACGTGATAGATATTGCGTGATTTTTCTTTCCTTGTTTGTAATTGCTTGTGTTGTGGTTTGTCACAATTAACTGTATTTTTACATTGTTACCCTTTATGCTATTAAATTAAATATTTAATGTTATTTTGGTCCATTTAATCACAGTCGTCAATTATTATTAAAGAATCGTTGAGATCAGTCCCTACGGCCTCACCGTAGATACTGGTCTCGTTAGATCCAATCGTTACACACACACACACACACACACACACATATATATATATATATATATATATATATATATATTACCAAAATACAATTAAGTATTCGCAGAAAAAGATAGATGATATCATACTATAAACTAGCTAGGGATTGAGTGTGTAACAAGTTGACTCGAGTTGAACATGTTATTCAAAAATCGAATCTTGGGTTGAAAAACAAATCAACTATGATTGATGAGTGATTCAAATATCGAAAGTTGATTTGAGTTGGGTTC
Organism: Rehmannia glutinosa; assembly: GCA_016081115.2. Taxonomy (NCBI): domain Eukaryota; kingdom Viridiplantae; phylum Streptophyta; class Magnoliopsida; order Lamiales; family Orobanchaceae; genus Rehmannia; species Rehmannia glutinosa. The sequence continues at coordinate 55,174,337 of CM071931.1, read as the reverse complement.
GTTCACTTAACAAATCAAGCTTGAACACGTTTTTTTTTCATAGAATAATATATGAAGCTTATCTCGAATTCAATTAAATTAGTATGCTAAAAATAAAGTACGTGTTGAAAGTCTGTAGAATCCCATATTTTTACCCACCTAAATATTGTAATTATATTATATTGAATATAGATTTTCCTATGTGAATAAGTGAGTGATATTTTTTTCATTTGAATGTTATATTATTTCATGATCTTTAATATATATATCTCTAAACTTAAATAAATTCAATTCTGCATATATACTAATTATATACACTAAAATATATATTGATATCTGTGAAGTCCCCGATTTTTCAAGCGTGTATTTATTTCACGTATCGTCTATGTACTATTTTGACTATTTTACTGCGTCACTTTGACGGATAAATATTAATAATATATATATTTCATTTTATTTATTTCTTGTGATTGTGATCATTTAATAATTTTATTTCACATTAATGATCACTTAATATTAATGATCACTTGATTGATCATTATTATTATTTGTACATTTATTAGTCACCTTAGAATTTTAAGAGACTATTTATTTTAGAGACTTATACCTTATATAATTAAGAATTTGATTTAGAATAAGTGATCATGAGACTTATAAGTGATCAAGGAAATCACTATTTATTTTGGAGATTGATAGTATTCATCTATTATCATCAATTTTGGGACAAAAAAAAATATGTGAATGCCACAAATGCCCCTAGTGGACGGCCATGATGATAATTTTGGAGTAGAAATACCATCCAACTCTTGTACACATACACCTTATGTATTCATCTTATGTATAATTATACCATTAATACAAATCTTATACACATTATCTTATACCATAATTTTATAACATTAAATCTCCAACATTCCTCATTATCTCCAACATTCCCCTCATTCCTCTCAAATTCCATTCAAACTCATCCTTTGCACATACTTTGACTAGTCTAATTATCTCCATGCAACAGACAATTTAGTAGACTTGACACAAAAACAAAAAAATCCTCTCCTCCTCTCTCTCATGGTGGACGGCCACAAGGCCAAACTGTACAAAAACAAATTCAAAAATTCACCAATACATTCATCTCTTCAAGCAAAATCCTCTCCATTCTCTCTAAAATCCTCCAACATCTCTCTAAACATATGTTCATCATCTTCTTCATATCTTCAAACACTTAACCAAAATTTCAAAAATTCCTCTTCTACTTACAAAAAAATTCGAACACCCCCTCTACGCAAGGTAAGAAATGTTGTTCTTCAATTCATCTTGATATCCTCTATCTCATCATCTTCCCTTCTTAACTTAAGTTCAATTTTGATTTTTGGAGGTACACTTAGAAGACTACTTAGAGACATGCAAGCATTGTGATCATCTTAGAAAGACTTCGAAGAATTGTGAAGAATTGGACTATAAGGTAAGATATTGGACTCTAGTGCCTTTTTCCTCCTTCTTTCTATTTTCTTCAAATTTTAACACCCCTTTTTCATTTTTGAGAAATAGGGGCTGACCTTAAGTGATTCCTTAAGGGTGATCAAGAGACCACTTTTTTGAAGCTTCTACTTAGTACATATTGCCTACTACACAAGGTAAGTGTAGTTTGTACCAATTTCTTCACCTCTTTCTTCTTCTCCTTAATTTTTAACCTCATTTTCTAACTCTTAATTTTTGGTATTTCTTGACTTAGGGGCTGACCAAAGTGAGTTTCAATCAAGTTGTGAAATTTAACCTTTTATTTCACAACTACCAATTTTAAGGTGGGTGGCTCCGTTTGGAAATTCGAATTAAACCTTATAATTAGCATGAGTCGTATGGACATTTGTACTTATTATCTTATTAATCATTAAATCTAAATAAAAGATTGATAACCTGCTCAAAATTTTGATTTTTTTAATTACAATCATAACGTTCTCTTCAAATAAATTATATCCAAGAATCGTTGACACCGAGGGAGTTACAACAGACAAACCAGAGATTGAGTGGTAAAATGATGAAATCTAGATTCCAAGCTTTAATTCTAAAGCTTTAAATGCCATATTTACTGCTGTTGATATGTTTTTGTTCAAAAAATTTCTAATTGTGTTTCAGCAAAAGATACTTGGATGCATTGCAGTTGTATTGTGAGGGAACAAAAAGTGTTAGAAGAACAAAACTAAGACTCCTAGCAAGCAGATTCGAGAATCTGAGAATGGAAGAAGAAGAGATCATTACTTCATATAATGCAAAAGCAAAAATCTGCGATATTGCTAATGAGGCACGATCACTTGGAAAAAACCTATTAGCAATGCAAGATTAGTAAGCAAGGTAATGAAATCTCTTCTTGAAAGATACAATATTAAGATTTATACCATTGAAGAAACCAAAGATCGATACTCTTGATGAACTTATTGGTATTTTATAAACTTTTGAGTTAAACTTAGGACAACAAAAAGGACATCTTGTTGAAGACAAAGACAAAAGTATAGCTTTTAAAACGCAAACTGATTTTGATTCTTGTGATGTTCAAAGTAATGCAATAAAATATTTTATGAAAAATATTCATGAATGTGTTTTAAATGAAGAAAATATTGCGTTATTAACCTTTCGGTTTAACAGTTTACTGAAAACTTCTTATGTGAATGACAAACATTTCAAGTCTAAGAAATATTTTTCTGGAAATTCTTCAAATTTCTCTAAAAAGTTTGAACCAAATCAAGAGAACAATTATTTAAAACCAAAAAACCTTGATTTGATTCAATGCCGTGCTTACAAAGGATTTGGCCATTATGCAAATCAATGTGCAAGCACTCTTAGGGAAAAATATATGGATTTTACTGTATCGTTTAGTGATGAAGAATCTGAAAATGGTGAAGAAATTTGTAAGGGACTTGTAACGATTCTTGAGGAAGAGAAGCACAAATCTAATGGATCCAGAAATGATGCAACAAATGATGCATCAGCTGTGACAGACCAAAAGTGCAAATGTGAGGCTACAAGTGTTTGACCTCCTTTCGTATGGACCAAAAATGCCATTTTCTCCAATGGGTTGGGATGGGGTTAGTATTGGACATATCATTCATGTCCCCGAATCCTTTCCCAAATATTATTCCCGAATTATTCCCCACTTTAGGTATTTGGGACGGGGATAGAGAATCGTCGTTTGGGGTACAAGGTGCCAGCGGGGAATCGAGTTTATTTATTAATAAAAATCTTTAAAATAATTTACTTAAAATAACCAATAATTAAAAGAATAACAAAAATCTCTAATTTGTGAAAGAAAAAATGAGAACACTTAAAATTATAAAGATTTAAGGATTAATTTTTAGAATTAATAAATAAAACATTACAGATAGAATTAATTGTTTTGTTGGGGAAATAGAATTAATAGTAATAATAGATAAATATAATATAATAAAATATAATATATATTCTAGGAATGGGGATGGAGATGGATAATCCCCATTTTATTAAAACGAGGAGGGGGACGAGGACGGGAGATAAAAATGCCATTCCCATCCCAATTCTAGAGAAGCGGAGAATCCCATTCTCGTCTTATCCCTTCCCGCCCCATTTTATTCGTGTACCAACAAATATTGTTCCCCGCAAAGAATTGTCATCCCTATTAACGAGATATTAAATAATTTTAAAAGAAATAATTCAAAGATTTATATATTAATTAATAAATATCAATTATTGTCCATTTGCTTAAATGAATATATTGTTTAATTTATTATGTAAATATTACTCAATGTATTACTTAATATCCTATTTTATATAATATATTGTGTTCTATTATTGTTCAATGTACTCATTGTTCAATGTATTATATTGTTATTGTATTATGTTAATCCATTTTATGAATATTAATTAATAATATTCTATTTAAATAAACAAATCATACTAACACAACGCACCATACAATACACACAAGGATTCTCATCTCAAAGGTTGAAAAATTAACGATGATGGATGTTGACCGACAAGCTGAGAGAGAGATCGTCATAGGAACTTGATGATGCCCGAGCCAAGCTGGCAACAAGTTAGTCCACGTGGTCATTTAGCTAGCAATAGTGTGGGGCCCGCAGAACAACGAGGACCGAGCCGATGATGTCAGCAGTCGAGCCCGTGACGTGGCATGAAGTGGGCTCAACTCAGTTTAGGCACAATTATGGCGGGAGAATTAAAAGATAACCATCCAGCTAAGGAAGGTTGAGTGCCCTATTAGCATAATGAACTGCCACTTGTCAGCATAATGGCAAAGTGAGTCAACAAGTGGCAAATACTTGGCCAACATGCATGCTGAGAGAAGGGCACGTGTCCCTTTGTAATCACTCTAATACTAGATGTAATGATAGTTAAAGCCCACTAATTGTATGGGTATAAATAGGTTTCATTTATGAAGATGAAAAGGGGAGAGAGAATCAAGAGAAAAATACTTGTAAAAACTCCAGTTGTAAAGACATAACCGACTAGAGACTTTCTGGCTTTCGATATAAAAAAGGCAAAATTAGCCCTATCTTTGAGCTTATTTAATTTCCACGTAATAAACTTTGCCAAATTGTTCCTTGTTGACCCAAAACACCCGTCAACAAATTGGCGCTAGAAGGAGGACCCGTTTTGGTCCAGTTAGAATTTCCAGCTACTCAAGCCGTGAAAGTTAAGATAACTTAGTTTTATTTCCTTGCAAAAATGAGTCAGACTTCTCGAAATGTGCGTGCGGCTGAGGAACCACCTCAAAATAACCAGACTGGCCAGAATACTAATGGCTAGACCGTGCCCCCAACTGAAGCAGGGAGCGCGGTTTTGCTTCCCTTCACACAATTATTTGCTAACCCAACGTTTGTTGAACAAATGAATCAACTGATTTTTCAGACACTTGCGAGCACTCCCCCACAGATACAGCCCCCGCACCCCGTAAATACTCACCAACCCAATCCTCCATTAAATGCCAATCCTCAGGTCCCAGTACCTCCAAATTGTTTGATAAATGGTTTTATCATAATTTTGATGATTTTGTTTTTATACCAAAACAATGTTTTTAAAGGTTGTCCAAATACTCCTAAATGATTTAAAATGGTTTTAATATTTTTTGGAGTATTTCCTCAAGTTTATTTTCGATATAAAATTGGACAACACATTTAATGATTTGAATGATTTTGTTTTTATACCAAAACAATGTTTTTAAAGGTTGTCCAAATACTCCTAAATGATTTAAAATGGTTTTAATATTTTCTGGAGTATTTCCTCAAGTTTTACTTTAGATAAAATTGGACAACACTTCTAATGATTTTTTGTTTATAGGTTTTTACTTCAAAACAAGGTTTCTAAATGTTGTCTAAATACTCCCGATTGGTTTAAAATGTTTTTACAAATTTTTCGGAGTATTTCTTGAGGTTTATTTTCGTCAAAAATCGGACAACATTGCATTTAGGAGGTCGACCGGTCGACCAAAGAGGCGACCGTACCTGGGAGCAAAACATCAAAATAGAAACTTTGATCTTTCATTTTTTGGTCAGTACAACCGGTTGCACATAGGTTCGACCGGTCGAGGTGCACTTCAACCGGTCGCCCTGTGTAAATTTGCTGTTATATGTTTCAAACTTCTATTTCTGTGCGACCGGTCGCCCTATGCTTTGACAGCAAAATTCTAACCGTTGTGCAGCAGACAGCTTTTCCTTAAATTGTGGGGTTGATTTCTAACAGCTCTTTTCTTCAATTGTCTTGCAATTTTTTACAGAATTCATGTCCCCAAGAGGAGCCTATCATGTACAAGACATCTTCTATAAATAGAGGAAGAATTGAAGCAACACAATAAGAGAGAAAACTACAACACAACAAGATACACTCAAGAATACACTTGTTCTTACATTGTCTTATTTCTTGTTGTAATTTGCCTAGCTATTCACTTTCACATTCTTGAGGTCTAGGCTATTCTTGATTACACTTGCACTCTATTGTATTATCAATTATCGAGTTGTAATCTTGAATTTTTGGGTTATCATTCAACACAAGATATCCTTGTGAGTGTTCTTGTGGTAAGAGCACACTTGGGTGATCTAGGTGTTAGGTGTGAGAAGATTGTGGTAATCTTCTTGTTGAGGTGTTGAAGAATTTAGTATTCTTCAAGGTTGAAGATTGTGGTAATCTTCACAAGGTGCCGTTGGAGATTGTGGTAATCTTCAAGTGAGATTGTGGTAATCTTCAAGTGAGATTCGTTGTTTACTTGTGCAAATTTTTGTTGATAATATTTATGGTGCTACTAATAAGTATTTGTGCAAGATATTTTTCCAAAGTCAATGCAAGGTGAACTCGAGGTGATCATGATGGGGGAGCTCAAATTTCTTCATTGGACTTCAAGTTAATCAATGCCAAGAAGGTGGTTATAAATTCAAAATCAAAATACACAAAAATATCTTTGAAGATATTAGGCATTGAAGAAGGAAGAATCAACTCAACCTCTATGGCTACCAATGTAGAGATTAACAAAGGTTGAGAAAGTCATATTGATTGGCAAACAAATTCGAGGTATGTTTTCTTGTATTATTCCAATAGACTCAACATTCTATATGCCTTATGTCTATTTGCTCGACTTTAAAAACTAATCCAACGAATCTCATTAAAGTGCCATTAAAAGAAATTTTCAAATATTTGAAAGGCACTTCTTCTTATGACTTGTTTATCCAAAGTATTAAAACGTTCTTATTTTTTTCAGGATAACAAGTTCGGTGTTTACAATTTATCAAAATATGGTTCGTCATAATCGAACTGAAAAATATTGAGATTCGAAATTTTTTTTAAGGGATTGCGTTTCTAAAACGAAAAACTGAGATGTGTTTAATTCCGTCTCAAGGATAACTCGCGGATTTTTTTAATCGTTAACCGCCGAGTATTTTACCTCATTTCGAGCTTGATTATGACATATTGTATATTGAATGAGGTCTACGTTTGCATTTTGCACGTTTTTAAAACTTAGGGGCAAAAAAAATCGGATTTTTGGATCAAACTTTGGATTTTTCAAACTGAACCAAAACAGTGGGCTGCCAGGGCAGGGGCCGACCGGTCGCCCACCAGCTCGACCGGTCGCCCATGCCCTGGACCGGTCGTCCTGATCGAATTTTTGGTTAAAAATGGTTCTGTTTCCAGACTTAGTCATTTTGGCTTATTTTGTCCATTTTTGGTCCCCTTCGAAATTTGCACACAAATTCCACTCCAAATTTGTTTTGTTGCATACACTTCATATCTTGGACCTATTTAGGCTTGATTATCATCATCATTGCTCATCTTTACCGATCGAATGGTAAGAATTTCATTCTCTTTAGCTCAAATGGGTTGAACCCTTGAGTTTGTGGCTTATATGTATTTTTCTTGATGCAATGCATATATATTTATGATGAGCTTATTGATTGTTGATGAATGATATTTGTTAAATTGTATTTGGTGATGAAAAACTTGGCTTGATTTCATTTACAAGGGCTATATATAACTTTTTCTATTTTTGACGCCCGCCAAGTGTTCGATAAAACGTTTCAATAAAAAAATTCATCACCCACATGATTCTCTCGATTTCAAAAGTCTCATATATTTATAGAGATCATGTTTTTGCAAATCTAATGATTTTTCATAAGCTTCTTCAAGTCGTATGATTCGACTTTTCCCTCCTATTTAGTTTATAAGCTTCAATGTCCAAATAGCTCGATACATCGGTTTAGTTGCGCACTTTGATATGAATATATGATGTATTTATCGTGCTAACATTCTTTTTGATGATTCCAAAGGGGGAGAAACAGGTTATAAGCTCTTTAGCTCAAAGAAGCTAAGATAAGCTTAACAAATAGAAGCTATAAGCTATGGCTTCCTAAAGCCATAAGTTGTGTATGATTCTTAGTCCATTGGTTGTAGTATGGACGTATATATGTTTCTAATGATGTCACTTTGACAGGGGGAGCTTTTAAGTTATTGATACTTAAGCTCAATATCGAATAGCTAAGATTTTAGCTTATGTTTAAGTTGCTTCTAAATTACTCTTGTTGTGCATGTTGATAGGGGAGCATTTGCTATATGTGTTTGAATATCTCTACTCCCATCCTTATGTTTATATTGCGTGAAATATTGTCGCTTACAACGGATAGCTCTTTATAACCGGTAAAATTGTTTTGTTTTCAAAATCGACCTTGGTAAAATTGTTTTGGTTTGTAATCATAAAAAAGAGGGAGATTGTTTGATAAATGGTTTTATCATGATTTTGATGATTTTGTTTTTATACCAAAACAATGTTTTTAAAGGTTGTCCAAATACTCCTAAATGATTTAAAATGGTTTTAATATTTTCTGGAGTATTTCCTCAAGTTTTACTTTAGATAAAATTGGACAACACTTCTAATGATTTTTTGTTTATATGTTTTTACTTCAAAACAAGGTTTCTAAATGTTGTCTAAATACTCCCGATTGGTTTAAAATGTTTTTACGAATTTTTTTTGAGAGTATTTCTTGAGGTTTATTTTCGTCAAAAATCGGACAACATTGCATTTAGGAGGTCAGGTGTCGACCAAAAAGAGGCCGTGCACACTGGGAGCAAAACATCGAAATAGAAACTTTGATCTTTCATTTTTTGGTCAGTACAACCGGTTGCACATAGGTTCGACCGGTCGAGGTGCACTTCGACCGGTCGCCCTGTGTAAATTTGCTGCTATATGTTTCAAACTTCTATTTCTGTGCGACCGGTCGCCCTATGCTTTGACAGCAAAATTCTAATCGTTGTGCAACAGACAGCTTTTCCTTAAATTGTGGGGTTGATTTCTAACAGCTCTTTTCTTCAATTGTCTTGCAATTTTTTACAGAATTCATGTCCCCAAGAGGAGCCTATCATGTACAAGACATCTTCTATAAATAGAGGAAGAATTGAAGCAACACAATAAGAGAGAAAACTACAACACAACAAGATACACTCAAGAATACACTTGTTCTTACATTGTCTTATTTCTTGTTGTAATTTGCCTAGCTATTCACTTTCACATTCTTGAGGTCTAGGCTATTCTTGATTACACTTGCACTCTATTGTATTATCAATTATCGAGTTGTAATCTTGAATTTTTGGGTTATCATTCAACACAAGATATCCTTGTGAGTGTTCTTGTGGTAAGAGCACACTTTGGTGATCTAGGTGTTAGGTGTGAGAAGATTGTGGTAATCTTCTTGTTGAGGTGTTGAAGAATTTAGTATTCTTCAAGGTTGAAGATTGTGGTAATCTTCACAAGGTGCCGTTGGAGATTGTGGTAATCTTCAAGTGAGATTGTGGTAATCTTCAAGTGAGATTCGTTGTTTACTTGTGCAAATTTTTGTTGATAATATTTATGGTGCTACTAATAAGTATTTGTGCAAGATATTTTTCCAAAGTCAATGCAAGGTGAACTCGAGGTGATCATGATGGGGGAGCTCAAATTTCTTCATTGGACTTCAAGTTAATCAATGCCAAGAAGGTGGTTATAAATTCAAAATCAAAATACACAAAAATATCTTTGAAGATATTAGGCATTGAAGAAGGAAGAATCAACTCAACCTCTATGGCTACCAATGTAGAGATTAACAAAGGTTGAGAAAGTCATATCGATTGGCAAACAAATTCGAGGTATGTTTTCTTGTATTATTCCAATAGACTCAACATTCTATATGCCTTATGTCTATTTGCTCGACTTTAAAAACTAATCCAACGAATCTCATTAAAGTGCCATTAAAAGAAATTTTCAAATATTTGAAAGGCATTTCTTCTTATGACTTGTTTATCCAAAGTATTAAAACGTTCTTATTTTTTTCAGGATAACAAGTTCGGTGTTTACAATTTATCAAAATATGGTTCGTCATAATCGAACATAAAAATATTGAGATTCGAAATTTTTTTTAAGGGATTGCGTTTCTAAAACGAAAAACTGAGATGTGTTTAATTCCGTCTCAAGGATAACTCGCGGATTTTTTTAATCGTTAACCGCCGAGTATTTTACCTCATTTCGAGCTTGATTATGACATATTGTATATTGAATGAGGTCTACGTTTGCATTTTGCACGTTTTTAAAACTTAGGGGCAAAAAAAATCGGATTTTTTGGATCAAACTTTGGATTTTTCAAACTGAACCAAAACAGTGGTGCCGGGCCAGGCGTGGGCCGTCGCCCGCTTCACTCGGCCGTCGCCCATGCCCTGGACCGGTCGCCCTGATCGAATTTTTGGTTAAAAATGGTTCTATTTCCAGACTTAGTCATTTTGGCTTATTTTGTCCATTTTTCGATACTGATGTCAGCATGACGTCATTATGACGTCATAAATAATAAAGAAAAATAAATAGGTGGAATATCAACAGTGGAATTCAGATAAGAAGAAGAAACGTCATCCATGACGTCATCAAGACAGCTGTCCCGACAGCTTTATAAAAGCAGGAATCTACTTTAACAGGTGTCCAGACAAGCTTTTGAAAAAGAAGGAATCTGAAGAAAGCAAGAGCTAGAGGACAAACCACTTTGTACAAAAGTCTGTAAAGAGTGATCCATAATGGACACGCGTCAATCAATAGTTTAAAGAAGTGGTCCAGTCCAGATCACGAGTCTTGTAAATTATTGAGTCTGTATACGTATAAAGAGTCTGTATAAAGATAGCCAATAGATAGAGGACAGATGTCCTAGCTTAATATAGAAGAAAGGCAGGTTTCCTTGCCTATAAATAGGGGTGATCAGCAATTGTATAAACACACCTCACAGCAATAAAAATCTTCTCTCTAAAAAATCATTCGAGCCTTCTCTACAGTTTTCTTTATTTTCTGCAAATATTTAGAAACCCAGTGTATAAACTAAACACTAAACATGACCAACTCTTTCCAGAGCCCCCCAACAACCCCAAGTGATATCAGAGCCTGAAAAGGTTATGGATCCAATCTTAGTTTAGATTGTAGTTAAGTTTAAACAGACCCTCCTTCGGGAAGGGGAAAAAGAGTTTTAAAAACTTAATCATATATTTTTCTATAGTTTTTAAATATAAGCCTAACCACATATAGCCCAAAAAACCTATCTCTCAGAATTCAAAATTCCTTCAAGATCCGAAGATCTGGTAAAAGACTGGAAAAGTCCGTGAAGGCAGAGGAAGCCGTTGAAGGACAGAAGTACGGGTGAACCAGAAGAAAGGAGAAAGATGGAATCAAGAGATCTGAGAAACAAGGGAAAAGGAAAAATGGAGGTTAGTTCTTATTTTTCTGAAACTATAGAATTATATAAGAAGTTAAGTTTTAACTCTGAAGTACCCACACATCCATAAGGAGTTTTAATCAGTTTTAAATTTGATATTTTATGAGATCAATAGAATATTTAAATCTAGAATTTAGAGGTTCAAAACAAATTAGAACATCAATAGAAGGATTACATATTGGGTGTAATTTTGATAATAGCTTTGAACATATCTTTCATAGTAAAGAAAATCACTTAAACTCTATAACAGATTTTGTAATAAATTTTGGAACTCATCAACAAGAGCAAAATAATAAAATATTAGATTTAATAACTGATCTTCAAAAGCAAAATAAAAAATTAACTGAAAAAATTGATTATCTAAAAGAACAACTTTCAATTATTGAAGGAAAAACTAGACAAGTTAAAGATATAAACACAGAAAATAGAATATCAAATCTTGAACAATTTGGAGTAGAAGAATTAACTAAAAAGATCAAAGATCTAAATATTAATAAAGGAAAAGATACTAAAAGAGTTAATCCAGCAAATTGGGTTTATTATTAAAATGAATAAACAAATTATGCAGATCTTTAAAAGAAAAGAAGAAAAAGTTGAAAGAGTTCAAGATGTAATAAAACCAGAACAACAATTTGTTTTATTTAAAGACAAAGATATAAAAAATATTAAAAGAAAACAGATATATAAAAATAATCAACCAGAAGAAAAAATTATTAGAGTTATAAATGAAAGAGTAGAAAGTGTTACTAAAGAAGATCAACAATTAAATTTTAAAATAGTTGAAAAAACAAAAGAAATAACTAAAAAATAAAATATATCCACCTAGGATTAATAATAATAGGAGTCAAAGGTTTACATAGAAGTTATCAGGGAGAAAAAACTCTTGTAATCCTACATGATGAAAGACATACAGATCTAGGACATGGAATCCTAGGAACATTTGAAATAGATATGACAAAAAATAATGGAGAAATAATATATTTTTGTCCAGATTATTTAATAGATGCTAAAGATATAGGGTATATAAAAATAGGAATTAACAAAGAAGAGGTAAAAAATAGTGAAGATAATGAGTATGAAATATATGAACAATTTATTAAAAAACAAGTTTTTAATAATGAACCAATAAATTATAATAAACAAAAAGTTGAAAAATTAATAAGATTAGCAGAAAAAACTCAGATAATAGGAGAAGATCCTCTAAAACATTGGGATAGAAATCAAATAGAATGTAAGTTAGAAATAATAAATCCTGAAATGGAAATAACAGGAAAAGATATAATATATAGTCCAGAAGATGAAAAAGAATTTGAAATACAATTAGAAGAACTTTTTAAATTAAAAGTGATAAGAAATAGTATGAGTCCTCATAAAAGTCCTGCATTTCTAGTAAGAAATCATTCAGAACAAAAAAGAGGGAAAGCTAGAATGGTAATAAATTATAAAAGATTAAATAATAATACAAGAAAAATAGATTATGGATTTCCAAATAAAGATATTCTAATAGACAGAATTCAAGATAAAAAGATATTTAGTAAATTTGATTGTAAATTAGGATATTGGCAAGTTAAAATGGCCAAAGAATCAATAGAATGGACTGCTTTTAGCGGACCAAAAAGAGGACATTATGAATGGTTAGTAATGCCATTTGGATTAAAAAATGCACCAGCAATATTTCAACAAAAAATGGATGATATATTTAAAGATTTAAATTATTGTCTAGTATATATAGATGATGTTTTAATATTTAGTAATAATAAAGAAGAACATTATAAACATGTAGAAGAAGTAATGAATAGATTTATTAAAAATGGAATAATAATTTCAAAAAAGAAAATGGAATTATTTAAAGAACATATAGAATTCCTAGGACATACGCTAGGAAATGGTATGATAAAATTACAACCTCATATAGTTAAAAAGATATTAGAATTTCCAGATAAAATGGAAGAAACCAAACAATTACAACAATTCTTAGGATTGTTAAATTATTCAAGAATGTATATAAAAGACTTAGGAAGATTAGTAGGTCCTTTATATCAAAAAAAAAAAACAGAAAAGGAGGTCAAAAATATTTTAACAAAGAAGATGTTAAAATAGTACAAAAGATAAAAGAAAAGGTTAAACAATTACCAGATTTAAAATTACCATTAGAATCAGAATACAAAATAATAGTAACAGATGCAAGTAATGAAGGCTGGGGAGCCATATTAATAGTAAAACCAGATAAATTTTCAAATAAAAGTGAAGAAAAGATTTCAAAATATGCAAGTGGAATTTTCCAAAATAAAAATATGCCTTCAATAGAATGTGAAATAGAAGGAATAATTAATGCTTTAGAAAGTTTTAAACTTTATTTAAGACAACCATTTACAATAAGAACAGATTGTGAAGCAATAGTAAGATTATATAAATATAATAGTGAAAGAAAAACAAGTACTCATAGATGGTTAAAATTCATAGATACAATACAAGGTAATGGATATGAAGTTACTTTTGAACATATACTTGGAGAGAAAAATTTTCTGGCAGACTATTTATCTCGACAAGCTAATATATTTTTTGCAGGAAAAACAGGAGATGATAAAAATAGGGTCAAATATGTTGAACAGATATTCTGAATACTCAAGATGGTGGTACTAAGTCTTTTATATACATTCTTGAATAATTTAACAATCCTAAGAATTGTTGTAATTGTTTGGTTTCTTCCATTTTATCTGGAAATTCTAATATCTTTTTAACTATATGAGGTTGTAATTTTATCATACCATTTCCTAGCGTATGTCCTAGGAATTCTATATGTTCTTTAAATAATTCCATTTTCCAACAAATCTCATTAAAGTGCCATTAAAAGAAATTTTCAAATATTTGAAAGGCACTTCTTCTTATGACTTGTTTATCCAAAGTATTAAAACGTTCTTATTTTTTTCAGGATAACAAGTTCGGTGTTTACAATTTATCAAAATATGGTTCGTCATAATCGAACTGAAAAATATTGAGATTCGAATTTTTTTTAAGGGATTGCGTTTCTAAAACGAAAAACTGAGATGTGTTTAATTCCGTCTCAAGGATAACTCGCGGATTTTTTTAATCGTTAACCGCCGAGTATTTTACCTCATTTCGAGCTTGATTATGACATATTGTATATTGAATGAGGTCTACGTTTGCATTTTGCACGTTTTTAAAACTTAGGGGCAAAAAAAATCGGATTTTTGGATCAAACTTTGGATTTTTCAAATCGAACAAAAAAGGTGCCGCGCCAGGCAGGGGGCCGACCGTCGCCCACCGGCTCGACCGTCGCCCATGCCCTGGACCCATGATCGAATTTTTGGTTAAAAATGGTTCTATTTCCGCACTTAGTCATTTTGGCTTATTTTGTCCATTTTTGGTCCCTTCGAAATTTGCACACAAATTCCACTCCAAATTTGTTTTGTTGCATACACTTCATATCTTGGACCTATTAAGGCTTGATTATCATCATCATTGCTCATCTTTACCGATCGAATGGTAAGAATTTCATTCTCTTTAGCTCAAATGGGTTGAACCTTGAGTTTGTGGCTTATATGTATTTTTCTTGATGCAATGCATATATATTTATGATGAGCTTATTGATTGTTGATGAATGATATTTGTTAAATTGTATTTGGTGATGAAAAACTTGGCTTGATTTCATTTACAAGGGCTATATATAACTTTTTCTATTTTTGGCCCGCCAAGTGTTCGATAAAACGTTTCAATAAAAAAATTCATCACCCACATGATTCTCTCGATTTCAAAAGTCTCATATATTTATAGAGATCATGTTTTTGCAAATCTAATGATTTTTCATAAGCTTCTTCAAGTCGTATGATTCGACTTTTCCCTCCTATTTGGTTTATAAGCTTCAATGTCCAAATAGCTCGATACATCGGTTTAGTTGCGCACTTTGATATGAATATATGATGTATTTATCGTGCTAACATTCTTTTGATGATTCCAAAGGGGAGAAACGGGTTATAAGCTCTTTAGCTCAAAGAAGCTAAGATAAGCTTAACAAATAGAAGCTATAAGCTATGGCTTCCTAAAGCCATAAGTTGTGTATGATTCTTAGTCCATTGGTTGTAGTATGGACGTATATATGTTTCTAATGATGTCACTTTGACAGGGGAGCTTTTAAGTTATTGATACTTAAGCTCAATATCGAATAGCTAAGATTTTAGCTTATGTTTAAGTTGCTTCTATATTACTCTTGTTGTGCATGTTGATAGGGGGAGCATTTGCTATATGTGTTTGAATATCTCTACTCCCATCCTTATGTTTATATTGCGTGAAATATTGTCGCTTACAACGGATAGCTCTTTATAACCGGTAAAATTGTTTTGTTTTCAAAATCGACCTTGGTAAAATTGTTTTGGTTTGTAATCATAAAAAAGAGTGAGATTGTTTGATAAATGGTTTTATCATGATTTTGATGATTTTGTTTTTATACCAAAACAATGTTTTTAAAGGTTGTCCAAATACTCCTAAATGATTTAAAATGGTTTTAATATTTTTTGGAGTATTTCCTCAAGTTTATTTTCGATATAAAATTGGACAACACATTTAATGATTTGAATGATTTTGTTTTTATACCAAAATAATGTTTTTAAAGGTTGTCCAAATATTCCAAAATGATTTAAAATGGTTTTAATATTTTCCGGAGTATTTCCTCAAGTTTTACTTTAGATAAAATTGGTCAACACTTCTAATGATTTTTTGTTTATATGTTTTTACTTCAAAACAAGGTTTCTAAATGTTGTCTAAATACTCCCGATTGGTTTAAAATATTTTTACGAATTTTTCGGAGTATTTCTTGAGGTTTATTTTTGTCAAAAATCGGACAACATTGCATTTAGGAGGAGGCGACCGGTACCTGGGAGCAAAACATCGAAACATAAACTTTGATCTTTCATTTTTTGGTCAGAGCAACCGGTTGCACATAGGTTCGACCGGTCGAGGTGCACTTCGACCGGTCGCCTGTAAATTTGCTGCTATATGTTTCAAACTTCTATTTAAATGCGACGGTCGCCTCTATGCTTTGACAAAGAAAATTCTAACCATTGTGCGTGATGACTTTTCCTTAAATTGTGGGGTTGATTTCTAATGACTCTTTTCTTCAATTGTCTTGCAATTTTTATAGAATTCATGTCCCCAAGAGGATCCTATCATGTACAAGACATCTTCTATAAATAGAGGAATAATTGAAGCAACACAATAAGAGAGAAAACTACAACACAACAAGATACACTCAAGAATACACTTGTTCTTACATTGTCTTATTTCTTGTTGTAATTTGCCTAGCTATTCACTTTCACATTCTTGAGGTCTAGGCTATTCTTGATTACACTTGCACTCTATTGTATTATCAATTATCGAGTTGTAATCTTGAATTTTTGGGTTATCATTCAACACAAGATATCCTTGTGAGTGTTCTTGTGGTAAGAGCACACTTGGGTGATCTAGGTGTTAGGTGTGAGAAGATTGTGGTAATCTTTTTGTTGAGGTGTTGAAGAATTTGGTATTCTTCAAGGTTGAAGATTGTGGTAATCTTCACAAGGTGCCGTTGGAGATTGTGGTAATCTTCAAGTGAGATTGTGGTAATCTCAAAGGTGGTGTTGGAGAAGAGTGTGGTGCTCTTCAAGGTGTCGGTGTAAGATTTTGTTGTAATAATTGTGGTAATTATTAATAAAATCTTTTTTTTTTTGAAATCCATCCCGGAGATACTGGGGTGGTAGTAGATTAGGCCCTAGGTGGGTTGAACTACTATAAATCGACGTGTGCTATTTACATTCCGCACCTTTGTTATTATCTTGGCGCATTTGTATCGAAAAAGAGGGCGAAATCGAAAAGATGGAGATAATCTATTCACCCCCCTCTAGATTATCGTAGCCGCTTGGACTTACAACCCGTTTTGGTCCAGTTAGAATTTCCAGCTACTCAAGCCGTGAAAGTTAAGATAACTTAGTTTTATTTCCTTGCAAAAATGAGTCAGACTTCTCAAAATGTGCGTGCGGCTGAGGAACCACCTCAAAATAACCAGACTGGCCAGAATACTAATGGCCAGACCGTGCCCCCAACCGAAGCAGGGAGCGCGGTTTTGCTTCCCTTCACACAATTATTTGCTAACCCAACGTTTGTTGAACAAATGAATCAACTGATATTGCGTCTATGTCGTCACCTGGATGAGTTAGAAGAGAGTCCCGATGATATTCAGTATTAGAGGCCAATCCTTGTGACCGACCGCCCCAATGTTGTGTCGCCATTCGCTCCTGGCATCTTGTCAACCCCCCTACCAGCAAAGTTTAAGGTTCCTCAGATCGGTCTGTTTAATGGGGAGACCGACCCAACAACACATGTCCATAAATACTTAGCATGGATGGAGCTGTACAGCCCTCTAGTGACGCCATCTTGTGTAGGGCGTTTCCGTTAACTCTGGGCGATCGAGCCCATTGTTGTTTTCGGACCTTGCCGCAGGGTTCCATTCGATCTTGGGGTGACCTGGCACCCGCATTCACAACTCATTTTCTAACGTCCAAAATTCGTGTTGCTCCGAAAGACTCCCTTGTTAATATAAAATAGGGCAAGGACGAGCCTTTAAAAATTTATATTGCTCGGTTTAACAAGCAAGTCCAAGAGATGGAGTCCGTCTCGGATGATGCAGTTCTTATCGCGGCTATGGTCGGGCTCGCTCCCTAGACCTTGTTCAATTATTATATTCATGAGTCAGGGGCGACCTCCTTTCAAGAGTTCCTCATCCGTGCAGAGCGCCATATCTGCACCGAGGAGGCCATGGCTAGTCAACGTCCCGAGCAGAAAACCGGGGGCACGAGAAAGGATGGAAAAATAAGCTACTTCTGGCTCGCGGTCAGGGTTCAAACATTTCGTTGAGAACCCGACCACTAGGTACAAGTCCTACCAAGAGGTACGTGCTGAGGTTGCGGCACTGAGGAGTGCTTTGACTCACACTCCTTCAGCTATATGGAACGAAATACAGGGTCTTAATTTATTGCCACCAGCCCGTCCTTTAAGGCTGGATCCTGCCAAATTGGATGCTCGTAGGTATTGTTCGTATCACAAGCCAATAGGGCACGAAATGGATGAGTGTCGAGATCTCATCAGGGAGATAATGCACATAGTACAAAGGGGTAGCCTTAAGCGGTACGTCCACGAGTTACCACCACCACCAGCACTCGCTCCTGGGGTAAATTCGGAGCGACTACCGAATTCAGCTTGCATGCCGTTGCCGCCGAATGAGAATTAGGGGCGGGAAATTTTGATGATGACTAGCACCAACAGGATAAACACTAACGCGGCTGAAGACAGTTGCTCCAATAGAAAGAGAAAGGTCGATATCAGGGAAGCTGCACATGTAGAAAGGCAGGTTTGGGTCGCAGAATCCGAGAAGGCCAGCCAATGGGTCACTTTACCTTCTCCGACCAAGACGCCGACCAGGTGGTGCATCCCCATTCCGACCCCCTGGTCGTCACGGCACCAATTCTGGGCATTCTGGTGCACAGAATTCTCATTGATACCGGTAGCTATTCATCGGTCATCTACATCCGAGCTTTCAGAAGGCTGAATGTGGATGACAGTTATATTCGGCCGTGTAATGATAGTATTTTGGGTTTTGGAGGTGGTAGAATCATCCCGCTCGGAGAGGTTGACCTGCCCATCCAGATGGGGCAGGGATTACATAAACGGACTGTGATCACTACGTTTAAGATCATTAACGCCGACTCTGAGTACAACGCAATAATTGGAGGCCGTTGCTTTATCATTTAAAAGCGGACGTCTCCATTCACCATTTTTGTATCAAGTTTCTGACTCCGGATGGGGAAGCCATCCACAAAGAAAACCAGAGGGAATCTCGAGAATGTTCTTTCAAGCTCCAACCGGCCGAGATCAATGTGACAGAAAAGGGTGAGTCCAGTAAACCAGTGGAGGGATACTCGGAGAAGATAACTGAACCCGAGCAGAATGATATTGCCAATACAGAAGCCGACCTGGGTAGGCGGCCCAGGAAAGAGCCAGTAATCAAAACCAAGCCAACGATCGATGAGAAACCAACGCTTGAAGATGAGCTGCCCTTACAGAAGAAAGAGGGGCAAAGCAAAAAGCGGAAGCATGCAGAACCGGTAGAACCAATCGACATAGTAGATGTAGGTAAAGAAGAGGGGGGCGCCAACTCCGGATTGGCCATGACCTCCAAGAGCCATTCAGGTCAGAACTGATTGACTTCCTGTGTAATAATCTCGATGTTTTTGCGTGGACACATTCAGACATGCCTGGTATTGATCCTAAGCACGCATGCCACCGTCTAAACATCGACCTTACATTCCGACCGGTGATTCAAAAGCGACGCAAGCTCGGCCCCGATAGGCAGGCTACCCTGGAGGCCAAAATTAATAAGCTACTAGACAATTAGTTCATAAGAAAAGCCATTTACCCGCGTTGGGTGGCTAACCCTATCTTTGTGAAAAAGAGCAATAGACTATGGCGTCTCTATGTTGATTTTACCGACCTCAACAAAGCATGCCCAAAGGATAGTTATCCCTTGCCTAACATAGACTACATGGTGGATGCCACGGCGGGCCACGAGCTCATGAGTTTTATGGACGCGTATTTCGGCTACAATCAAATTTGGATGCATCCGGACGACGAGGAGAACACATCATTCTTCTCGCCCCGTGGGGTGTATTGCTACAAAATGATACCATTCGAACTCAAGAATGCCGGGGCAACCTATCAAAGGTTAGTCAATAAAATGTTCGAGGAATTGATAGGTCGAACTATGGAGGTCTATGTAGATGACATGTTGGTAAAATCCTTGTATATATCTGATCACCTTGCTGATCTTAATAAAATGTTTGGAATTTTGCGCAAGTAGAAGATGATGTTGAACCTGAAAAAGTGTACTTTTAGGGTCGGCTCGGGTAATTTTTTAGGCTACATGGTTAGTCAGCGGGGGATAGAGGCGAAACCAGATAAAATCAAAGCCATAATCGACCTCGAACCCCCTAATTCCATTAAAAACGTACAAAGCCTAACGGGGCGTTTAGCCGCTCTAAATCGATTTGTTTCAAGATCTACAGACAAGTGTAAGCCTTTTTCGAAATAATAAAGAAAAATAAGGACTTCGAATGGACCGAGCAGACACAGGTCGCCTTCGATTCACTTAAGCAACACTTGACCTCAATCCCGGTTCTACAAAAACCGAGCCGAGGTGAAAATCTGTACCTCTATCTTGCAGGCTCCGAGTACGTCGTCAGCTTGGTACTCATTAGGTTGGACAACTCTGTCCAGCACCCCATTTACTACACCAGTCAGGCGTTTCATGATGCCGAGCTCCGATATCCGCCCATGGAGAAATTGGCATATTCACTAGTTATCTCAGCTCGCAAACTGAGGCCATACTTCTTGGAGCATTAGATTGTGGTACTGACCAATTACCCATTGAAGCAAGTTCTTCACCGACAAGACACTTCGGGTCGGATGATTAAATGGGCCGTCGAGCTCAGCCAGTTCGACATCTCATACGAGCCACAAACCGCAATCAAAGGACAAGCACGGGCAAACTTTGTCGTCGCCGAGTTTACTCCTTCAATCCGGTTGAACGTAATTGAAGACCAGGAATGTAAGTTGTTTGTCGATGGCTCTTCCACCGCAGGCCGATCAGGGGACGGGATCGTGATAATCGATCCAAAACTCAAGTGCTACTGCTCAACCGTACGGTTTCAATTTCCGGCAACCAACAACGAGGCCGAGTATGAAGCACTCCTGGCCGGATTAGAAATTGCGGCATCAATGGGCCTCAAGCAGTTGCTTGTTCATAGTGACTCCCAATTAGTGGTCCATCAAACAAATGGCGAATACGAGGCCAAGGAACAGAAAATTGCTTGGTACTTGGAATTGGTAAAGAGAAAACTCTCCCATTTCAAGGCGGAGGTGTTGCATATCCCCAGAACCGACAACATGCAGGCGGATGCTCTGGCGTGCCTAGCCTCCAGCCTAGGAACCGACATGATCGTGGATATCACCGTCACTCAATTATCCGCACCATCGCTCAATGTACAGAAAATACATGCCAACAAAACTGCCGAGCTGACATGGATGACTCCGATCATCCAATATTTAAAGAAGGGGGTTCAGCCAGAGGACAAGATCAAAGCTCGAACATTACGAACTCAGGCCGCCCGATACACACTGGTGGGTGGTATTTTATATAAACGCAGGTATTCAGTCCCACTCCTCCATTGCCTATCAGAAATGGACACAGACATATGTGGAAACCATGCGGGGGGCCAGACACTTGCTTACAAGTTAATACAACAAGGATACTATTACCCGTTTCTAAAGAAGGATGCAATCTCACTCGTTAAGAAATACGAAAGATGTCAGAGCTTTGCACCGCAAGTCAGGTACCACCCAGAACAACTTACTTCTGTCTTTAGTCTTTGGCCATTTGCCAAATGGGGAATTGACCTCATTGTACCAATCCCCACTGGCAAAGGGGGCATAAGATATGCCATTGTAGCAGTGGATTATTTTACAAAGTGGGCTGAAGCAAAACCCTGGCAAAGATAGATGAGGAAAGAATGGTCAGTTTGGTATGGAAGTCCATTATATGCAGATTTGGGATACTGTACTCGATTGTCACGGATAATGAAAAGCAGTTCGATAATCAGAGATTTCGAATTTTTGCGAAGGCTTTCACATTAAGAACTACTTCTCCACCCCGTATCATCTACAGTCCAATGGACAAGTTGAAGCGGTGAATAAGATACTCAATTATACCCTAAAAGCAAGATTAGAAGAGTCTAGGGGGAGTTGGCCTGAGGAGCTGCCCGGTGTATTATGGTCCAATAGAACGACGCACTGAGCGGCCACGGGGGAGACGTCTTTCTCGTTGGCCTACGGAGCCGAGGCGGTTATCCCTGTGGAGATTGGAGCCCCCACATTTAGGGTTGCAAATTTTTTTGAAGAAAGTAATGAGGTTGCACTCCGAGCTGAGCTGGATTTATTGGAGGAAAAAAGGTGTGGCGTCGAGATGAGAAATGCCGTATACAAACAAAGGACCGAAAGGTACTACAATTCGAAGGTAAAAGAGAGAAGGTTTTGGGTCAGTGACCTCATTTTAAAAAGGGTCACTGGAATTGAGCCCAGCCCACTAAAACCGACCTGGGAGGGACCGTTCAGAGTCAGTAAAATTATGTCGAATGGGGCATACGAGCTTGAATATCTAAGTGGGGAAAAGTTTGCTCACCCATGGAATGTATCTTACCTTAAGAAGTATTATCAATAAAGCTTGGAATTTCTGGACATTTTGCTTGGTCCGTCTTCCTAGATACAACCCTAACACAGGAAGGTTTATCCTTTCATCTGATATTCTGTGAGCTCTTCCAAAGGGGAAATCTCCTATTCGCCTCGACCAAGTTCCGAGCGCCGCTTCCTTCGCCTCGGCCAAGTTCCGAGCACCGTCTCTTTCGCCTCGGCCAAGTTCCGAGCGCCGCCTCATTCGCCTCGGCTAAATTTCGAGCGCCGATTGCTCATCTCGGGTAAGCCCCGTGCACGTCTAAGTAAAAGGGAGCTCAACTTGGCGGCGAGTCTACCCCAAATAAAGACTCGGCTCAAATTCCGAGCACAAAGCTTGACAAAAATTTATTAAGGCATTCAGTCCGTTATTTAGGCCACACTCGTACAAAAAAAAAAGGCGAACAGAATACTTAGCAAAAATTTGAAAAGTACAACAGAGTACATAGATGATCAAAAAGAAAATTCACATTAGCGAAATATTTACATTGGGGGGCCGGAGCCCATTACATCAAAAGGCCCGAGGCCACCTATTCTATAAAGAAAAAACACGTAAAATACTCTAAAAAGCAAAGAACTTAAGTCCCGGTGGGAGGAGGGATCTCAATAGGCTCACTGGAGGCCACTTCTTCTTCTGGAGGCGGAGCATCCTGGGCACCAGCGGTCTCCGGGAACCGAGGACGGATGGTGTCCAAATCAGCATTCAGTTGGACGAGTTCCGCCTCAAGCTTGGCCTCGGTCTTGCCTTCTTTGAGATCCTGAAGGATCTCCCCAATGCTGGTGGCATGCCCGCAAGTCAGCATGAAGGCGTACTCCTCTGAATTTTTATAAGCCCGGATGGCTTCCGCCCGAGCCTCCTCTACTCTCTTTTGGGAGGCCTCCTCCATCTCCCTGCGCACCTCGGCCTCGTGCCTCTCTAATTCCCCGGCATGAGCAGCAGCCACCTTATTAAACTCCGTAACCTCTGCCCGGAGCTCCTCTTAAGCATTACGTGCCCGGTCCTACTCGGCCCTGGCCTTTTGTGGCAGTTTCTTTCTCGGCATTGACTGTGGTCACAACCTCTTCAGCTTGAGTCTTTAAGGACTCCTGAATCCTGAAAAGGGTAGCATGGGCATCCTGTAGGTCTCTGTGACGCCTCTCCAGGTCACAAGCCCCTCCGATCATATGCCACAGGATTCCGATGATTCGGCCGGATAATCCCATAGCGTATTGGGCCTTCTCCTCCCAGCCAGTCTCCAAGCAAAACTGCTCGATACATGTGGTTCAGGCACGAGCCGGTACGTCCCTTGCGGCTTGCCCAGCCTCCAAAAAATCCTCCACCTGCTCCTCGGTGGGCGTGGAACATTTGGTGAATTCCACGAACCACCTGGGCCGCGACCCGACCACCCGCTCACACGCCTCCTCCATCTCCCGCCTCGGAGGAATGAAGTGACCTTCCTGTCCAAGATCGTCCGAGAAGGTCCATCGAGCTCCACCCACGAGGGTCGACCTGGTCCTCTCTGTTTGCCTGGCTCGTCAATGACAATTCCCCTCTCCTCCTCTGCAGTGGGGGCTCAACTGCTTCTGGGACACTGTCGATGGGGCATTTGCCCTAGAGGTTTTTCTCTCTTTGAGCCACCTCAGCATCAGTAGGTTGGCCCATGGTTGCCCTGGCCCTGCGGGCAGCCGTCTCTCTCACCCGACGGAGATGGGCGAAGACATCCACGCCTCGGCCTGCGGAAAAATAAGCTAAGTAAGAAACAGGAGCGAAGATCAAAAAGAAGAAAGGTTAGAAAATGGTAAGCAAACAAATACCTTGAGCACCAGTCAACCTCGGCTGCTCAGTAGTCCTGGCCTGCTCGGTGGGCCCTTGCCCCGGGTAGTGCCCAGGCCTGTCGGAGTATGGCCCCACTGCTTCGCCAACTCGGGGGTCCTCTCCCTTTCGACCCTTGGCGGGCTCCTACCTGGCTCCCCATGAGCCTCCTCTTCCTCCACCACCTCCTCGGCCACTCCCTCGGCCTCGGATTCGATTGGCAATCTTGGCCGCAAGTCGGCCTCCGCTAATTTGGCCTTGGTGTCCAGAACTTTGATCTTTATGTCCGCTCGAGCTATGGCCTGCATATTATCCAGCCGGTGGATGAAAGCATCCGGAAGGCGACCCTCGGAAGGTCAGTTTCCTGGAAAGAAGAAAGGACAAAGGACCAAGGTCAAAAGAAAAGAACTAACCCTAAAAAAAAGAAGAAAATGTGTACTTACGGAAATTATATCGGAAATTGGAAGGGGGAAAGATTGATCTCTCCGCCCCTATGCGAGTCTGCCACTCGCCACCCACCCAGAACCATTTCTCCTTCCACTCCTTTAGAGACTGTGGAAGGCCCTCGAACAGCCTGTCTAGGTATCCGGCTCTGGTCTATACATAGTACCAGCCCGAAGGTTGTCCTCGCCCCGGTGTCGATGGGGTCGCCCTCCAGATGAATAGTTCGTTCAAGTCGGTAAAGTGGGGATGCTCGTACCCCTCCTACTGAAACATGATCAGCAACCCGATAATCAGACTCCAAGTCAACGAATGCAATTGGGACAAAGGAAGGACCCACTTGCAGAACCACGTGTGATCAGCAATGGCAAGGGGAACCTTAGCCCATATAAGAGACTATGGGCGTACACGGCCATACACCCCTCTGGCGGGTGCTCGGGCGCCTCCGCATGATCTGACAGCCAGAAATGTACGTCGTCCGGAATCATGTAAGTTTGATGGAGGGCCTCCAACTCCTGTTGCACCAGCATGCTGGGTTGGTCGTTCTGGTTGGAGGGTCCCCACCCATCCTCTACACGCAGTGGAGGCCCCCTCCGGGTCTTGGGTCCCCGTGCCTATGGCCCGCTCGCCCATCAACCCCTTGGCCCTGCCCTGCGAGCCTCGCAGCCCCGGCGCCCTCAGCTGCTCTATCACCCTCCTGCTCACGCCTTCGTGGATCCATCTCTCTCTCTGCTCCTTCTTGGTTGTTTAAAGGGTCTGAATTCCCTGCTTCTTCACTAGGCTCGTCTTGAATTAATCCCGGTTTGTACACCACTCCCTCGCGGTAAATGGTGAAGGGAATTGGATCAAATATCACGTGTGTTTCCTCGAGTGGAATCTCAGGGTGAGGTACGTGTTCCGAACTCGAAAGCTCGACGACACTTGGACTGGAAGATGAAACCTCTTTGGATGAAGAAGAAGATAAAGAAGGATCAGAAGGAGGATCCTCTATTTCAACCTCAACACTGAAGTTACAGTTTTGGCTATCCTCAGAAAAAGACATGTTGTTTAAAAGGGAAAAGGGGAAAAGAAAGAAGGATTTGAAGAATACCTAAGTAGTCTTGGGACTTTTGAACTCTAAGACTGACCCGAATATTCTGCTCGCTCTCTGCGGATATTGTTCAGAAGGATGTAAATGCGAAAGTATGAAATGGGAGAAGGAAGGGATATTTATAGGTTAACGTCCCTTGGAGACAGTGCACCAACTCAAAAGGCGTGTCCATTCAAATTCGAAAAACTGTCAGAAACGTCACAGTCATTCATAGCAGCAGTCGTGTCCCCTTGAATCCCGAGCAGAAGGGTCCAACGACGTAATGCCACGTGGCTATCATCATGACTTCTAATTAAATGCGCCGTTTCGAGCATTAATTAGTAATTGACAACTGTCAGGCCAAATTGGACGTTTAAGGTTCCTTCTTCCTCATTAAGATTCATGATTGGCATTTAAGTATAAATCCGATTCGAAGAATTTCCTCCTCGGAATTAAACTTAGGGGCTCTTGATGACGCCCGAGCCGAGCTGGCAACAAGTTAGTCCACGTGGCCATTTAGCTAGCAATGATGTAGGGCCCGCAGGACAACAAGGACCGAGCCGATGACATCAGCAGTTGAGCCCGTGACGTGGCATAAGTGGGCTCGGCTCAGTTTAGGAACAATTATGGCGGGAGAAATAAAAGACAACCATCCAGCTAAGGAAGGTTGAGTGCCCTATTAGCATAATGAACTGCCACTTGTCAGCATAATGGCAAAGTGAGTCAACAAGTGGCAAATACTTGGCCAACATGCATGCTGAGAGAAGGACACGTGTCCCTTTGTAATCACTCTAATACTAGATGTAATGATAGTTAAAGCCCACTAATTGTATGGTATAAATACGTTTCATTTATGAAGATGAAAAGGGGAGAGAGAATCAAGAGAAAAACACTTGTAAAAACTCCAGTTGTAAAGACATAACCGACCAGAGACTTTCTGCTCGGTTTTCGATATTAAAAGGTAGAATTAGCCCTATCTTTGAGCTTATTTAATTTCCACGTAATAAACTTTGTCAGATTGTTCCTTGTTGACCCAAAACACCCGTCAATGAATCGATACAAGTGATGAAGTTGAAGATGATAGTTACAATGTCGAGCCCTCTTTTTGAAATGAAGCTCTTAAAGTAGTTACAATATTAAATATTTTTTTGTTGAGCTATGAGAAAATCACAACGTTCTAAATATGTTAATAAAAACCAGGAGATTCACGGTGGCATCAATTTTAACAAGTAACAAAAGAAAATTGCATCATGTTTTATGAAGTCGTTAATGATTAATCATATTTTATTATATATTAAGAAGTTATTAGTGTAAGTATTACATATGGTATATATGTATTATTGTATACATACCATCTCATAAATTTAATAAAGTATTTAATTAGCACGATGTTTCTAAGTCATGACTAATGAAAACTATCATTTAAATAGGATTATTAATTAACTAGTCGAGTATTAAATTATCAAAGTTCCTTTGTAGTTTAGCACACAGTGTATTTCATCGCCTATAAATATCACATTAATCATAATGGGTTGAAAAGTAAAACAAATAATTTGATAAGACTCGAGACATTATTTGAATTTGTTAACATAATAAATCAAATTTGAACGCATTAAGTATTAGATAATATTACAAGCTTCGAATTGATAAATATATATATATAAAGCTACTTGATTTCAATTAGGATATAAATAAATCAAGTGTAAACAAATTAAGTAGAAGCAGATACAATAATTATCAAACCTGTTTTAGATGTTTATCGAGTTCAAGAAACTACGTTTGAGCTTGGTTTAATTTGCAGTCGAATCAAGTTGTATGAATTTTTAATGGAGTCGAGTCGAATACTGTCACGCCCCATTTTACATATCCAATAAAATATAATCGTATAAAATCGGGTGCAACCCAAATATTCAAAACTTAGGCTCGTCAAGAGCTATTATCTAAGTACAAACAACTAAAAACCATAAATACAGCGAAAGTCTATAAATAATAACATAAAATTATAATAGAGTTGTAACTCACCTAACTATTACAAGATAAAATAATTATATTTGTTCAAGCGCTGGCGAATAAGCCCTTCAAACCGTGAATCGCTGCTATATGTAAAGTCATTCTCGATCCGAAAATCTTGTATCAGTCTCATCGAATATTTTATCTTTGGAAAGTTTATGAAACCATGGGGGTAAGCTAAACGAGCTCAATGGGTTGGAGTAGAGGAATGCAATGTTTGTTGAATGAAAGATAAAGTGTTCCTTTAAGAAAAGTACTTAGTGTGTCTAACAATATTTATGTATGCATGATCATGTTGCACATAAGAATTATTTGACGTAATGATCAAGAACATATTGCAATTCAATAATGAGATATTTATGTTTGATTTCATCAATGATGCAATGCACATTGGACAACAGTTAGTCAAATACGGTAAATATTTTACTTTTCAAACGGCCAATAGATATCTCAATTTTTAAAACAAATAGTGGATATCTCATTTTAAAAATAAAATATAAACAGTTAATCAATTAGTTCGTCAGCCCGAAATAAGAAACGTAGGATTAGTGTTGATCGGACACTGACCCTGTCTGTTTTCCTTGTTGCTTTCCAACAATATTTGGCCGAAGCCCTGTCACCTTATCCCTCCCACTAGACTCGACGTCTCTTTGGCCTGGGCTTTTGCCCAGAGATCGTCATATTCATGAATATACCGTTCTACGACCCAATTCTATCACCGTCTCCGGCGCGACCCGGAAATAGGAGTAGGCAAATGGGTAGTCAAACAGGGATTGCAGGCAACCTGTTCGATCCATTGTCTAACCTACCCACGCCGCAATGGACTCGGTCAGTTAATATTTTTGTCAAAATGATATTTGTTTGCCCAAAGGCCAAGTCAACAGTTACTAGAGTTATAATGCAAATGAATATGTAATTTGAAACCATGCATGAATGATTCAATTTATGTTTTCTTTAATAAATGAAATTATCTTGGAAGGAACACAAAATATAATCATAGAACAGCTTTATATCGTGAACTTCATGAAAATGATGTATATCATGAAATTATGCAATTGCTTAATGTCATGAAGTTCATGAAATAACTAATGTCGTGAAATTTATGAAGTTACAAGCAAACTTAATTTTCTTTAGAAAAATGATAATTTGCCCACCTTTAACTCAACGTCCGCCTTAATAATGTACAGAAAGAAGGTTCATGATGTAAGTTCCAGCTGTCGGACTCAATCACGTCTCCACTTTAAAGGTTTATACTCTGAAAACTTTCAGACTTCATTGAACTATAAATAATAAAATTAGCTAGTGAGCTTTTTAAATAGGTCACTGATTTAGGCTAAAAAAAATGTACTAATATATGTATATATACCAATGAATTGACTTATTATATTTTACTTAGGCATGGAATAAATCGATCAGAATTGAAATAAACATATAATTGATGTTATGATTGTCTACCTGAATTTATATGCTCAATATAATAAATTTGTTAATTAGCTATGAGATCTTAATAAATAGAATTAATGATGTGGGTCTTTAAACTGGGAAAATTACCAAAATTCTAAGATTTAACACTACCAAGTCCACCATCAAATATTGAATCTTATATCCTGAACATATTTCAACCTCACTTAATTAACTTAAGAATCTAGCATACCCAAATATAACCAGACAATTGAAACATGCAATTAAATTAGTTTGTACTTTTTATACACAGTAATTTTCCTTTTTATCATTAACATGTATTAAATTATAATAAACTTCTCATATTTTTAACATCAGTTCATTTAATTATATATAAACCAGGTTTAACATGTTTTCTATATTCAGACACATCCAAATCCTCACTTGAAGTAATCTTGCTTTCTTAATATCAAATCACACAAAAGAATATATGACTTTGGAGAGCAATTACCAATTTGTCGATTGTCTCCGTGCGCTAGCCCTCCTCCTCTCGTGTTTTTTTTCTTTTTCTTTCTCCGAGCTTGCCCTCAATTTCCTTTTCTTTCGCTTTATCTTTTGAATGTGTGTCTCGTGTGTACGTGGTTTAAGTGAGAGTCAGATGATATATATTTGAATATCTCATCACTAGGCAGATGAGGCGGTGCTTTGTAGATTTATATGATATATAGTGATGCCTAAGTAATTGATAGGTGTGAGTTTTGCATGTATTTTGAGGTATAATTATGATAAAAATGGTGATTAAGCATGCATAAACTCATGTAAAATAATGTAAATTCACTCTTTGTGGAAAAGATATTACGCTTTGCTTGTTTTGTAGGAATTTAATGATATTTGAATCAATTTGGATACAAATATGAGCATCGCGAGGTGGAAACATCAAGAATTGAGTGAATGTACGACAACGGAAGCCAAAATGAGATGAAGTTGAGCTTATAAGGCCAATACAGGGAACGCACGGGTAGGGCGTGCCTTAGGCACCACCCGTGTGCCCCTGGGCATTGGCAACTGAAGGCTACGGCATGGCGCACGGGTAGCCGTGCGTCGGCCGACGCACCACCCCGCGCCATGGAGAAATTTAAGATGCCTACGCATCACGCACGGGTAAACCGTGCTTGGGGCGCACGACCCGTGCGTGTTTGGCAAAAAGTAGGGCCTTTGCTACAGGATGGCGCACGGGTAGCCCGTGCAGGGGGCGCACGACCCCTGCGTCTACGCTGGAATGTCATTTTTTGCAGCACTTTGCCCTAAACTTGACAGGGGGTATAAAAAGGTTTTTGGGGCACACCAAGGATATTATGACACTTTTGGCTCTAGCACACAAGACAAAGCTCTATTCTTGGAAGAAGACATCAAGGAGACAATTGGATCGCATCGGAGCTTGAGGAATTGAGATATATTGAGAGATTGTCGACTTTCCTAAGTTTTTCTTGCTTCTCTTGTAGTTTCAATCTTTAATTTTTAGTTGTCATGGCTTTAAACAATTTGTTTATGAGTTGTTTAGACATCATGTGTAGCTAAACTCTTTAGATTTCCGGGTTTTGGAAGTAGATTAATGAACTCTTGTTGAATGTTTTAATCTTAGTTGAAGTTATTGTCTTGAAGCCTATTTGAGTACTTTGTTCTTATTCTTGTTTTATCACTTGATCAATGGTTTAACATGTTTGATATATTGATTCATAAATCGAGAGATGAGTTTCAATATTGGATCTTGAGTACTTGACACAAATGTTTGCATAAAGCGAGAGGTTTGTAAATATTTGTGAGGACATTTGATCTTTTAAACTTTTGGGAGTTGAATATCTCATGTTGAGTAGAGATGCTAGCATAGGTATTTTAATCTACATTTTATATGCATCTCGAGAGGGAGGATAAAATACTTTCGTGATCGTCTTATAGGAATATTGATAATAACTTGGCTTTGATTAAATCGGACAACAAGAGGGATATTAATCGAAACCTTAACCCGGGAATCCATTTCATCATCTTGATACTTCTATTTTTCTCATTGTCTTAATCTTGTGTTTTTAGTAGTCTTAATTGTCTTAATTTCACAACAATCATCATATTACGATCGTCTAAATAAAAATAAAACTATCTTAGTTCGATATTTAGCATATTAATTTATTAGTCTCCGTGGATACGACCTTGCTACCCTATTCTATAACTTACACCGTACACTTGCGGTGAGCTAAAAATATAGGCGAACAAGAAAAATATAGGTAAGCTAAAAACTTGTTCGCCTATATTTTTAGCTCACCGCAAGTGTACGGTGTAAGTTATAGAATAGGGTAGCAAGGTCGTATCCACAGAGACTAATAAATTAATATGCTAAATATCGAACTAAGATAGTCTTATTTTTATTTAGACGATCGTAATATGATGATTGTTGTGAGATTCAGACAATTAAGACTACTAAAAACACAAGATTAAGACAATGAGAAAAATAGAAGTATCAAGATGATAAAATGGATTCCCGGGTTAAGGTTTCGATTTGTCCGATTTAATTAAAGCCAAGTTATTATCAATATTCCTATAAGACGATCACGAAAGTATTTTATCCTCCCTCTCGAGATGCATATAAAATGTAGATTAAAATACATATGCTAGCATCTCTACTCAACATGAGGTATTCAACTCCCAAAAGTTTAAAAGATCAAATGTCCTCAAAAATATTTACAAACCTCTCGATTTATGCAAATATTTGTGTCAAGTACTCAAGATCCAATATTGAAACTCATCTCTCGAATTATGAATCAATATATCAAACATGTTAAACCATTGATCAAGTGATAAAACAAGAATAAGAACAAAGTACTCAAATATGCTTCAAGACAATAACTTCAACTAAGATTAAAACATTCAACAAGAGTTCATTAATCTACTTCCAAAACCCGGAAATCTAAAGAGTTTAGCTACACATGATGTCTAAACAACTCATAAACAAATTGTTCAAAGCCATGACAACTAAAAATGAAAGATTGAAACTACAAGAGAACCAAGAAAAACTTAGGAAAGTCGACAATCTCTCGATATATCTCCGATCCTCAAGCTCCGATGCGACCCAGTTGTCTCCTTGATGTCTTCTTCCAAGAATAGAGTTTTGTCTTGTGTGCTAGAGCCAAAAGTGTCAGAATATCCTTGGTGTACGCCCCAAAAAACCTTTTTATACCCCCTGTCCAGTTTAGGGCAAAGTGTTGTACAAAATTACATTCCAGCGCAGACGCATGGGTCGTGCGCCCCCTGCACGGGCTACCCGTGCATCATCCCATAGCAAAGGCCCTGCTTTTCGCGAAACACGCATGGGTCGTGCGCCCCAAGCACGGTCTACCCGTGGGTGATGCGTAGGCATCTTAAATTTCTCCAGTGGCGCAAGGGTGGTGCGTTGATGCACGGGCTACCCATGTGCCATGCCGTAGCCTTTAGTTGCCAATGCCTAGGGGCGCACGGGTGGTGCCTAAGGCACACCCTACCCGTGCGTTCATTGTATTGGCCTTATAAGCTCAACTTCATCTCATTTTGGCTTCCGTTCTCGTACATTCACTCAATTCTTGATGTTTCCACCTCGCGATGCTCGTATTTGTATCCAAATTGCTTCAAATATCATTAAATTCCTTCAGAACAAGCAAAGCGTAATATCTTTTCCACAAAGAGTGAATTTACATTATTTTACATGAGTTTATGCATGCTTAATCACCATTTTTATCATAATTATACCTCAAAATACATGTAAAACTCACACCTATCAAAATCCCCCAAACTTAAACTGTTGACAGTCCCGATCAACAATCTTGAAAACGAGATAAAACATATCAGGGAGTAATGAATGATACCGCATACCAAGACTCCAAAAGGAAATCCATATTGTTCGTCATGGATGTCAAACAACAAATTGATCAAGCCTCAAATATCTAATCATGGAGCACGTACCAAACAAAACATGATGAAGGCTCTGAATCACATCTCTCCAGATCAAGTGTATGCTCTCATCTCACATGAATATAGGATGTGTTTACGCTCAAATCAATTCAATGTCGCAAAATTACCATAGGCTTGCAATTCGTCTCATATCTCCGCCACTAGAATGTATGCAATTTGTGAATCAAAATGGACTTTCTCATTCGGTTGTAATGAAGGATCTTTGGTTAGGGTAGGAAATTTTGGATAAAGTGACTCAAACTCGAGCATGTAGACCGGTGAGCATATCAATTATCTACATTACAATCTCATATGCTACTCCAATCTTCCCTTATTTTCATCACTTTACTCATCTCCATCTCCTATCTTTCTTTTGAGAATCACCTCAAATTACAATCCTTAGCCCCCCAAGTTCATTTAAATGAAAATTCACATTATAACGTCGATTGTATTATTTTTTTTTTTTTTTGTTTTCGACTCTTTTGTGAATTTTCAACATTTCCTTTCAACTCCTTTTTTTTTCCTCTTTTGTTCCCATCAACCAAATATGCCCAATTATCCAACTTTTCAATTCCCACTCATTCAACCTCATTCACTCCCTTTACTTAATGTTATACACTCGAGTTTAGGGTAACAGATATATCAAGTTCAAGGCTTAAATTTGTGGTTATCAAAAAAATAGGCAATAAGCTCAAATTGGCTAACTAGGAATTTCAACAACGTTAGGTAAGCAAAAGGCTTGAAAGGCTAACAAAGATGGCCTTTAATCACATTCACAAATTGCATTCAACATGTGGCCTTGACAGAGATACCAGAGCAAGTTCTAGAATTCTAACAACATGAATGATACACTCAAATCACAAACAAGACTGCATAAAATAGAAACAGTAAAGGCTAAAAAGCTCACAGGCTTGTAAATATGTAATTCAAAGTATCAAACCATGTTCTTACTATCCACATGCTCAATGTCATCTATTCATTGCTCAATCAACTCATACTCAACATCCACTCCCAACAATACAAATTTTCAATCAACACACAAACATCAAGTTGCATCATGCCCGGTCAACTCACTCTCTAACATCTATGAAAGCAATAAACGTGTTAAAGCCGTAAACGTGCCTCTAATGCAATGCAACCTAGAATTTTCTACATGCAACTATATGAAAAACACACAGAGATGCAAGATTTTTTTTTCCCATCCACACTTTTCATGTATCAAAATACTACCTCTTCCCCAAAGTTGAATGAAATTATAATGTCCGAAAGGGGAAAGGTAGAATTTCAATAAAGAAAAGTGGAGATATACCTGAATGACTGTGGCGGCGGCGGTGGGAAGTGGCCTTGTGAGATGTGCCACATTTGTAATTGTTGTAGCACTTGCCACGTCTCCTCGGACCTCCGATCATAGTCCTCCCGGAATGCCCGAAAATCAGCCCGATGTTGCTGCAAGTCTTCCCTCTGTTGCCGCAACTCCTCCTTTTGATGACGCAAGTCCTCCCCAAATGCATATAGCATGTCATGAAATTCATTGCCTCGTTGGGACTCGCCACCATAAGAAGTTCCGGGATGATCCCCGCTATGTGAGGGTCTGGGGTGATCTCTTCCGTGTGAGGTCCCGGGAATGTCATAACCAATTTGAGGGTGATGAGGTTCCATTCCCATTTCTTGTCTGTTTAACTCTTCTTCTTCTGCCACCATATCCTCTACATCCGGGAAGCCTTCAACTCTGCGCCTCTTCCTTGCATCGATAGCATCCGTAACTCTGTTATGTGCCTCAGAGTTAAGCAGGAAGTTGGTTGTGTCCGCTAAGGTATCTACTGTGGTGTATCTCGGGTTAGGCAGTGGAAATGTGGCACCTCTCTTCTGTAGAAGAACCAACACACCATCTTCATTTGCAATAAATTTCATGTGGTGCAAATACGCCATATTGACCTGAGTGTTGCCCGGTATAGGCTCCAAGCCTCTAAAATCAATGTTGAAATATCGGGCAATAGGGGTAATCAGACCCCCTATAGAAATAGCACCCCCTTCTCGCCTAACTAACTGTTCAACTTGCTCTGCAAAATAGGCGGCTATGTTGTAGGGTGTATTTGTGAGCATACACCATAGTAGATACAACTCCCTAGTAGTCATCCCCCCAATATTTTCTCGTGCAAACACGGAGGATGCAGTCACGCGTTGTATGTACCGGAAAACTAGATTCTGGATCCAAGAGGCTTTGGCAATTCGTGCGGCATATAACATGGGCCTCGTCTGTGGTGTTTCAACAAGCATCCTCCAAAAAGCATACTGATCATATTGGTCTAGCGGGCGGAATCGGGCGGTAGTTGGAACCTCAAAAATAGTGTTCAGTTGGGTAATAGATAGTTATCTACGTATATTACCCAACTAAAAACGTATTTCCAAAGGTTCATATGCTCCTCCTTGTTTGAGCACTTCTACGGTACTCAGGAACTCCAACGTGAATCGTTTAAATGTAGGCCACCTTCGGCTCATGAAATTGGTCCACCCGACCTTTGCGAAAAGACACCAAACGTCATCATGTATCCCCAAAGTTTGGGTACAGTCATCATCGGCGTATCGGGATGGAGATAATTGGCTACCAACCAAGCGATTCCACCGCTCAATGTCGTTTGCGTTTGTCAATACAACCCCATATGCCGCGGGGCTATTCGGGTCCACCTCTTGCGGTGCCTCTTCTCTGTGTGCCACCACGCGAGCACATCTCCTACCTCCTTGGGGGTTCCTTCTGTCAGCCATGATAGAATTGGTACCTGAAATAACCTCTATTAGCATCCCAACAAGATCAATTGCAAGCACATAATGATGAATGTAGGCTTAACAAGTTAAATGGAGTGTAATGACTCTCCTACATCAATTTGACCGATCAAATAACCTCCAAACAATCAACATATATGGCCAATATAGGGAATCATTATCCTTAAGCCCTAACAATCATAGCTCATGCCCAATTCATCAACAATTCATCCAAATATGTCTCAAGTTTACAAGCTCACAAGGTGTTTGATAAATTGCCTTAAAGAAGAACTCATCCAAATCATAGCAAAAATATCAAAGCAAGCACCCAACATGATCCCCAATACATAATTTACAAGAAATTCACAAGAAAAAATGAAGTTCTTACCGAAATTCTCGAAATTTATCACAAAGGGATGAACTTGAAACCCTAGGTGCTTTTTCCCCAAATTCTTCAATCCACACTTGAATGCAATGCAAATTATAGGTCTAATATGATGGGGGAATGGATTTTATGGGAGCATTTAGAAGAGGCCACAAAATTTTCGAGCACTTGGGGGGAAGTGGCAAGAGGGCGTGCGTCTATGTTGTTCTTGAAAAGAAGAAAGCGATGTTGAAAGCGCTCTTATTTTACGTCTGTTCAAAAAGGCGCCGCAGGCGTGCGTCGGCGCGACGGTAACCCGTGCGCCATGCCGTATGAAACATTTCCCCCTTCAGGCACACACGGGCCATGCGCACGCACGGGTAACCCGTGTGTGATGCCGAAGCAAAGGTATCCCCCCTCCCAGGGACGCACGAGTAGTGCCCATGGCACTAGCTACCCGTGCATACCTTTTCAGTAAATTCAAGTATTTTCAAAAAAAAAATTTATTTTTTTTAAAACACACCAAAAATTGAAACCAAATTAAAAAAGAACACACACACAAAAATGAAATCCACACCAACAACTGTTGGGTTGCCTCCCAACAAGCACTATATTTAACGTCTTTAGCTTGACGCCTATTTACGTTCCGTCACGGGTCTCTCAAGGTGATGGAAGTCACCTCCTCTTGGTTACCTCGGTGGAAGTAATGCTTAATGCTCTGGCCATTTACCATGAACGTCTCACCGTCTTTTGTTAGCAATTACACGACTCCGAGAGGATTCAATACTTTCTTTATCATGAATGGCCCCGACCACCTAAATTTGAGTTTTCCAGGGAAAAATTTAAGGCGTGAATTGTACAAGAGGACTGCTTTCCCTAGTAAAAACTCTCATTTCTTGATCATTTTGTCGTGCCATCTTTTGGTTCTTTCTTTGTAAATTTGGGAATTTTCGTAAGCTTCATCCCGAAACTCTTCCATCTCATTTAAATGGAGCAACCTCTCTTCACCGGCCTTTTTAAAATCTAGATTTAGTTTCTTGACCGCCCAAAATGCCTTGTTCTCCAACTCTACCGGCAAGTGGTACGATTTCCCAAAGACAAGTTGATATGGGGATGTGCCCAACAGTGTCTTATACGCAGTCCGGTATGCCCATAGAGCATTATCCAATTTTAACGCCCAATCCTTTCGGTTGATGTTCACCGTCTTCTCAAGGATTTGTTTGATCTCTCGGTTGGCCACTTCTGCTTGCCCATTGGCTTGCGGATGATATGCCAATGCAACTTTATGTTTCACCCCATATTTTTCCAACAAGTTGTTCATCAATTTATTTACAAAATGCGACCCTCCATCACTAATTAAAGCTCTTGGAGCCGAATCGAGTAAATATATTTTTCTTGAGGAACCGCATCACAACAGGCGTCATTTGTTTGTGAAGGAATCGCCTCAACCCAATGGGACACATACTCCACCGCAAGTAGAATATATTGATAACCGAAGATGATGGAAATGGGCCCATAAAATCAATCCCCCACACATCGAACAATTCGACTTCAATTACATTTGTCATTGGCATCTCGTGTCTCCTGGAAATGTTTCCCATCCGACACATGTCACATTGTTGCACATACAAATAACAATCGTTAAATAAAGTGGGCAAGTCAGCCCACTTTGCAATACCTTCGCCGCGTTCGAGTCGGACCAAAATGTCCTCCGGATGGTGAGGAATAACATTGTTGTAAGACTCCTCCCATTCTTCTTGAGTACGCATCTTCTTATGATTTTGTCCGCGCACCTCTTAAAGAGTAGGGGTCGTCCCACATGTAGAACTTGACATCATGTAAGAACTTCTTCTTTTGATATGACAATAGATTTGGAGACAAAACTCCCGCAGCCAAATAGTTGACAAAATCCGCATACCGCGGAAATTTTGCCTCGAGCATGAGTAACCGTTCATCAGGAAATTCCTCCTTTATCAATTCCGTACTTCTTTGCACCCCCTCTTGATTTTCAATTCCAGACAAGTGGTCTGCTACCATATTCTCACATCCCTTCCAATCCCTGATTTCCACATCAAACTCTTGCAATAATAGGATCCACCTAATCAACCTTGGTTTCGCATCCTTCTTATCAAAAAGATATTTGATGGCCGCATGGTTGGTGTGAACAATTGTTTTCGTTCCAATCAAGTATGATCGGAATTTGTCAAAGGTGAAAATAATCGCCAACATCTCCTTCTCGGTGGTGGTGTAATTCTGTTGAGCACTATACAAGGTTCTACTAGCATAGTAGATAGATCTAAACAACGTTTCCCTCTTTTGACCGAGAACAGCCCCTACCGCAAAATCGCTAGCATCACACATCAATTCAAATGGTTGAATCCAATCTGGGGCTACAAGAATAGGTGCGGTCACCAACGCCTTCTTCAAAGTTTCAAATGCCTGCAAACAATCATTGGAAAAATTGAAAGCAACATCTTTTTGTAGCAATTGGCTCAAAGGCTTAGAAATTTTTGAAAAGTCACGGATAAACCTTCTATAGAATCCGGCATGGCCCAAGAAACTCCGAATGGCTTTTTCGTTTGTAGGAGGTGGTAACTTCTCAATCGCTACAATATTTGCCCGATCTACTTCCAAACCTGTAGAAGAGACTCGATGACCAAGTACAATACCATCGCGTACCATAAAATGGCACTTTTCCCAATTGAGTACAAGATTGGTCTCTTCACATCGCTGTAAGACTAAGAAAAGATTGTGAAGACAATTATCAAAAGAGTCACCAAACACAGAGAAATCGTCCATAAACACCTCCATAACATTTTCAATAAGATCGTGAAATATAGCCATCATACAACGTTGGAAAGTTGCAGGTGCATTACATAAGCCAAATGGCATACGGCGAAATGCAAACGTGCCATAAGGACATGTAAATGTCATTTTTTCCTGATCTTCCGGCACAATCATGATTTGATTGTAACCGGAATAACCATCTAAAAAGCAATAATAATCATAACCCGCTAGACGATCCAACATCATATCTATAAAGGGGAGGGAAAAATGATCTTTTCGAGTGGCATCATTTAGTTTTCTATAATCAATGCAAATTTGCCACCCGGTAACAATTCTAGTAGCAATCAATTCTTCATTCTCATTTTTCACGACTGTTACCCCCCTTTCTTCGGCACCACTTGTACCGGACTTACCCACGAACTATCAGATATAGCATATATCATTCAGGCATCTAACCATTTCAACACTTCTTTCCTAACCACATCTTGCATGATAGGGTTTAGTCGTCTTTGGTTTTGCACTGATGGTTTATAAACATCTTCCATCCGAATTTTATGCATTACAATACATGGACTTATGCCTTTTAAATCAGGTATTGACCATCCTAGTGCCGACTTATGTTTTCGTAAAACCCTTAACAATTAATCAAGTTGAGTAGGAGTGAGAAGAGATGATACGATTACCGAATTTGCATTATTCGCCCCAAGAAATGCATATGTAAGGTGTTCGGGTAATTTCTTGAGTTTTGGCGTCGCGTTGTTGTTTGGTCACGCACGGGTTGCGGTGCTCGGTGCACGGGTTGTGCATGATCCCCTGTCTCCAGATATTCCTTCGGCATCAAGCACGGGTTGCCCGTGCTCCGGCACACGGTCCGTGCGCTCTTCAGGGTTCTCAATTCTCACTTCGGCATCACGCCCGGGTTGCCCGTGCGTTGCTGTAGGCTTGACTCCCTTATTTCTGACTTCGCGTTCTCACCTCTTGCACTCCTAGGTAGTTCCTACATATGATCTAAGGAACAAACATAGTCGTACAGATCTTGGTTATCAAAATCAAGCACAACACTCGACATTGAGCACGAGTGGGTTAGACCAAATTCCAAATCATCCGTAGACAATGTATGATCAACATAATCCTCAATGCATGAACTAACTATATCTAAAAAATTACAATTCTCCACTGTATCATGAAATTTCATTGCCTTATATATAGAAAAAAAGACGTGCTCATCATTAACCCGTAAAGTGAGCTCTCCTTTTTGTACGTCTATTAAAGCTTTCCCGGTAGCAAGAAATGGATGTCCAAGTATCAATGGAACATCACGATCTTCTTCCATATCAAGAACCAAGAAATCCACAGGGAATATAAATTTTATCAACTTTTACAAGCACGTCTTCTATAATTCCCTTTGGATATGTAAGTGACCGGTCCGCAAGTTGCAATGTCACCGTGGTTGGCTTCACTTCGCCTAGTCCAAGCTTTTTGAAAATGGACAAAGGCATCAAATTAATACTTGCCCCTAAATCACACAACGCTTTATTAAAAAGTTACCACCAATAGCACAAGGATAGTGAAACTCCTCGGATCTTCAGTTTTGTGGTAGCTTCCTTTGGATTATCGCGCTACATTCTTCCGTCAAATTCACCGTTTCAAAGCTTGTCATCTTCCTCTTTTTTGACATAACATCCTTAAGAAACTTCGCGTGATTTGGCATTTGCTCTAGTGCGTCTGCAAAAGGAATGTTAATGTGCAATTTCTTAAATATATCAAGGAATTTTGCAAATTGATCATCAAGCTTTTTCTTTTGAAATCTTTGAGGGAAGGGAAGAGAGATAGGCAATTTAGATATATTAGAGTTAGACAAAGATTTAAGCTTCTCAACCCCTGTTTGTTCCTCCTCTTGTCTCTCTTTTTCCCCATTGACTTTGACATCATCTTTCA
Organism: Rehmannia glutinosa; assembly: GCA_016081115.2. Lineage (NCBI taxonomy): Eukaryota > Viridiplantae > Streptophyta > Magnoliopsida > Lamiales > Orobanchaceae > Rehmannia > Rehmannia glutinosa. The sequence continues at coordinate 55,133,250 of CM071931.1, read as the reverse complement.
TCACCGACTCAACATCTCCCGACTTGGATGCTTCATCTGAAATTTTCAGATTTTCAGATTTTTCTTTAGGCCACTCATATTCCATACCGCTCCTTAACCGAATAGCCTTGCATTGCTCCTTAGGATTAACTTCCGCGTTACTCGGAAATTGACCCTTTTGATGTTGCCCACCAACAATTGTAGCCAATTGGCCCACTTGAGTTTCAAGATTCTTTATCGAACTCGTCATCTGCGTCATTTCTAGCTCCACCTTATCCATCCTTAAATCTTGCCTTGCGAAGCGACTCCCCGTGTCACTCATGAATGCATTTGATTGATTTATGAACAAGGTGAGTGCATCTTTCAAAGATGATTTGCCTTCCATATTTAGCACCCTCATTTGATGCATTAAATCCTAGCGGTGGTTGCAACACATTCTTTGTATTGGCATAGGAAAAATTTTCATGGTTTCTCAATCCCGGATGGTAGTGTGTTGGGTTTGAATTGTTCCGGAAATTGTTGAAATTCCGGTTATTCACATAATTGACCTTAGAAGAGCTTCACTACCCGTTCTCGTGCTTGCTTCTGGCCCTTTCGTAAAAACACTCAAATGGTTTGTCAATGCCGCCACTTGTGCAGTCAACGCTTTAATCGGGTCTGAATCCGAGATTTCAGCTACTCGTTGTACATTGGATCTCTCAGACGGCCATTGGTAACTGTTCATAGCCATTTCTTCAAGAAGATTTAAGGCGTCTTGTGGAAACCTTGCCAACAATGCTCCTCCCGCTGCGGCATCAACAAGGGCCCTCGTTTGCCCCATTAAACCATTGTAGAAGAAACATAACTGTTGATCCTCCGGAAAGCCGTGTTGTGGACATCTTCTTAACAAATCCCGAAATCTTTCCCAAGCCTCGTACAAAGGCTCGGAGTCAAACTGTCGGAATTGAGTTATCTCACTTTTGAGCTGCAAATGTTTGCTCGGTGGAAAAAATTTAAACAAAAATGTTTGGCTCAAATCGTCCTATGTGCTCACACTTCCTTGTGTCAAAGTACCCAACCAATTCCTCGCCTTATCCCTCAAAGAAAACGGGAATAGGTGCAATCTTATGGCATCATCCGAGACTCCATTCATTTTTATCGTGTTGCATATTTGGATAAAATGTGCAAGGTGAGAATTAGGATCTTGATTCATAAAACCCCCAAACTGGTTTGTTGTACCATGTTTATCGATCTTGGTTTAAGCTCGAAGTTGTTGGCATTTATCGGAATATGAGCAATACCACCGTAATTACAATTCGTTTGAGGTCGAAAGTAATCACGGATAGCTTGCTGTTGAACCGGTATCGGTAACTCGTTGACCCCGTTGTTACCCGGTATTGGTAACTCATTAATCCTATTTATCCCATTGTTACCCCTGTTTTCTTCGTCCAAATCCCCCATTATCGGATTTTGTTGTCTTTCAGCCCATCTAGTAGTAGCACTGATTCTCCTCGCGAAAGCCTCAACTTCCAGTATGAGCGGTATTAATTCTCATCGCCTAGACCGCATGTTCATGCACTACCTGGACCAAACTAAAAGAAACAAGTCAAATAATGTAGAATTAAAGTCAAACCAAAATAAAAAAAAAATAAAAATGTCTAAATTAAGAATAATTCTATCTATCGCAATATTAGCACCAAAAATTATATTAGTCCCCGACAACGGCGCCAAAAACTTGTTCGCCTATATTTTTAGCTCACCGCAAATGTACGGTGTAAGTTATAGAATAGGGTAGCAAGGTCGTATCCACGGAGACTAATAAATTAATATGCTAAATATCAAACTAAGATAGTCTTATTTTTATTTAGACGATCGTAATATGATGATTGTTGTGAGATTAAGACAATTAAGACTACTAAAAACACAAGATTAAGACAATGAGAAAAATAGAAGTACCAAGATGATGAAATGGATTCTCGGGTTAAGGTTTCGATTAATATCCCTCTTGTTGTCCGATTTAATCAAAGTCAAGTTATTATCAATATTCCTATAAAGTATTTTATCCTCCCTCTCGAGATGCATATAAAATGTAGATTAAAATATCTATGCTAGCATCTCTACTCAACATGAGGTATTCAACTCCCAAAAGTTTAAAAGATCAAATATCCTCACAAATATTTACAAACCACTCGATTTATGCAAATATTTGTGTCAAGTACTCAAGATCCAATATTGAAACTCATCTCTCAAATTATGAATCAATATATCAAACATGTTAAACCATTGATCAAGTGATAAAACAAGAATAAGAACAAAGTACTCAAATAGGCTTCAAGACAATAACTTCAACTAAGATTAAAACATTCAACAAGAGTTCATTAATCTACTTCCAAAACCCGGAAATCTAAAGAGTTTAGCTACACATGATGTCTAAACAACTCATAAACAAATTGTTCAAAGCCATGACAACTAAAAATGAAAGATTGAAGCTACAAGAGATGCAAGAAAAACTGAGGAAAGTCGACAATCTCTCGATATATCTCCGTTCCTCAAGTTCCGATGCGACCCGATTGTCTCTTTGATGTCTTCTTCCAAGAATAGAGCTTTGTCTTGTGTGCTAGAGCCAAAAGTGTCAGAATATCCTTGGTGTGCGCCCCAAAAAACCTTTTTATACCCCCTGTCAAGTTTAGGGCAAAATGCTGTAAAAAATTACATTCCAGCGCAGACGCATGGGTCGTGCGCCCCCTGAACGGGCTACCCGTGCGTCATCCCGTAGCAAAGGCCCTGCTTTTCACCAAACACGCACGGGTCGTGCGCCCCAAGCACGGTCTACCCGTGCGTGATGCGTAGGCATCTTAAATTTTTCCAGTGGCGCACGGGTGGTGCGTCGACGCACGGGCTACCCGTGCGCCATGCCGTAGCCTTCAGTTGCCAATGCCCAGGGGCGCACTGGTGGTGCCTAAGGCACGCCCTACCCATGCGTTCCCTGTATTGGCCTTATAAGCTCAACTTCATCTCATTTTGGCTTCCGTTCTCGTACATTCACTCAATTCTTGAAGTTTCCACCTCGCGATGCCGTATTTGTATTCAAATTGCTTCAAATATCATTAAACTCAAAACAAGCAAACGTAATATCTTTTTCACAAAGAGTGAATTTACATTATTTTACATGAGTTTACCATGCTTAATCACCATTTTTATCATAATTATACCTTAATACATGCAAAACTCAATATACACTGTAAAATGCTTAATTAATATACACATATATTTATGTAATCAGTTAAGTAATTGAAGATAACTCATATTTTAAGCATACTCTATTATGTGCATATACATTATGTGATATCAATATATTTTTTAGTGTATATAATTAGTATATGCACAATTGAATTTATTTAAGTTTAGATAAATATATAATAAAGATCGTGAAATAATATAAGATTCAAATAAGAAAAAATCACTCACTTATTCGCATAGGAAAATCTATATTCAATATAATATAATTACAATATTTAGGTGGGTAAAAATATGGGGTTCTACATTCTCCTCTCCTTAAAAGAATTTGACCCCCAAATTTCTTACTAAAATGTTCATGGATAATTCTTAAACCTCAAAATTTTGATGGTAAATTTGTATACCCCAGTCAGTCCACCTTGTAACTAGTCAATAAGTAACCCAAATGTCCATTTGTATACGAAGATTCAAATTTAAAACTTTCGAGCAAGCGAAGAGCTTAATCTTGTAGAATAAGCGATGTGAACGCAACAACCATTGTGCATACAACACAACAAAAATATGTTGTTAATCCAAGACCTTCGCTAGTTCGGTTAAATTGGTGGAAACCTCGACCCGTTGCTTAGCAAAGCAAGAACCTCGGTATGCGAAGACGCCACAAGCAATTATGGATTATTGCCCGGGGGCGTGACAATATCACATAATGTATATGCACATAATAGAGTATGCTTAAGATATGAGTAATCTTCAATTACTTAGCGATTACATAAATATATGTGTATATTATTTAAGCGGACGGGGCACACGATGACGATTCACAACTTAAATACAAGTAAACCAAAAATCTAGACAAATGATGACATAACCCAAATAAAAAACAGAGTCTAAAGCAACGGAATAAACTACAAGTACGGTATAAATTACAAATACATCCCAACAAATCATCCAAATAAGCTTAGAGTCCAGAATTATCCAAATTAACTTACAGTCCAACGAAAAGAAACATAGTACGCCTCGAATCACAACTTAAATGTCAAAGGGTCTTACGCCCTTGGTTACAACTTAAACGGGAAACAGACAAAAAGTCCAACAACAGCAATAAAAGGAAGTAAGTCCAACAGGCGGAGCACGAGAAATCAGTCTGTGGCAGGTTCGGCATCTTCAACGTACTCCTCATCTAGCCGTTAGAAAACAGGAGGGGATGAGACAAAAATTCTCAGTGGATGGGGTGATCGTGTGCAAGTGTGGCGATATATATAGTTAATGCGAGAAAACTGTTGTATGAAAAATGCATGAGTCATGATGCGTGGTTTCACACACAGTTCACAAGCATCGTGATATATATAATTAAAATAATATACTTATACAGTTTTGATGAAATAGTTCGTGATCACACAAGCACTATGTGATTCAAGCAAGACAGGTTGGATTGCGTACGGAATGTAACGCCAATCCATGCAAGACAAGTATTGGTTGCGTACGGATTTGTAGCGCCGGCCAATGCAATACAAGTAGCGGTTGCGTACAGATTTGAAGCGCCAACCAAATGGGTCCGATTAACTCCAGAATCGTGTGGATCAAACAGCGATTCCTTCGTTCTTCCTTGTAACTCCCCGAACAAGATGGTCCAAGACCTATCGCCTTATTGCTCCATAGGCAAAGACAAATCCACAGTAGAGATAGCTAGGCCCAGATTGTCATAAGCATGATTATACCTCAAATACTACGACCCGCTTCCCTTGGACAAACTCCGTCCCTCAGTTGCGAGATTAGGACGATGGGGCCGGAGAGTGGAATAGCAGCCGAGCTGCTCGGTTCCATCCCCGACGTATCCATTCCGACTGTGAGCTCGACACACCAAGTTGACTTGGACAGGAAAATAATTACAAGTACAGGATGTCAACCAGACAGTCGAGTATATTGATTTAGGGAAGCAGTTCAGGAAAAGTTTTCGAAATAGCGTGTGGCATTTATTGGTGTTGGTGGAGTAATTTGGATGAAAATAATTATCGAGAGGATAAGTAATCTTTGATGTCTTGAAGAATTAGGTGGGACATAAGTCCCGTTAAAGATTCGGAACCGCAAGACGAGGAAGTCGCCCCGTGATCACGTATTAGTCAGTCAAGACGATCTGATATGTCAAGGGGTTTTAAGAAAATAAAATATTTTAATTATTATTATAAGTCAGAGGGTCCAGGGCTGTTCTTAAAAAAAAATAATTTGAGTTAGGTCCTTGTTAAAAGAAAATTTACAAATTAGTCCCGTTTTGTAAAAACTAGTACTTTTGGGGTTAGAAATTGAATAAATAAATGTTCCGACCTTGAAAAATTATGAGGTCAGTTCCTAAATTCTCTAAATTGTTCAGAGATTCATGTTTTTTAAAGTTTTGAGGTCGTGTTTTTATAAAATTCTCACATTGGTCCTAAATTTGTTAAAATTGTCATTTCAGGCCCTAAGTTTAAAATATTCGGATCTCACAAACCGGAAGGGCTTTTAATGTGATTCCAGTTATAGAATATCACTAGGGTCAGTGGGATATTGGGACAAAAATAGTTTTAAAAAGAAATAAGTATAGGTCCCTTAACATTTGAAAATCTCATTTTTTGTCCCATTTTAAAATAATTGCCTTTAAGGCTTTTAGGGGTCCAATTGTTATGAAATTTGAACCTTGGGTTCAAAATATCATAAAGTTATAGTTAAATTATTATTTCCAGGTACATGAACTGTATAAATCCTAGAAATTTTATTTGGGTTCTCAAGTTTAATCTTTTACAATTTGGTCCCTGAATTTTTATAAAATTACTTTCCAACCCCTAAACACTTGGATTTTTGGAATACTCTTAAAATATGTTATTTCCAGTCCCTTTAAAGTTAAAATTTCAAATTTTAAATTAGGGGCCTGGTACAGTTTCGAAAATTGCAATTTAGCCCTTAAACTTCTAAAATTTTACAATCTAGTCCTTGGGCTTTTAAGGGTTGATTTTATTTATCTCAAAACTTTTAAAGCTTAAAATGTCCAAATATCATTTTTGAACCTGAGTACAGTCCCAAAATTTGAAAATTACAGAGGGGTCCTTTAATTTTTATTTTCTTGCAATTAAGTCCACCAACTTGCCATTTTTGCATTTTAAGTCCAAAAATTCAAGTTTAATCAATTATGCTCGACTTTTTCAGGTTATAAGTCAAATAAATCATGAATATCAAGAATCACAAACATGCAAATATATCTTAGCCAAGAATTCATCAAATACATCATTAAAATGTGCATGCATGCACCTAAATTGCAATAAATAGCATTTTTGAGCAACACTTGAGAATTTTCACGATTGATACATGAAATCAATATGCAATACATAATATATATCTCTAAAGTTCTCAAGAATAAAATACTACATGCATTTAAGGAAAAACACCTAGAAGTTGTAAAGATTTTTTCACCCACCTTAAAATTGGTAGTTGTGAAATAAAAGGTTAAATTTCACAACTTGATTGAAACTTACTTAGGTCAGCCCCTAAGTCAAGAAATACCAAAAATTAAGAGTTAGAAAATGAGGTTAAAAATTAAGGAGAAGAAGAAAGATGTGAAGAAATTGGTACAAACTACACTTACCTTGTGTAGTAGGCAATCATCTTATGTAGAAGCTTCAAAAAAGTGGTCTCTTGATCACCCTTAAGGAATCATTTAAGGTCAGCCCCTATTTCTCAAAAATGAAAAAGAGGTGTTAAAATTTGAAGAAAATAGAAAGAAGGAGGAAAAATGCACTAGAGTCCAATATCTTACCTTATAGTCCAATTCTTCACAATTCTTCAAAGTCTTTCTAAGATGATCACAATGCTTGCATGTCTCCAAGTAGTCTTCTAAGTGTACCTCCAAAAATCAAAATTGAACTTAAGTTAAGAATGGAAGATGATGAGCTAGAGGATATCAAGATGAATTGATGAACAACATTTCTTACCTTGTGTAGAGGGGGTGTTCGAATTTTTTTGTAAGTAGAAGAGAAATTCTTGAAATTTTTGTTAATTGTTTGAAGATATGAAGAAGATGATGAATATATGTTTAGAGAGATGTCGGAGGATTTTAGAGAGAAGGGAGAGGATTTTGCTTGAAGAGATGAATGTGTTGGTAAATTTTTGGATTTTTTTGTACAATTTGGCCTTGTGGCCGTCCACCATGAGAGAGAGGGGGAGAGGATTTTTTTTGCTTTTGTGTCAAGTCTTCTAAATTGTCTCTTGCATGGAGACAATTAGACTAGTCAAAGTATGGGCAAAGGATGAGTTTGAATGGAATTTGAGAGGAATGAGGGGAATGTTGGAGATAGTGGGGAATGTTGGGAGATTTAATGTTATAAAATTGTGGTATGAGATAATGGGTATAAGGTTTGTATTAATGGTGTAATTATACACAAAATTAATACATAATGTGTATGTGTACAAGAGTTGGATGGTATTTCTACTCCAAAATTATCATCATGGCCGTCCACTAGGGGCATTTGTGGCATTAACATTTTTTTGTCCCAAAATTGATGATAATAGATGAATAATATCAATCTCCAAAATAAATAGTGATTTCCTTGATCACTTATAAGTCTCATGATCACTTATTCTAAATCAAATTCTTAATTCTATAAGGTATAAGTCTCTAAAATAAATAGTCTCTTAAAATTCTAAGGTGACTAATAAATGCACAAATAATAATAATGATCAATCAAGTGATCATTAATGTGAAATAAAATTAATAAATGATCATAATCACAAGAAATAAATGAAATTAAATTAAATGTGAAATATATATATTATTAATATTTATCCTTCAAAGTAACGCGGTAAAATAGTCAAAATAGCACATAGACGATATGTGAAATAAATACACGCTCGAAAAATCGGGGGCTTCACATCCTCCCCTCCTTGAAAGAATTTGGTCCCCAAATTCTCTTCAGAATAGCTCTGGATATTGATTCCTCATGTCCTCTTCCATCTCCCACGTTGCGTCTCCATCTCGGTTGTGGTTCTGCCAAACCACTTTAACCATCAGGATCTCTCTCTTTTGTAGTTGACGTATCTGCCGATCAATGATCCGAATCGGCTTCTCAGTGTAGGACAAGCTCTCCATCAGAGATGGAGTATCATGAGTGATGATATGCTCGGTATCTGGTCGATACTTCTTCAATCTCGAGACGTGGAATACGTCATGCATTCCCATATACTGTGCTGGTAACTCGAGTCGGTAAGCTAATTTCCCGATCCTATGCAAAATCTTGTTAGGTCCAACATATCTCGGACTCAACTTGCCTCCTTTCTTCGGATTGATCAATCCTTTCCGTGGCGAGAGTCTAAGAAATACTTCATCTCCGACTTCAAATTCCAAATCCTTTCTCCTCTTGTCCGCGTAACTCTTCTGGCGGCTCTGAGCCGCGCGGATCCGCTCCTTGATCAGTTTGAGCTTCTCCATGGCCTCCTGAACTAGGTCATCCTTTGGGATCGATGGAGACTTTTGTTTTCCTTTTGGTGTCCATTGGTCATCGATCTCCCAGTGTAGTGGGGATCTACACTTTCGCCCATATAGTGCCTCGTAATGTGCCATCCCAATCATGGCCTGATAGTTGTTATTATAGGCAAACTCGACCAACAGTAAGTGCGAATCCCAACTTCCTTGGAAATCCAATGTGCAGGCTCGCAACATATCTTCCAGGGTTTGAATTGTTCACTCAGACTGTCCATCGGTTTGTGGGTGTGTTGTTGTGCTGAAACTTAGCGAGGTACCTAATTCCTCGTGCAAGCACTTCCAAAATCTAGAGACAAACCTCGGGTCTCGGTCCAATACTATGTCGACTGGTACTCCATGCAGTCGAATGATCTCTCAGATATAAGTCTGTGCGAGTTTGCAAACCGGGGTCGAGTCTTGATGGGTAAGAAGTGTGCAGATTTCGTGAGTTGGTCTACAACTACCCATATAGCATAACGGCCTCCTCTAGTCCTTGGTAGGTCCGTCACGAAGTCCATCGTTATGTGTTCCCATTTCCACTCGGGAATCCTCAACGGCTGCAGTAACCCAGATGGTCGTTGGTGTTCTGCTTTTACTCGTTGACAAGTTAAACATCTCGCAACGAACTCCGCTACCTGGTTCTTCATGTTTACCCACCAAAAATTATGTTTCATGTCCTTATACATCTTGTTTCCTCCAAGATGTATAGTGTACTTCTAGCAATGTGCCTCTGCCAGAATTCTATTTCTCATATGCTCGTCATTCGGTACACAAACTTGATTTCGGAATCTGATAATCCCATCTTTGGGTACCAAATATTCTAGTCTCTCTCTTTTAAGTATCTTCTCTTTCAGCTTTTGAAGAGGTATGTCCTTCTCCTGGGCGATTTTGATTTCATCTAGTAGGTCGGGTTTAACCGAAATGTTAGCACATGTAATCCGAGTATTGGTCCTCGTCGGATTCCAATTGCTCAGTTATTCTAATGATTTCCACTCTCAAATCATTAGTCTGGCTAAACTCGCCTTTCTGCTCAAGGCGTCGGCTACTACGTTAGCCTTCTCGTGTTGGTATTGGATATCAAAGTGATAGTCCTCAATTAACTCCATCCATCTCCATTGCCTCAAATTGAGATCTTTCAGAGAGAATAGATATTTTAGGCTCTTGTGATCTATGAAAACCGTGAATATTGCTCCGTAGAGATAGTGTATTCACTTCTTTAACGCGAATACTATCGTTGCCAATTCCAAGTCATGCATCGGACAATTGGCCTCATATAGTTTGAGTTTCCGTGATGCATAAGTAATGACATTTCATTCCTGCATGAGTACTTCTCATAGTTTTTCTTTTGATGCATCACTGTAAACGACAAAGCTTTATGTTCCCTTCCGAAGGGCTAAGACTGGAGTTGTAGTAAGTCGTTTCTTCAATTCTTGGAAACTAGCCTCGCACTTGTCATTCCACTCTAACTTGACTTGCTTTTGGGTTAGTCGAGTGAGTGGTCCGGCTATCTTGGAGAAATCCTTGATAAATCTTCGATAGTATCCAGCCAATCCTAAGAAACTTCTGATCTCTGTTACTGACTCGGGTTGTTTCCATTCAACCACTTGTTTGTACCTTCGATGGATCTCTGCGATCCTATTTTCTTGGATACTATGTATCCCAAGAATGCAACTTCACTAAGCCAAAATTCATACTTTCGAACTTGGCGACAAACGGTGATGCTCTCGTAGTGTCTCTAAAACGATTTGGATGACGTTTGTGCTCTTTTCTAGACTTAGAGTATACGAGTATGTCATCAATGAATATCACTACGAACTGATCCAAGTAGGGTCGAAAGACCCGATGCATCAAATCCATAAATCTTTGCAGCGTGTTAAATCGGACCAAAAGGCATTACTACAAACTCGTAGTGTCCATATCGGTCGGAATGCGTTTTGAAACGTTTTCTTCACGGACCTTGATTGGTAATATCCTTGTTGTAAATCAAACTTTGAGTACACCGTCTCCTTGAAGCGATCATACGATTCGTCTATTCTCGGTAGGGGATATTTGTTCTTGATGGCCACGCTATTAAGACCGCGATAAGATATACACAGTGTTAATGTGTCATCCTTCTTCTTGACGAACAGTACCGGTGCTCCCCATGGAGACGTACTCGGTCGGATAAATCCCACATCCATCAACTTCTGCAATTGAGTCTTCAACTCTTCCAACTCAATAGGAGCAATTTTGTACGGTGTTCTAGTAATCGGGGTGGTTCCCGGTAATACCTTGATGGTGAACTCGACTTCCCTATCTGGAGGGACAGTTGTGAGTTCTTGTGGAAATACATCTGTGTATTCCGATACTATAGGCACTTGGTGAATTTTTGTCTCAACCTTGGGTTTGTTAATTACAAACGCTAAGTACCCTTGTGCCCCTCTAGTGATCGTCTCCCTCGCTTTGATTGCTGAAATGATTGGGGCAATCTTAACTCATGCCCTTCCCAAAATTTCCACTTCGGGCTTTCCGGGTTCGCATAGCTTAATGGACTTGCGATGGCAGTCCATTTGTGCATGGTGTGTAGATAACCAGTTCATTCCCTATATCACATCGTATTCGGATATATGTAATAAGATCAGATCGGCAAGAAAATTTATCTCATCAATCTTAACTTCGCATTCATTATAGATAATATTTGTTATCTGACTTGCGCCCATAGGGGTTGATACTTCTAGACATATAGGCATATGTTCCATGCATGCATGCAGATTGTGTACAAAATGCGGTGCGACAAATGAATGCGATGATCCAGGGTCAAACAGTATTTTAGCATAGTGGTCAGATACTAGAAGCGTACCTTCCACCACGTTTGTTGCCTCCGGAGCCTCATGCCCGGCTAGTGCAACGCTCAGCGGGCATCTTTGCCCGATTACCCTCGCCATTGCCGCCCTCGGGCCGCACCTATTTGGTTCGGTCATCGTACTTTGGGCAATGCTTTAGTTGGTCCGATTCATCGCCACAAATGCGCAAGCACCTTCCTGTTTGCTGTGATCATTGGCGGTATGCCCTGGTTTTCGCAATGTGAGCACACTGCCCCCGCTTTCCCCGAACCGGTCCTTTTCCTTTATCCGCCCTGTAATCTGGTCCTTCAAACTTAGAAGGCCGCTTAGATGGATCTCCACTGTTTGTCCTTTTGAGATCGTTTGAGGGCCTACTCTGTTGATCTCGCCAATGCGATTGATCCCGACTCAATGCGAAGAGCCGCTTTACCGTGGCCGAGTAGGGGACTCAACAGGCAAAAATTTGTTTTTGAAGTTCTGTTTGACCCCTGGTGAACTTTTACAGCTTATCTTCTTCTGTACTGATTGTCCCCAGAGCGTACTTGGACAATCGATGGAATTCTGACTCATATTGAGCCATTGACATGTTTCCCTGTCTCAGCCTGTGGAATTCATCCCGACATGCTTCCTTTTACCACTTGTGGGATATATTGTTCATTAAACTCAGTCAAGAAATTCTCCCAAGTTCTGGCTACCCTGTTCTGGTCCCATTTCCTTTCGACGGATCTCCACCAGTCCCTAGCTGCCGATTCCAATCGAAATACAATGAGTGTCACCTTCTGCTCGTCAGAGTATTGAAGAGCGTTAAAGATGTTCTCCAGTTTCTCAACCCAATCTTGACTTTCAAATCGCTTTGGCTCTCCCTAAGAAAGTCGGCGGGTCAAACCGCAGAAAGCGTTCTAGAACTCCATCATTCGCCTCTCGGGCTAGTTCAGGTGCACGATGATTGGGCTCTGCTTGCTGCCTCATGAAAACCAAAATCTGTTGTAGGGCCTGTGCAGTTAAATTCTCTCCTACAACTGGTGGAGAAAGTGGTGGAAATTCCGGTGAGGGTATCCTTTCCCTAGGTACATCGGCGGTCCCGCGGGGAACTCGGCGGGGTCTTCCGCGTCCTCTATGTTCTGCCATTCTGTATCTCGAAGTGTTAGTTATAATCCATAATTTAGATGAATATAACGGAAGGATAATGAAGAATAAAGAAAGTCAGTCAAGAGTAAACTAAGTCAAGACAAGTATAACTATGCAATCTCCAAGTATGAAATTTTTAACTCAGTCTAAACATCAATAATACGGTTCTATGCCACTTTGAAATTGATTTCACACTTAATTGGTCAAGTCGCGGTACTACCCAACACACACCGAGGGTCCTATCCTGGGTCAGCTCGGTGTAAGTTTCCATCTTACTAGCCGAGCTCTGATACCACTCTAACGGTCACGCCCTGGGCGGGACGCGACGACGATTCATAACTTAAATACAAGTAAACCAAAAGTCTAGACAAATGATGACATAACCCCAAATGAAAACAGAATCTAAAACAGAGGAATAAACTACAAGTATGGTACAAATTACAAATACATCCCAACAAATCAACCAAATAAGCTTACAGTCAAGAATTATCCAAATTAACTTACGGTCAAAAAGAAACATAGTATGCCTCGAATCACAACTTAAATGTCAAAGGGTCCTATACGCCCTTGGTTACAACTTAAACGGGAAAAGGAAGAAAAGTCCAACAACAAGAATAAAAGGAAGTAAGTCCAATAAGCCGAGCACGGAAAATCGATCAAGTGGTAGGTTCGGCATCTTCAACATACTTCTCATCTAGCCATTAGAAAATAGGAGGGGATGTGATAAAAATTCTCAGTAGATGGGGTGATCGTGTGCAAGTGTGGCGATATATATAGTTAATGCGAGAAAACTGTTGTATGAAATATGCGTGAGTCATGATGCGTGGTTTCACACACAGTTCACAAGCATCGTGATATATATACTTAAAATAATATACTTATACCGTTTTGATGAAACAGTTCGTGATCACACAAGCACTATGTGATTCAAGCAAGACAGGTAGGATTGCGTACGGAATGTAACTCCACTCCATGCAAGACAATTAGTGGTTGCGTACGGATTTATAGCGCCAACCAATGCAATACAAGTAGGGGTTGCGTACGGATTTATAGTGCCGACCAAATGGGTCCGATTAACTCCAGAATCGTGTGGATCAGACAACGATTCCTCTGTTCTTCTTTGTAACTCCCCGAGCAAGATGGTCCAAGACCTGTCACCTTATCGCTCCATAGGCAAAGACAAATCCACAGTAGAGCTAGCTAGGCCCGGATTGTCATAATCATAATTATACCTCAAGTACTACGACCCGCCTCCCTTGGACAAACTTGGTCTCTCAGTTACGGGATTTGGACGATGGGGCTGGAGAGTGGAATAGAAGCCGAGTTGCTCGGTTCCATCCCCGACGTATCCAATCCGACTGTGAGCTCGACACACCAAGTTGACTCTGGCAGGAAAATAATTACAAGTACAGGATGTCAACCAGACAGTCGAGTATATTGATTCAGGGAAGTAGTTCAGGAAAAAATTTCGAAATAGCGTGTGGTATTTATTGGTGTTGGTGGAGTAATTTGGATGAAGATAATTATCGAGAGAATAAGTAATCTTTGATGTCTTGAAGAATTAGGTGGGACATAAGTCCCGTTATAGATTCGAACAAAAGCACGAGGAAGTCGCCCGTGATCGCGTATTAGTCGGTCAAGACGATCCGATATGTAATGGGATTTTAAGAAAATAAAATATTTTAAATAATTACTATAAGTCAGAGGGTCCAGGGTTGTCTTAAAAGAAAATAATTTGAGTTAGGTCTTTGTTAAAAGAAAATTTATAATTAGCCCCGTTTTGTAAAAACCAATACTTTTGGGGTTAAAAATTAAATAAATAAATGTCCCGACCTTGAAAAATTATAAGGTACTATTCCTAAATCCTCTAAATTGTTCAGAGATTCAGGTTTCTTAAAGTTTTGAGGTCGAGTTTTTATAAAATTCTCACATTGGCCCTAAATTTGTTAAAATTGTCATTTCGGGCCTAAGTTTAAAATATTCGGATCTCACAAACCGAAAGGACTTTTAATGTGATTCCAGTTGTAAAATGTCACTAGGGTCAGTGGGATATTGGGACAAAAATAGTTTTAAAAAGAAATATGTATAGGTCCCTTAACATTTGAAAATCTCATTTTTGTCTCATTTTAAAATAATTGCCTTTAAGGCTTTTAGGGGTCAAATTGTTATGAAATTTGAACCTTGGGTTCAAAATATCATAAAGTTATAGTTAAATTAGTATTTCTAGGTACATGGACTGTATAAGTCCTGGAAATTTTATTTGGGTTCTCAAGTTTAATCTTTTACAATTTAGTCCCTCAATTTTTATAAAAGTACTTTCCAAGCCCTAAACACTTGGAATTTTGGAATACTCTTAAAATATGTTATTTACAGTCCCTTAAAAGTTAAAATTTCAAATTTTAAAATAGGTCCTGGTACAGTTTCGAAAATTACAATTTAGCCCTTAAAGTTCTAAAATTTTACAATCTAGTCCTTGGGCTTTTAAGGGTTGATTTTATTTATCTCAAAACTTTTACAACTTTATTAAAATGTCCAAATATCATTTTTGAACCTGAGTATAGTCCTAAAATTCGAAAATTACATAGGAGTCCTTTAAGTTTTATTTTCTTGCAATTAAGTCCACCAACTTGCCATTTTTGCATTTTAAGCCCAAAAATTCAAGTTTAATAAATTATGCTCGACTTTTCCAGGTTATAAGTCAAATAAATCATGAATATCAAGAATCACAAACATGCATTACATCTTATCCAAGAATTCATCAAATACATCATTAAAATGTACATGCATGCACCTAAATTGCAATAAATAGCATTTTTGAGCAACACTTGAGAATTTTCACAATTGATACATGAAATCAACATGCAATACATAATATATATATCTCAAGTGCTCAAGAACAAAATACTACATGCATTTAAGGAAAAACACCTAGAAGTAATTGATTTTTTTAGCACATTTAGTCCCATATGAATCAAAAGTTACATCTTTAGTCCAAAAATTAACGGAAAACATAACTGATTATTAACTCTATTCTCACGAAACCAAAAGTGCATTTCTCCACAAATTAATTAAATAAAAAAATCAATATATGAAAATTTTGAAAAACTGTCTAACAATTCTAAAAATTATTTTAACAAAATTAAAATTATTTGCATTTATTTTAAGAGAGATTTAAAAAATTCAAAAATTATTTTAAAATCTAAAAATTAAAATATATAAAATCTGATAATTTATTTAAAAAAAGTAAAAATAGTAAAAAAAAAATCGAAATTATTTTAAAACTACAAAAAACAAATATGCGAATTGTTAAAATAACTATAAATTGTTTTAAATAATCTGATATTTATTTTAAATATTTAAAAAAATTAATTTCTAAAATAAAAAAACTCAAAACTATTTTCAAAAAGTTATTTTTAAAACTAAAAGATGTTTTTAAAAACTGAAATTTTGTTTAAAAACTAAAAATTTTGTTAAAAATCTAATAATTATTTTTAATATTAAAACATAAAATTAAAAAATCTGAAAAATTGTTTAAATATGAAAATTTGTCTAAAAATCTGAAAAATGGATTAAAAACTGAAAACTATTGGAGACTTTTGAAAAAAAGTGCAAAAACAATCTAATTTTTTTTTAGAAAATCCAAATAGAGTGACAACGTAGAATGTTTTTGCAAAACTTTAAATTATTTTAAAAATCTTAAATTTTTTAGCGGATTTCCAGAGATTTTTAAAAGAATTTTCAAATATTAAAAAGAGTTTTGAGTTTTTTTTTATTTTAGAATTTAAAATATTTTTAAATTTGTTAAATAAATGTCAATTTTTTTAAAACGATTTTTTGTTTTTTTAATTAACAATATTCATTTTGTAATTTTTGGATTTGAAAATAATTTCATTTTCTTTTCTATTTTTAGTTTTTAAACAAATTATTATATTTTTTATATTTTAATATTTGTATTATTCTAACCTAACATGCACTTGTGTTGCTCCGTTAAATTTTTGACGAAGTGGGACTAACGAATTCTTATGGGACATTTTCAAATTTTAAGATTGTGATTTGAATATTCAAGTTGTGGGACTATAATTATAATACCTCAAATCTCATGGGACTAAAATGCAATTTCCTCCCATCCATTGTGATCCCTACTCATTATGCTTAAATAAGACTGTTTTTGTTTTCTTCTAAAAAAAAGACTGTTTTTGTTTTCTTTCTCAAAAAAAAAAAAGACTGTTTTTGTTTTGTTAAGAGTAATAAGACTATTTTTAAAGGTAAGTAAGTTGAAACGGCGAGGACGAGTGCAGGTGCAGCAATATTCCGTCAGTTAACCGTAAAAGTTGTGGACCGTTAACTGCGGTTAGATTCTTCACCGCATTCAATCACGGATCCGTTATTATGGAATGACGGAAATACCCTCACCTTGTCCGAATTTATTTATTATATTCTGTGTGCCATAAATTTAGAGGAAGGGAGAGATTGAGAGAGAGCGTCGGTGGAGAATTCATTATTGGATACAGAAAGAGAAAATAAATTAGAAAAAAAAAAGTTACAGAGAGAGAAAAAGAAATAACAAAGGGGAAGGCCAAAGAATCGCTTCATTCATAAGCCATCAATTAGCTCAACAGCTCTCTCTCCATTCATATAGTTGACTGAATGTTTTGGTTTTTGTAATTAGAGGATAAATTTTGAGAAACAAAACAAATAGTGGGTGTAGTGTGCGAGGAAGAGGCGACGGCCATGGCTGAATTGAGCGGAGATTCCGTTCGCCTCGACGTGGAGACCATTTATCTCGGCGGGAAGGTTGATCTTTAATTTCTTTTTGAAGTTTCCGATTTGTAGTTCATATTGTTTTTTATGATTCTATTATTTGAAATGCTAATTGTTATTTCCCATTTCCGGCCAGTTTCTGTTACTACATTTTTCTGAGTCTATGAAGAGAGCGAGAGTATGAGAGAGTTTCTGAGTCTCCTTTTTAAATAATTTTAGATCTGCTTCATGTTTCTTTGTATTTAATCTGCTATTTGCAGACATGAGCAATGATTTCTTTGTTATTGGGAGACTTTTCTTGTAACCTACTCTGGCTTTTTAATTTCAATTCCCTATTCCCTTTTTTTTTTCCTCTCTTTTTCTTGTTTCTCTTTTGCTTTTCAAATAGGTCTCTTTCAGATTTTCAATGTTGCCCAAAAAAGAATTTAGGTTTCACATTTTTTTAAACTTTTTTGGATTTTTCATTTAATTTTTAATAGTTTTCAGAATCGCCTTGTTGTATGTTCCTTAATATAAATGGAAGAAATTTGATCATGATAGCTGTTTTCTCTAATTTCATCTCTCTCTCTCTCTCTCTCTCTCTATATATATATATATATATATATATATATATATATATATATATATATATCTTACGGGAGAAAACTGAGTAGTCATGCCAGATGGCAATAGCAGCTATCATTGAACTTGTTTGTCTTTTGCTGGAAATTTGATCAATATTCTTTGAAAAATACACCATAATATTACCTGTTTTGCGATACGTTGTCTTTAGAGATTAGGTTCCATTGGTTCTGATGCTATTTCTTGTTTGCTTTGGATTTTTAATGACATTAGTAAAAATTGGTTAATCATCTAGAGCATCTTGTGACACCTGTCACTTTCTTTGTTGAAATAGTTTTATGAATACAGGTTGGCTGTTATGCTATCTTTTCTTTTATTTTTGTCAGTGGTTAGAAGTTTCAATCATTATATTAGCATTTATAATTTTCTGAATTATAATACTTTCTCTTAGTGCCATACTCTTTTGGATGCGGATTTGATTTTTAAAACTTAAATGGTTGGTCACAACAAAAATAACCTTTTTTTTAAAAATTTATTATGCATTAATCGACAGCAATCTGATGTTTTCTTTTGCTTGAAGGATGATTAAACAAAGAAATGCTTGCGACTCTTTTAACTAATCGTTTTCTATTTGGGAGAAAATATACATCATAGCAGTGCCTTTATTACAATTTAGCGAGGTTCATACATTCTGATTATAGACAATTGCTTATTATTGATGTTTATAATTTTCGCTCAGGAGCATACTGTTGTAACTGGGAGCGGCTCTGTATCTGTTATAGTTTATGGAGACCCGGACAAGCCAGCTTTGGTTACTTATCCTGATTTAGCTTTAAATCGTGAGTGCTGAGTTGGCCTTGGTAGTAACTTTTGTTCGTTATGATGTTTGCTTTTACCAATTTTTTTATTATGCCCTTTGTGTATTTTATATTTCGTTTCTCTCCACAGTCGAATAAAAC
Source organism: Rehmannia glutinosa (assembly GCA_016081115.2). Classification (NCBI taxonomy): domain Eukaryota; kingdom Viridiplantae; phylum Streptophyta; class Magnoliopsida; order Lamiales; family Orobanchaceae; genus Rehmannia; species Rehmannia glutinosa. The sequence continues at coordinate 55,114,342 of CM071931.1, read as the reverse complement.
GTCTTGTTTGTGTTTTTCTGCAGATATGTCTTGCTTCCAAGGGTTGTTCTTTTGTCCAGAAGCTGCAGCATTGCTTCTTCACAATTTCTGTGTTTACCATATTAGTCCTCCTGGACATGAGGTTTGTAAATTGGCCTGCTTGTTGAAATTCATCCTTGTTTGTTATTTTCCAACTGTTGTTACATGTTTATACTGATATTGAACAATATAGCTCACAAAAAATTTAAATGGGACTCTGATAAGAGTTCTTGCAGTTGGGAGCTGGTGCAATTTGTGCCGATGATCCTCTGCCTTCTGTCGATGACTTAGCGAATCAAGTTGTTGAAGTGCTCAATTATTTTAGGTAATAATAATAATAGTGAATTGAATCTGCTGCTACCGACTTCTGGTTGACTGCTTCTGTCTTGAATTTGGATTAGGCTTGGAGCTACTATTTCGGATTTTCATTTGAAATCTCTTCCTGATATTGTGATAACTTTGTTCAGGCTTGGTGCAGTTTTGTGCATGGGTGTAATGGCTGGTGCTTACATCCTCTCCTTGTTTGCTGTATGTTATATTCTGTGTATCAGCTATTACTATTATCGTCTAATTTTTAATGTTCATTTATCTTTTTTTTTTTATGAGTGAGAGATTTATGTTGCAGATGAAATATAGGGAGCGGGTTCTTGGTTTGATCCTTGTTTCTCCTTTGTGCAAAGCCCCATCTTGGACAGAATGGCTCTGTAATAAGGTCCCATATAATCTTATGCTTTTCAATCATTATTGTATATAAACATAATTTCTAAAAGATAAATATTGATATAATATGAATTCGGCAGGTGATGTCCAATTTGCTGTATTACTATGGTATGTGTGGTCTGCTGAAAGACTGCCTACTTTACCGGTACTTTAGCAAGGTATTTTAGTTTCTTGAGATTTCTTTTTCATATCGATCTTGCTTGGGATATGTGGATGAGAAAAATTTTCTTTTGATTGTATCAGGAAGTTCGTGGCAGTGCTGAAGTTCCAGAATCAGACATAGTTCAAGCATGCAGAGAAGAGTTAGTGCTTTAATGCATCTCGTTTTCATTTATTGGCCAACCTACTGCTTAATGTATTTTTCTTACAGCAAAATTTTTGCTGACCTCAAAATGTGGTGTTTTTGAATTTCTTGAATTTTTTTCCAGCTGCTGGACGAGAGGCAGAGCATAAATGTGTTGCGTTTCCTTAAAGCAATAGATAGGTATCCAGCTCTGAGAGCAAGTTTCTTCATGGCTTTACCGTTAGCTTATTCCAGAATTTACTTTTTTTTTTTTTTTTTTTTTTTTTTTTGGCCACAATGCACAGGAGACCTGATATCACGGATGGGTTGAAGACGCTGAGATGTCGGACTCTGATATTTGTTGGAGACGATTCTCCTTTTCATTCAGAGGCTCTTCATATGGCTGCTAATTTGGACAGAAGATACAGTGCCTTGGTTGAGGTACGCAACAAGCATATACAAAGATGAATGGTTAAAAACAATTTGCTCATGTGGAATAAGAAAAACGGCAAAACCCTGGAAAAAAATCAAGATGTCTCACTGCTGCTTTTTAAAAAGGAATGCAAAAACACCCTCAAGGCAACCTTTGAGCTGGCATTTGGGGTGAGAGGGGGTGGGGGAGTTGGTGTTGGACTTTTCTCTATAAAATACACTTATATATCCCTATTTACAATACCTATGTTAGAAATGCTTCATAGAGATCAATGGTGTCTGTCTTGCTTGATAGACATCAATGTTCCACATCATATTTGATGAGAAATTAACGATCCATATTAGATGCTATATAAATATGTATCAAACCTAGATAACTAGATAATGTAATAAAGGCATATTTTATAATTCCATATAATTCATATAAATATGTGTAACATTCATTATTATATATGCTTATAATGTTTGTATATAATGCGGGTTGGAGCTTAGGTTTGGGTTTGAAATATTCCGGTATAAATAGGAAGGAAGAATAGAAACAAAGGAATGTTTTTCGACACTAAAACCCACATTTAATTTGATAGGGTGGCAGTGTGCTGCTTTTTTAAAAGCATAAGCAGACATTTCTACCTTTGTTTTTGTTGTATTATGAGAGCTTTATCTGGCTTTGTGTATGATATCTAGAAATGGGAGGAATATTTTGTCCATTCACAAAAAGCAATGCTATGTCTACTTCACTGCATTCACTAATGAATTGTTTTTGGTCGTATTTGTTATCTTAATATAGCATTACATTCAAGCATGTATATCACGTCTAAAATATTTATTCTTCTGAATTCCGATATCTGAATTGCATCTTCTATAATTCTATTACGTGATCATATAAAAGGTCTGATGGAAGAACGTCGTTTACACAGGTACAGGCTTGCGGATCAATGGTGACGGAGGAGCAGCCACATGCTATGTTGGTACCCATGGAATATTTTCTCATGGGGTACGGTCTACACCGACCGAGTCAGTTTAGCGGCAGCCCGAGGAGTCCACTGAGCCCTACTTGTATTGCACCGGAGCTCCTTTCTCCAGAAAGCATGGGATTGAAACTAAAACCAATCAAGACTCGCATCTCGTCACAAAGATAACATTTGATCCATTCATTGTTGCTCTGTAAATTGGAAGTCCATATTTTTTTTTTCATTTTTTTTTTTTTGTTTAAAGGATTGAGGAGGGTAGAAGTCGTTATACATAGAAAAAGCCAATTCTTTATTGAATATATGGGTGGGAGTATTTGGATTATATTCATTCATTTGTAGTCAGTCATGAACTCTATCACTTGATTTGTATGATCTGTAAATGATGTTGAAGGTGACATTTTATGACAACGACGAGCAATAAATAATACAGAGCAATTGAGCTGGTGACTCTTGTTGCTCGATGATCTGTCATCTCTCTGTGTTCCCCATTCTCTTCTGTCATTTCGTTTTGATAAAAATTGAGTTCTTTTTTGTGGGCTTGCGAGCACATGGAGAATCTGATGTATATTTAATAAAATTTTTTGAATTTTTGAGAATTGTTTTATGGAGAGTGAAAAAATAAAGATAAGAATTTTAGCACAAACTAAGCAATTTTAGAAAAATAACAAAATGTAGAAAAGGCAAAACACATAGTTTAGTGAACAGATTTTGATTTTGATAAGATTTGAGGGTAAAAATGTTGAGCAGAAATCAGTTTTATCTTATATAAATTAAAAGGTGGAAAGGATCTACAGTTGGCACATTTGTGAGACCGTTTTTAAAAGTTATTTCGGAATCTATTATTTACTAAATTCTTAAGACGAAAAAAAAAAAATAAAGATAAGAATTGAAGAAAAATAACAAAATGTTAGAAAAGGCAAAACACATGGTTTTATTTTGATGAGATTTGTCGTTTTTATTTAGACAAGGTTGTGTTTTAAAATACCATTTTACTTTATACTGGTAAAACCGCTAAAACCATTTTCAAAACAGTCAAAAAACCCAAATTGCGGTCAAAAAATCGGTTCAAAAATTTTAAATCGGATTTAGCTATTTTTTTATTTTTTTAACTTTTAAAAAAGAAATTATAAACTTAATATTTAACATATTTATGCCATAATTCAAACCAAACAAGAATTCAAATCAATTATTCATTATTTATGTTGATATTCAAATCAATTATTTATATTTTAACTAATTCAAACAAGAATTCTAATCAATCAAAATATTCTCAAATTGGATAAACCTCTATAATATAAGCACATACCATCAATCGAATATTTACATAATAAAAAAATAAGAAATGCAAAAATATATATAACATTATTTTTATATCAATATATTACATTAATATTTTATATAATATAATTAATTTAATCAAAATAAAAAAACCAAAGTTGAAAGAATTAGCAAACTGAAACGCTTAGAAAAATAGGTTTGATCAAATATTTAAAAAAGGTGAGACCATATGGATTAATTTTAGCCATTGATTGAATCATTGAGTGGTTGTGATTAGATGGACAAAAATATAATTAAATAATTAATTTAATCAAAGAAATGGAAATAAAGTAAAATCAGCCTCATTGACAACTAATTCCATAAAAAACGGGTATACAATTGGAAAGAGAATCTGCCATTATCTTCCACAATCTCATAAAATAATGAATACACAATTGGAAAAGAGAATCTGTCATTAAAGCTATGCAACAAAAATCAACTAACTATGCATTGCCTAAAAGCAATCAATGCATCAAAATCAACTAATTATGCATTATTTATAAGCTATTTATGCAATGTAAAAAAAACTAAATATGCAGTAAATTATACTCAACTATGCAATAAGTGTCACAAACTATGCAGCAACAATCAACTAACTATGCACTGTCTAGAAACTATATATGCAGTGTGTACAAACTAAATGTGTAGTATATTATATCCAACTATGCAGTAAATGTCATAAACAATGCAACGAAAAATAAATAACTATGCGTTGTCTACGATCTATATAAGCATCAAAAGAAAACTAATTATGTTTACTCTCAACTATGTCATAAAACATTGCGATAGAAAATAACTAACTATGCATTATCTAAAAGTTGTCTAACCAGCAAAAAACATTAAATATGTTGGATTCCTAAAAAAAAATTTAAAAAACAATGCCCCTAAAATTGCGCTATTAAATAAGACATTAAATAAGACAGTTATAACTTTATAATTATACCCTATATAAAAACGCTAAAACAAAAAATTGCTATATTGTCCTTAATGATAGTCAGTTACAAACTACTTACCAAAAAAATTGGAAAGATCTCATCGATCCAATATTTTCAATCAATGGCTAAGATTAGTCCTTATAGGTCTTACTCTAGAACCCTGTCTCATTTGATCCAATCCCAATAAAGATATATGTATAAATAAATATATATTATAATGATATTGAATCAGTTATTGGGTCGGGTATGAGTAGGATATTCCCACACCTGCCTCCATACCCGAACTCAAAAATCCCCATAGGCACACGCGCAACCATTTATATAATTGGGTCCAGAAAAACTATCCATACTCTCCTTTGTTCGAGTCGGGTATTGGATCTTTCAACGGGTTTGAAGTAAATTGCCATCCTCAATTTACGTATCAATCTCAAGCTACAGAAGTTTTTTTTTTTGGTTCAAATGACCATCATAATAAGTAGATGTATGGGCTTGGTTTTGGATTTTCCAAAAGGTGGGCTACAAGTCTATTGGGTTGGCCCAACTCAATTCCCAACTTTAATAACCCAACTCAATTCCCAACTTTAATAACATTACATATTAACAATTACACGTATAATTCCCAACTTGTGTGGTTCCGAGGATTATTTTTGTCCCAAATGATGAAGTCCTTTTTTTTCTTTTGGGCTGCCGTTTATAATAAAAAAAAATTTTTTTGCTGTGTTCTTCAAGGATCCAGTTGTACCTGTTCTTGAAACTGATGCAATTTTTCCCTTTAGAACTTTTTGAAAAATTGGACTTACCCTCCATTGGATGGCTTCTTTGAGCCTTGGTGGTTTGTGTGGCCTTCCTGGTTGCCCCACTGTGCTCGGACTGACCGTTGTAGTTGTCTTGTGGTTCCCCGCCATCCGGTTTTCCCAAGGCCCTATGTTGGTCTTTTTCTTCTTCTTTCTTTTGAAGCAACCTGGGGTATGTCCCATTTTATGTTGCTTTTTAACTTCCCGATGGGTATTGTTTAATCCTTTACCCACCTTGGCTATCCATCTCTAGGCTGATTCTTTGATGTTTTTAATAGGGTATGCCCTATGTCCATTGTGTAATTTTTCTTGTAGATCTCTCGCCACCCTTATTTGAGCACAAATTAGGAGCATTGGGTCGTGACCGCCCACTCCTTTTTCCGACTCAAATAATTGGTTGGAGATCCTAGTTTGTTTTGAGTTAACCTCGTTGAGGTTTGTTAGTTTTCTTTGTTATCTTGTTCGTTTGAACCTCCTTTTGCCCCCTCCGAGTGTTAATGGGCCCGTCCATTTGACATTAAAATTTGAAATTGGGGTATGCCCCTTTTAATTTGTAATTTTTCACCTTTTTTAATGAAATTTTCACATTTTCATAAAAAAAAAAAAGAAGTAATCTCAAAGACCATTTGAACTTTGATTAAAAAGGTCGACGCATAAATCACAAAAAGATAATAATGTGGTTCAATAGAGTTTTAGCAACTGAAGCAGTCTGAATCTCCCATTTGCGAATATGTTTCATTTGGTACTTCAGTATCCCAAGTAAAATGTTATATTTACATTAATAACATTATCTTGTAGATTTGAGGCAAGAGCTTAAGGACAGGAGGGGTCGCTGGCTCTCTGTCATAAAATTCTTTGAGGGGTCGAACAAATTCATTTTCCAAATTGGTCAATGTAATTGTGACAGTCCAAATTCCACCCCAGTAGCTGGAAAAATCTTTAAGTGGGAACTAGCCTGCAACGCATAAAGCAATGTTAGGAGATCCCTAGGATGATTTTAGGGAGGCCCTTCCGATGCTTAAGTTAGCGACTATAGGAGAGAAAAATCCAGAGCAAATGACAATAATTCAGAGTAATTAATAGAACATTTTTACAAATGAATATGGAGGGACCTTTTATACATGGATGATAGGATGCATGAGTTTAGCGAAATAAAATGTGTCGCTTAGGCTATAGTAGGTCTCACGGGCCGTAAATAGTGAACTGAACCTCATGGGCTGCTCAATAATGGTTTGAACCTAATGGGTAAATTGATAATATTTGGACCCAATAATAAATATTCATGGTGAATAATTAAATAATAACACAATTAAACAAAAGAAATATAATTACGATTTTACCCCAATACAACCTAAGCTACACTAAACACTGTTAAAAAACCCATCCAATACCTTAAAAAGAAAAAAAGAAAAACACTCATCCAAAACGAACAGTCGTCTACTTAAAAAAAATATGAATAGTCGTCAATTACTTTAATTACTCGATTGGTATTAATAATTCTCAAAAGGTTGTATTTGGAAAAGAATGATTTGAATTTGAGGGGAGAATTTAGGCAAAATATTTTAAATATTCCCATTTGATTTCACTACTAAAAGAATAACTTAAAATAAGAGTTCACAATTTTGAATTTTTTTGCATTATGACCTAAACAAGCTTAATGAGTTTTTACAATGAATTCAAGATCTTAAACTTCAATTCCATCAACCCAAATGAAATCCAAATGAAACTTAGTTTTACAATTCATTTGGATTGATGGATTTCAAGATAATGATTTGAAGCAACGAAATCCCTCTTATGGAGATTACTGATCATCAGAAAATTCAGAACAGTTCTTGTTAGGCATCACATGATCATTATGAAACTAAATGGATGAATTTGAGAGAAAAATACCAATTCTATTTTACACAAGAATAGATTTGCAGGGAGATATACAAACTCACAAAAAACTCTTGAAAATTAACTCAATCTCTCAATGATTGAATTTGATCACTCTCAAGGATCTCTCTACTCTCTATGATATTTCACTTACAAGGGATGATTTCCAACTGATGAAATCTGTTCTATTTATAGAGATTGGAGAAGGTATGAATAGTTGAAATCTTCAACCATGAAAAGTTGTTGAATTTTCTTTGTCAAAATCGAGCTGCTATAGGACGGTAGGTGGTGGCTGCTTGCTTTTAGATATTGGCTGAACAAGTTTGAATTGAATTCTTCAATTCTCCCCCTTCAGCCATATCTGGAACAAGCATCCCTGCTATGTCTCTGCATAGCTTAAGCTTTTCTCGTGTAACCACCTTCATCAACATGTCTGCAGGATTCTCTTTTGTGTGTATTTTAACGAGTTTCAACTATTGTCATTCTATTGTCTCGCGTATCCAATGATATCTAATGTCAATATGTTTTGTTCAGGAATGGTACATGGAGTTCTTGCTCAAATCCCAAGCACTCTGACTGTCACAATGTACCTTGTAATCCTTTTGCTTGATTCCAAGTTCTTGGAGATAACGCTTTAGCCACAACATTTCTTTACCAGCTTCAGCGGCAGCAATATAATTTGCTTATGTTGTGGATAAAGCAACACACTTCTGCAGTCTTTACTGCCATGAAACAGCTCCACCTGCGAAAGTGTAGAGAAATCATGAAGTTGATTTTCTATTGTCAAGATCTCCTGCCATATCTGCATCTGTATAGCCCTCCAAGACTGGATCAGCTCCCCCGTAGCAAAGACATATTTTGACGTACCCTTCAAGTATTTGAGAATCCATTTCACTGCCTCCCAATGCTCTTTTCTGGGGTTAGAGAGAAAACGACTCACTGTTCCCACTGCGTGAGCAATATCTGGTCTTGTACACACCATTGCATACATTAAACTTTCAACTGCTGAAGAATATTGTACCGATGACATTCCCCGATCTCTTCCTTGGATGAGGGGCATGAACTCTTGCTCAACTTGAAGTGGTTAGCTAGTGGAATTGTTGGTTTGGCGTTGGTCATATTGAACCACCAAGCACTCGTTCAATATACTTTCGAGAGATAGCCATAACCTCCGACTATTTCTGTCTTGAACTATCTGCATTCCCAAAATCTGTTGAGTCGATCCTAAATCTTTCATGTCAAAGGACTTTGAAAGTTCTTTCTTTAGCTGGCTAATCTTCGTTGTGTCCTTTCCCATGATCAGAATATTGTCTACGTATAGTAGAAGAGCAACAAAATTTCTATCTGAAACTTTTGAATATAAACACACTCATCTGCATTAGTCTTCTTGTAGCCTTGTCTCACCATACACAAGTCAAATTTCGTGTACCATTGCATTGGTTCCTGCTTCAGACCGTACAAGCTCTTCTTGAGCTTGCAAATGAGATTATCACCTAAAATCTCAAAACCTTCTTGTAGCCTTGACTCACCAAACATGATTCCCTTTTTCTGCTGGAATCCCTTGACTACCAACCGAGCTTTGTGTTTCACCACTTTTCCGCTGCCATCTTTCTTCAGCTTGAACACACATTTGTTTCTTAGTGACTTTTTCCCTTTTTAAAGTTCTATGATCTCTTAAGTGTGATTCTTCTGCAGAGATTCCATTTTATCCTGCATTGCTTGCAGCCATTTCTCTTTGTCCTTATGAGATACTGCTTCTTGGAAACTCTTCGGTTCTCCATCTTCAGTAAGTAGAAGGTAATCGGATTCTGAATATCTTCTAGATGGAATTCGTCCTCGTTCAGACCTACGAACTTCTGGAACAGTCTGAGGAGATTCACCATCATCTTGGTTTTCTGATGGTACATGAACATTTGGTAGAGCACGTTGTGGCTCCCCCTGCTCAATACCTTCTTCTACCTCCTCATATTCTGCTTCTGGTATATCTTCTAGCACTACGTTGCCATCTCTCACGAACGGTTCTGGTGCTGCATCTGAGATTTGAGCACCAATATTTGACTTTTGAGACATTTTGGGATTTTCAATGTCTTCTATTGTGTTACTTTCATGGAACACTACGTCCCTACTTCCGATCACCTTATTCTCCTTTGGATCCCATAACCTGTATCCAAATTCTTCATCTCCATAGCCAATGAAAATGCATAGAGTGGTCCTTGCATCAAGCTTCTGTCTGAGCTCTTTGGATACATGTGCATATTCTAAACATCCAAATACTCACAAGTATGATGGATCCTTCCTGCACTACGTTTCCTAACTTCAAAATTTCGGTATTGATGGTGATATGTTGATCGTAGCAAGCAACTCGATCGCTTTCTCCCTGAACGGCTTTGGCGACTTAGCCCATACCGAGCATGCTCCGAACACGTTCCATGATTGTCTGGTTCATTCTTTCGCTACACTATTATGTTGAGGGTGCGTGGGATCGTCTTCTCATGTCAAATGACATATGTTTTTCAATAGGCATTGAACACTTTAGAAGTGTATTCGCCTCCATTATCTGATCAAAGATACTTCAGCATTTTTCCCATTTCACGTTCTACCATGACATGAAACAATTTGAAATATTCAAACACCTGAGGAAATACACCCACAACTTTCGAGAAGCATCATCTATAAATGTCAGAAAATATCTGTTACCGCCTAGTGATTCAACCTCCAGGGGACCGCAAATATCAGAGTGCACCAAACTGAGCAACTCTGATCTTCTCGTTAAAGAGAACTAAACGAGACTCTTTGTTGCTTACCAAATAGACAATGATTGCAAGGATCCAGTGCAGCGTCCTTGTCAACATTGATAAGCTCCTTCTTTATCAGGGTAGACAACCCTTTCTCACTCATGTGACCGAGTCTCCGGTGCCACAAATTTTGAGAAGCCTCTTTCAAAGAACGTTGAGGTCGTCGTACATATTTTCACATGAGTCTTGTACAACGTGCCACAAATGTGTCCTCGAGCAACTATCATAGTGCCTTTTGACAACTTCCATGTGCCTTTGGTGAAATGATTATCATAGCCTTGTTTGTCAAGGGCAATCCCTGAAAGTAGATTCAGCCGAAGATCAGGCACATGTCTGACATCCTTCAAAGTGATTGTACTCCCGACCCTTGTCTTTATCTGTATATCACCAATTCTTACAATTCCAGAGGAACTAGAATTTCCCATCTTCACTGCTCCAAAGTCGCCAGCTTTGTATGTTGTGAAGTAGTCCTTATGAGGAGTTACGTGGTAGGATCTTTGCAAAGATCTACCACCCACTCTGTATCTTCTCTTGAGATGTGAAGGCATGTCTCAGCATGGGTTGAACAGAGCGCTTCATCTCCAGGAATGATGGCTAGCATTTCTCCACCCTTATTCTTCTTTTAGGAACTGCTCTGACCTTGCTCCTCTAGCCATTTATAGCAGTTCTTCTTAATATGACCCTCTATTCCACAGTGATGGCATTTATAAGTTGGTTTTCTGCCATCAGTGGATCTTCCCCTACTTTTGTTTCTGCCTTTCCCTTTGCCTCTACTAATTCGCTGTTGCTTCCCGTGTTGTCTCCCTCGATTTTCCATCACAAGGGCATGGGTCTGATCTGTGCCCATGTCTTTTCTTCTGGCCTCCTCATTGAATAGGGCATCCTTAACCATAGACATGGTAAGTTTGCTTTATGGGGCCGAATTATTGAGAGAAACAACTAGCTTTTCCCAGCTATCGGGAAGTGAACTAAGAAGTAGGAGAGCTTGAATTTCATCTCCAAGTGGCATCCTACAGACGGTCGACAACTGAAGTTCTATTTTTCAGCTTCATGTTGACTAAGCGCCTCATCAACAGGGCCTTATTCCGAGCAGTCTTGGCTTGGTACATGTTCTCCAGCTTCTGCCAGAGGACATATGCATCCGTCTCCTGTGCGACATGGTGAAAGATACTATAGTATAGGGACCAAGCTGAAATACCAAGAAGTTTAGGGGCCAACCTATAATTTCTGAAAGATCAGGGACCGTAATGAAATTTCAGAAAATCTGGGGATCAAAATAAAATTTTCAAAAAATTGAGGGGTCAAAAAATGAAAAATATAAAACTCAGGGACTGGTTTGTAATTTACAGAAAGTTATCTGTAGAATTCACTGTTCATTATCTTCTCCATAATTCCGGCAGCTCGTACGGCTTCGTCCAACATTCGTTTTTCGATCCAAAAATACATATAGACTCGTATCAACGAGATGAATCTAATGGACTGATTAAAATTGAGTTTCGACAAATTTTCTAAAACTCAAAATTTCCAGACCTTTGTAAATTCCGTCGAGCACTCTGACGAGGCTCTGATACCACTTGTTATGTATCACATGATCATTATGAAACTAAATGGATGAATTTGAGAGAAAAATATCAATTCTATTTCACACAAGAATAGATTTACAGAGAGATGTACAAACTCACAAAAAACTCTCAAAAACTCACTCAATCTCTCAAGGATTGAATTTGATCACTCTCAAGGATCTCTCTACTCTTTGTGATATTTCACTTACAAGGGATGATTTCCAACTGATGAAATCTGTTCTATTTATAGAGGTGGGAGAAGGTGTGAATGGTTGAAATCTTCAACCATGAAAAGCTGTTGAATCTTCTTTGTCAAAATTGAGCTGCTATAGGGCGGTAGGTGGTGGCGGCTTGCTTTTAGATATTGGTTGAACAAGTTTGAATTGAATTCTTCAGTTTTGTTATGGTGACCACGGATGAGAAGGGACCTCTTACGGCGAAAAAGAAATCCGTGATAATAAAGAAGCTGACGGCGATGAATTCCTCGTCTTGGAATCCGCCGTCTTATCCACATCCCTTAAGAAGATTCTGGAAGAAAAAGAAGATCGTCTTATCCATCTTTCGGACATTGACAACAAGACTCTAGCAATGGTCATCGCCTACCTCAGCACGCACGCCGACGATGGCTTGTCCGATGACCTAAAGAGGAGTTTCGACCAAGAGTTTGTTTCAGGGAAGGAGTTTGATGTCCTTAAATACCTCGTTTGCCACGGACACGTTACAAGTAACATGTTTATGTTATCTCGTGGCGAAGAAAATGGCTGATATCATGAAGAATAAATTGGTGGAATGGGTGAGGAGAGAGTTCGACATTCAAAACGACTATACTCTTGAAGCAGAGGCGGAGATCAGGCGCTTAGACACTGGGCTTGGGATGATCGTCAACTAGAAGATGATTGATATTTCATGGGCTGATAGATGTTTTTTTATATTTATTTATTAATCAAGTTTTTTTATTTAGGGATATATATTTTTTCGTGGTGTGAGGTTTTTTTTCCCTTTTATTTTTGAGTTTTTCTATTCTTTTTGTTGTTCGTGGATATTTCTTTTGGCCTTAGTTATGAATATTATTACTCTGTCAATATTTTATGACCATTAAAAAAAACTAATGATTTGAAGGAAATCGAATAGTGGTCTAGTGGCCCAGACCCAGACCATTTGGATTGATGTATTACAGTTCATTAATATCCTCAAACCTAGACATCAGCTTCGAATCTTATAACCTTCCTCTCCCATGATATGTACTACAAAAAAAAAAGCTAATGATTTGAAATCCATTTAGCTACTTGTTTGGATATCCTTTTTTTTTTAAAGAACTAGTTTGGATAATTTCATTATATAATGAACTTGAAATCATTGAGTTCTTATTTAAAATTATTTTTGAATTATTTTGATGGATTTCAAAATCATCTATAGTATCATTTGAAATATTTTCGCAATCTCATTGACATACAAGCATTCAACTAAAATGGTTATCTAATCAAAGTAACTCGATTTAATAGACGAATCACTGAGCACAGTATCACAATCTTCCAATCCAGGGTCCTCAATTATCACTCACAAATGCAGAATCCACAAGTGAATCACCAAAACAAGAACAAAATATCATAACACAAGAGTAAAATGCGATCATATAACATAATCTGACCATTCGGATATAAAAGAAGTATGATCCATGGACTCCCCTGGAACATCCTCATGCATTCTTGGCTGCTCTTTCCCACCAACCAATCTCGCCGGATTCCCCACAGCCGTCGTTCTTGGCGGTACGTCCTTCATAACGAGCGACCCCGCTCCAATCTTGGCTCCATCTCCGATTCTCACGTTCCCTAATATTGTCGCTCCAGCGCCAATCAACACTCCATCGCCAATCTTGGGGTGGCGGTCACCAACGGACTTTCCTGTTCCACCTAATGTCACGTGGTGGAGAATCGAAACGTTGTTTCCTATTACGGCCGTCTCGCCAACCACCACTCCGGTTGCGTGATCGAAAAGAACGCCTTTGCCGATTGTGGCAGCTGGGTGGATATCGACATTAAAGACGTCTGAGATGCGCGATTGAAGGGCGAGTGCTAAAGGCTTTCGAGACTGAGTCCAGAGCTTATGAGCCACTCGGTAAGCCTGATCAAAGTACATTTATGACAAGTTGATGCATATCGTAACGGAGTTAAATTCAAGAGAAACGGTTTCAACCCATCTTACAAATCAAAACAAGTTAGATCCAAATTTAAATTGGTTAGCTAATATAGGTTATTTTAGGATCCGTCTCGTGAAATTAAATCCGTGAAACCATTTCATACGAGTTTTTGTCATGAAAAGCTTGAGGACAATAAATATTTAAGCATTTACAAACTTCAATACTCTTTTTTTCTCAATCAGTTTTAGTAGAAATTAAACAGAATTATAAAGAAGTGATTTAAGAAGGACATTGTACTGTGTACTGAAGGGGACACAGTTCATACCTTTTTCTTATAAAGAAAAGCTTCATAGCTATGGCTGCAAGACACCTACAACAGTCCAATAAGTTACGAAAAATCCTTGATCCCCACATTCTATTCTAAGAAAAATATATGGGTTTGAATCCTAGTTTTTCTTTTTACATCATAGATAAATACTAAATGTTGAAAATATTTCTTCAAATAAATATTTAATTATAGATCACATAACTTAATGTCTATGTATTTAAATATAAGATGAAAAATAGCCCACAAGTATTTCAAAGAAAATCACTAACAAGGAAATTATCCAAATTCACTAATATCCGTTTGAGTTTGATTCGTTAAAATCAATTTTGATTACAATTTGTGTTCATCACTAAAATTGAACTTACGAATTAACACAAAAAAATATCTATTAAAAAAAACAGAGATATATATATACAGACACACACAGACACATATACCTGGCAGGCGAGAAATCCCTTATAATTCAAAAGACAATGGGAGAAGGAAAGGCAGGCGGGATCACGAAAACGGGCGGCGCGTAGGTCAGCGACGGTGGCGGAGCGGAGATTGGAGTCGGTGGAGAAGATGTTAAGGAAGAGATCATAGAGTGTGGTGGACAGCTGCGTAGAGGAGCATAGCTTGTTGCCCAGGTGGAACGAAAGAGACCGCTCCAATGAAGAGTGAGATAGGATGGTGGAGTACATGTAGCTGGCTAACGCCGGCTCGGCTTCGGCGTCGCGCCGAGCCTCGGCTTTGATCTGGGCCCACACCCATTTCTCCTCTTCCTCCGCCCCCGGCGCTGGAGGTAGCGGTGGAGGGTGGCAGAATTCTCCCGTTGGCATTGGAGTATACGTATGGTTTTCGCCTTTTCGGTGTTTGAATTAACTTTATACAGGTTGAAAATTTATGATGGAATCTATTGCATTTGATTGTACAAAGTAAATACAATATAATTAGCATAATGCTTATTATGATTTCTTTCCCATAACAACTAATAATTGGTAATTCCTTCAAAAAATGAAAAAGAAAACTAATAATTGGTAATAATTAGGGGGAAAAAAGGAAAAAAGGTCAAGATGAAATCAATCATAAAATTAATGAATTATTTTTATTATGTGATTAGTTTTATTCTTGAAAAAAAATGATATTCATGAGAAAGAAATAACTTAATTAAATGCTTTCAAATTGGATTTGAATTAGCGAGTGCTTAAAAATCAATGGCGTACTGGTGGGGCAAACGATTTACTCCACGACGAAAGACTGATCTATGCTACTTGCTTCGTTTGAATGCTTGCAAAACAACCGTACGTCAGAAGAAAGCCAAAGGATTTTTCCGGTGTACACTCTGCGATACTCAAGTCAGAACAAGCCTTTAAAGAGAAAAAAATAAGTAATTCAAGTGTAGTGATAATTAAAGTTTAACCCTAAACATACCTTGAAGTTGAGTATTTAGATGTTTTTGAATTAGGGTTTTTGAGAAATCTGGGGTTTGTTAAGGGAATCAATGGCCTTGTATAGTTATGCTTCCATGAACCATTTCCAGTTTCTAGTGTTGGAAATAGAATTTTGAGAATTTATTGATTTTCGTGTGAAAACTGAAATTATGTTTGGATGAGAGAATGAAAATGAGTTTTATATAGGTTTAAAAATGAGATTATGTTTGGTTGAGTAGTTTTGAAATAGTATTTTATGTATATAATAATTTGAAAAGTTGATAGTTGTTGAATTTTTTAATTGTATATATAATATTATATTTGGAAGATTATAGGTTAGTGGGTCCCATTAAACAGGGGCGGACCTACCTTAGTAGGGAGGGGGGCCCTGGCCCCCCCCAATATTTTTATTTTTTTATTTTTATATGTAATTTTTGTGATTAATTCTATTTGGCCCCTCTTATTTTTTCTGTAAAATGAAAAAGTACGTCAATTTTGTGTTGTAATTATGTATTTTGGGATATTTAACGAAGAATATTGACATTGTATTCGATACAAATCGTGTTGTAGAAATTGGCCTAGCGGTCACTTTGCTAAAATCGGTGCAAAAAATCGTGTTGGCTAAAAATCGCCTTACGGTCAAATAATCCGGTCCCAGGTACTTGACATGCGGTCAAAAATCGGTTCTAAAGCGTCCGCCAGAGGGTCTAGCCGCAAAAATCGCCCCCTCGATATCAAATCACAGTTCCGCCGCCATTAAATATATATAATTAAAAAATAGTAATATTTTAAGTAGATAGAGTTGGTAATGGAGGGTCCCACATGTATAATTGGATGAAAAGGTAAGAAAGTGATTGATGAGTGATATAGGGTATAATATAGAGTTGAAAATTGAAAATATAGGTTTGAGATGTTGTTTTATGTGAAAATTAGAAAATGAAAATGATGATTTCCATTGGAAATTTAGAAACAAACATGATTTCATTTCTATGAATAGTTGGAAATTGAAAATTGGCCCTTGGAAACATAAACAAACAAGGCCTAGGATTTCCATAAAATAAATGTGTCAACTTATCCATTTGAGCTCGAGTTACGGTTTTTCTATCTGAGTCTCGAACTTATATAATAGCAAACACTTCCTCGATGTAGGAACACTAATTTAATTGCTTCAGCATTGACAGTAGTCCTCGGGATATCCTCTTTTCCTAACTCATTTAACTATATGCCAACACGATCTCTTTAACCGCCACGATGTCTGAGCATTGACTTAGATTAATCATCTTCTTGACTTTCAGGTCTGGATCATTCATCTTGAGGAGAGGGAACAATTCGACATTTTTGTGGCCGACCAGCTCGGCTTAGTTTAGTCTTTATTGCGTATGATTAGTCTTTTTTTTGTTGTCGAATAATTAAGATGTTTCGATTCAGTTTAGTGCAATTAGTATTTGTTTGTTTTTAATATTATCAATAATACATGTAACTGTATAATAAGATACACAAAAACTTATATGAGACCGTCTCACGGATCTACATCTGTGCGACGGAGCCCCAAACCCGCTTACCGCGTCCTCTACCCACAACCCGCTGAAATTACCCCATTACCCAAATCATCGTTATTTCTCTCTGTTCTTTCTTCTCTCTCTTCAGACGTTTCATGGCGATTTTTCTCCTTTCTTTTTCTTGTTTTTCTTTGCGATTTTTGGGCATTTCTCTTCCTCTTTTTCATAGTGGTTCCAAGTTTGGCCTCCCTTCGACCAAGAATCAGGTACTTCTTAAATTTTTCTGCAGTTTTTTTCTTTCGTTTCTTTGGTTCTCTTTGAATTTAGGTATTTTCGAATTTTTTTTCTTCAGATTTTGCTTGAAAATATATGTTAGGGTTTAAAATTGAGCATTTATTTTCAGGTTTCTGTAGTCAGTATGTGAAGTAACATTGTGTTTTGATGTTTTGATGTTTCTGTATTTTTACATGACTAGTATCAATTTTGCCCTTAAAAGTATTACTTTTGGTCGTAAAAGTATCAGTTGTTGTAAACAAAGTATTGCATGCGTTTTATTATTGTTCTGTTTGGTTCTTGAGTTCAAATAATTCAAAAGTATCACCTTTTACATACAAAGTATCACTTTTTGTATAAAAGGTATTATAAGTTTTTTCCCAATTTTAATTCTATCACTCTTCCATATGTTTTTGCAGTGAAGTATAATGGCTCAAGAATCAGCAATCGTTCCTGTTATTGGGAAACGAAAATGATGGTATTATAAAGTGAAAGCGCGAAAGTCTATAGAAGATGAGAG
The DNA here is from genome assembly GCA_016081115.2 of Rehmannia glutinosa. Taxonomy (NCBI): domain Eukaryota; kingdom Viridiplantae; phylum Streptophyta; class Magnoliopsida; order Lamiales; family Orobanchaceae; genus Rehmannia; species Rehmannia glutinosa. The sequence continues at coordinate 55,096,471 of CM071931.1, read as the reverse complement.
ATTAATGTGCAGTGTTTATTTTTGGGTATTCATGTGGTGCATCCTTCTTGTAAAGATATTTGTGGAGGTATTTGTAATGATACTTTGATAGTTTTTGTAATGAGAATGAGTGTATGAAAAAAAAAAGATGCATTGTGTAGTTTTTGTAGGTTGTGTGGATGGTACAAGTGTATATGGGAAAACATGTATACTTTTTGTTAACCTGAACAACTACATGTGAAAAGTATCATTTTTTTACTTAAGAGTATACCTTTTTGTGCTTAAAGTATCACTTTTCACTAACAAAGTATCACACGAATCTTGTGGTAGTTTTTGGTAATATTATTTGATTTTTCTGTAATTGGGACAAATGTCTCTCAAGAAAGATACATAGTGTGGTTTGTGTAGATGAGTATAAGTTTATATGGGAAATGATATTTTTTGTATATTTTTTGTTATGTGAACAACTGCAGGTAAAAAGTATTATTTTTACTTAAAAGTATCATTTTTTGAGCTTAAAGTATCACTTTTTACTAACAAAGTTTCACACAAATCTTGTGGTAGTTTTTAGTAATATTACTTGATTTTTTCTATAATGGGGACAAGTTTCTCTCAAAAAAGAAATTTAGTGTATTTTGTGTAGATGAATACAAGTTTATATGGAAAATGATACTTGTGTATAATTTTTATTATGTGAAACAACTGCAGGTGAAAAGTATATTTTTTAACTTAAAGGTATCACTTTTTGCGGTTAAAGTATAACTTTTTACAAACAAAGTATCACACGAATCTTGTGGCAATTTTTGTAACTATTACTTGATTTTTTTTCAGAATGGGGACAAGCTGCAGTGAAAAGTATCACTTTTTTACTTTAACAGTATCAATTTTTATGCTTAAAGTATCATTTTTTACTAATAAAGTATCACACGAATTTGGCCCAAAACTTCATTCACTAATTACAGAAGTATCAATTTAAAAAAATACAAAACAATAATATCAATGTAATACAAAAGTATTCAAACAATTATTAAAATAATTGAGGATTAGGGTTGACCATTGTCAAGCTCTTTACGATTATCCATTTTTTGGTGTCAGATCAAGCTTTGATATTGTAAACAAGCGTGAGTTCCCGAGAAGTCAGCTCCGAATATGTTTTTTTTCCGACTGCTACATGCGCATTTGAGAATTAGCTACTGCAGCGGGTTTATTTTTTGGGTTGGAGCAACGATGCTGAGCGAGAGAGATTGAGGGGTTGGAGCGTCGATACTGAGCAGGAGAGATGGAGAGAAATAATCAGCTGAGCGTTTTATCTGTCTTGGGCTGCAATTCATGTTTGGCTTCTGGGCCTTTTTCTCCAGCGGGTTGGGTGGGCAGTGGGCTTTCAGCTATTTGGGTAAAGTGGCGGGTTGGTATTTGGAGCTCCATCTCACGGATCTAGATTCGTGAGACGGTCTCACAAGAGACCTCCCAAATAAGATATTATTTGATGATAATACCAAAATAAAAATAAAATGTAAATTGCACTTAAATCGAACTGATTTCCGTGAGATGTGCTTGGATTGGATGTCCTGCCATATAGATGGTTGTAGGTATGTGATAGGAAAATTGCAAAAATAGTCCCACAAGTTATAGCTATTCGCATTTAAGTCTCATAAATTTTGAAGTTTCCGTCTAGGTCCTATATGTTTGTGGCCTTTTCGTATTTTGGTCCCATAAGTTTTAGTATAATGCAATTTTAGTTCTACAAGTTCCCAATAGTTACAATTTTGGTCCCCAAGGCCACTTTATACTCTCATAATGCCCAAACTACCCTTATTTGTTCAAATGACTTATTTGGCTAAGTCTTGGCTCAAAAATCGTATAGGGACTGGGTATTTTCGTAACAAATAATTGCGAAACTTCACAATTATAAGCCTTAGACTTCCATCTATACTCGATGAATAACTTAATATACTCGTCTACATGACAAATGTCATATAACTTGAGGCAATAGAGAACTTGTTTATATCTTTTTCTCCTATTTCATTCCCACAATATAGCTTGTGCCGATAAAATTGGTTTTGCATAATTCTGCCATATTATCGACTATAAAGATTTCTCTATTTTTAAAATCAGGATTTGGATTTAACATCAATCCATACGAGTTAGAGCTGGCAATGGGTCGAGATGGGATGGCCCAATCCGAGCCCATCGCGCTTTGAAAAAAAAAAAAAAAAAACCAGGTTGGTGTTTGATACATGTTTTTATCTTAATTTTGATGATTTGATTTTGTCACCAAAACAATGTCTTTAAAGGTTGTCCAAATACTCCTAAATGATTTAAAATGGTTTTAATATTTTCCGGAGTATTTCCTCAAGTTTATTTTTGATAATATTGGACAACACTTTTAATGATTTTATGTCAATGAGTTTTTACGTCTAAACAAGGTTCCTAAATGTTGTCTAAATACTCCCGATTGGTTTAAAATGTTTTTACTAAATTTTCGGAGTATTTCTTGAGTTTTATTTTTGACAAAAATTGGACAACATTTTGTCTCAAGATCGATCGGTCGCCGTATAGGGCAACCCATCAAGATGAATTTGGAAACAAAAATGAGACGGATAGGAAAATGGCGGTCGACGGTCGACCAGGGTGTCGAGTGGACGTCGACCGGCCGACCAGGGTGTCGGCCGGTGATGCGTCGACCGGCCGACCACTGTCGACCGTGCACTGGGAGCCTAAGGATGAAACAGAACTCCCTGTTTTGATTTTTGGTCTTGGCCGACCGGTTGTAGGAGCGTCGACCGGTCGAGGTAGACATCGACCGGTCACCCTGTGTTTTTTTTGCTGTGCAATCTTCAAACGTCTATTTCTGTGCGATCGGTCGCCCTATCTTTTGACAGCAAATTTCTGACCGTTTGACAATGAGACAAACTTTCCTTAAATTGTGGGATTGATTTCTAACACTATATTCTTGATTTTAATTGTATTTTTCTGTAGATTTTCAATCCCCAAGAGGAGCCTATGCTTGATCAATCATCTCCTATAAATAGAGGAAGTTTTGGAGCAACCAAGATAACAATTGAGATACAACACAACAAGATACACTTCAAGCAAATACTTGGTTTTTCATTGCTATTATTCTTGTTGTATATTTGCCTAGCTTATCACTTTCACATCCTTGAGGTCTAGGCTATTCTTGATTACACTTTGCACTCAAATTGTAATATTCATTATTGAGTTGTAATCTTGATTTTTGGTTATCATTCAATACAAGATATCCTTGTGAGTGTTCTTGTGGTAAGAGCACACTTGGATGATCTAGGTGATAGGTGCAAGAAGATTGTGGTGATCTTCTTATTGAGGTGTTGAAGAATTTGGTATTCTTCAAGGTTGAAGATTGTGGTAATCTTCACAAGGTGTCGTTGAAGGAAGATTGTGGTAATCTTCAAAGGGAGATTGTGGTAATCTCCAAAGGTGGTGTTGAAGAAGAGTGTGGTGCTCTTCAAGGTGTTGTAAGTTGAATTTGTATTAATTTTTGGAAAATTAATAAAATCTTTTTTTCTTTTTGAAATCCATCCCGGAGATACTGGGGTGGTAGAGGATTAGGCCCTAGGTGGGTTGAACCTCTTTAAATCGACGTGTGTTGTTTACATTCCGCACCTTTATTATTGTGTTTGAGCATTTGGTTCGAAAAAGAGGGCGAAATCAAAAAGATGGAAATAATCTATTCACCCCCACTCTAGATTATCGTAGTCGCTTGGACTTACAAGTGGTATCAGAGCCAAACTCTTTGGCAAGCTCGTTTCACATCGCGAGTGAAGAGAAACGATCGTCGGCTACGAACAAAGCTCATCTATCCGGCACCTCCACCACCAGGCCACCACTATTTGATTCCAAAAATTTTATATTTTGGAAAGAAAGAATGGAATGTTATCTAAAAGGTTGCGGGTTCGATTTATGGAACATCATCATAAATGGAGAATCCATTTAGATGATAGACACACCACACACCTCCAAAGGATTCAAAGAGCTCAATGATGAAGAGAAGAAAATCATCTCCTTAAACGGTAAGGCTCTAAATATTTTGTATTATTCATTTACTAATTTGGAATATGAACATATTGTAGGAATTCAATCGGCACATAAAGTATGGCAAAAATTAGAAGCCATCTATGGAGTATTTGCAAATGAAAGGAGTCAATCAAAAGCATCTACTTCTCGAGGTCATACAAGCTCAAATCTAAGGAAAAGCCTCTTACATCTTCCAACTATGAAGAAGTTGAATATTGTTTTATGGGCATCGAAGAAGAAAATGAGGTATGTCTTAAACCTCTACTTCCTATGATATCGTTATTCAAAATGATTATAGTGATTTGCAAAATGATTATGATGAACTTCAAAATGAATTCCAAAGCTTACTTGTTAAATACAAAAATTTGAAAAAGGAATTCAATGTTTTGAAAAATGATAAGGATAGTTTATTTATTTCTTATGAATCACTATCATGTGCTCACACCACCACACTTGACAAGGTTAGAAACCTTGAAAAAGAAAATAGTACTCTTGTTGAGAATATTAATTGCTTGAAAAATGATTTATCCAAATCAAACTTGAGTTCCAATAAAATGTCCAATATTGTTGATATTCACAATTGTGATAAAGGACTTGATCATAAGCCTAATGTTGTTAATCATATGAAAAAGGATCAAGTCACTATGCATATTGGCCATTATGCTCCTAGAATTATTACATGCTTTTATTGCGGTAAAAAGGGTCATACGGTAAATACTTGTCGGGCTAGAAATAGCTCTAATTATTGTTGGAGACCTAAAAGTCTCAAGACTAATCCCAAAGGACCCAAACACATAAGGGTACCACAAAACAATGTCATATTAGGTACCCGACAAAATAATGATCAAGAAAATTTATACCGCCAAGAAGACATCAAATGACCGTTTCATTTGATCAAAGAAGGAGAAACTATTCTCAACAAAGCCAACTTCCAAGAAAAGGATATAATCAAAAATGGGAAGAACACAATCTTTGGAAATGGCAAAGACATCATCAACAAGATGATTTTCAATGAAGAAGAGACTATCAACAATGGGAAGGTAACAAACCTTGAAATGGAGTAATCAAAGAAGTCATCATCAACAAAGTGACTTCTCAAGTGGAAGATATCGGGTAATTTGTTTAAATATAGTAAAAATAAAATGGATTCGTCACAAAATATGGTAAAATTTGGGAGGATTGTGATTTTGCTCGTTGGCGACCTGCTTGTGTGTGCGCCAGAGCTTTTTTCAATTTTTTAATAGTGGCGCACATTGTATGTGCGCCAACACTATTTACGGGTAAGGTGGGGGTGGGGGTGGGGGGGGGGAAATGGGGTGGGATGGGTGGGGTGGGAATTTAATGGGTGGCGCACCTTCAATTTGGCCGCAAGTGGGGGTTGGGGTTGGGGTTGGGGTGGGGTGGTTATTTTAATTATTTTATATAATAATAAATTAATAATTATCTCATGAAATTAATTCATATGTAACTTTTTTTGTTTTTTATCTGTTTTTAACGTGCAATATATCAAATTAATTATTTTTTACGATCTTCAATTTGACATTCATATTGCATATTTTTGCAAAAAAAAATATACATAGTTCTTATTTTTTTCTTGCAAAAATATGCAATATGAATGTCAAATTGAAGATCGTAAAAAAATAATTAATTTGATATATTGCACGTTAAAAATGGATAAAAAACGAAAAAGTTACATATAAACTAATTTCATGAGATAATTATTAATTTATTATTATATAAAATAATTAAAATAACCACCCCACCCCAACCCCCAACCCCAACCCCCACTTGCGGCCAAAATTGAATAAGTGGCGCACCTCTTTTTGCGCCACCCATTAAATTCCCACCCCACCCCCATCCCACCCCATTCCCCCACCACCCCCCCCCCCACCCCCACCCGTAAATAGTGTTGGCGCACATACAATGTGCGCCACCATAAAAATTGAAAAAAGCTCGGCGCACACACGGTGCGCCAACGAGCAAAATCACAATCCTCCCAAATTTTACCATATTTTGACGAATCCATTTCATTTTTACTATATTTAAACAAATTACCCCCAAGATATCATCAACAATGGGAAAAATACAACCCATGGAAACGGCGTAATTGGTAAACCGTATCTCCCATTTATATATGCATTTTATTTTAATGCATGTTTTTAATTGTGTCTTAATTGTAAAATGAGTTTTCAAGTATGTTTTTAATCTTGGTCTTTAATATATTTGTGAGTTTTAAATTTTTAAGGAAGACCTTGCATGATATTTCTAAAACTCTTGTGCATTAAATTAGATCTATGTGGTTTATTATCTTCTATTTATTCTCATAAGCATAAGCATTTATCTTGATATCTCCTATCACTTGCCTACACTTGTGTTTTTGTGCAAATTTTGTTTAAGAATTGTGTAGGATATATATCTCATCATCAAGTTTCTTAAACTATCGAGGTACATTCACTCGTATTTTTTTAGAACTCGATATTATGCTTATGCACATATCTTTCAAGATATTTCATTTTAACCCCTTAAGTGCCCCTAAATGATTTTGCAAATATTCTCTTAAAAGGGCACTACTTGTTAAGTCTCGATTTTCTCGAATATATGTTTTCCCGAAACCCATATTTGTTGGACTTGATCCAAAATTATCGTTTTGCAAAGTTTTAAAACTTTTGGGGTGAAAAATCAAATTTTGAAAATTCTGGGAAAGAGAAATTTGAACTGGGACGGTCAAAGCAGGGGCGACCGGTCGCCCTGCACGTCGACCGGTCGCACCCTACCTCGACCGGTAGCCCAGGGAAATTTCTCAACTTAAATACGTTCTGTGTTCTATTTTTAACAGACGCATCAAATCCCCCAAAACCCTTGTGCGAAAATATTCATCCCCTTTCTTACAATCTTCAATTCTTCTTCAATCTTTGAAATTTTTCTTGCTAATTCACTTCTTTTTTCAAGAACTTCACATATATGGCATCTCCAAGAAATTCTACCGAACAAAATCCTCAAAAGAGGAGAAGGAGGCAAAGGGGAGAATCTTCTTCCAATCCCCAACAAGATGATATTTCACAAGGAGACTATCAAAATCGGCTTACGGAAGAGGAGATTGTCGAATTAAGAACCGGGGTTTCAAAATCAAGCATTCATTGGGACTCTAGTAAGTTATCACTCCTCTACGAGCCTCCCTCTAGAGCTAATAGATTTTGATTTTTAAATAAACTTGCGGAGGAGCATTATGAGAATATTGAATTGAATGATAAGAAAATTGCGTGCACTCGTATGGTTCGATTTCAAGCATTTCATGATGAATTTCCGGATATTAGAGCTTATTTTGAAATTCAAGGATGGGTTTCACTTTGGGATAATCCGTGTTTGCATTATGATGACGAGCTTATAAAACTCTTTTATGCAAATATGTGGATTGTTGATGCTACGGTAGATAATCCGTTGGAACTTCACACATTTGTTTATGGTAGGCATTTTTCATGGACATTGGCCGATATTTGTAATCACTTTAACGTGCCAAATAATGGAGTGGTCAATGTGAATTGCGCTCATTGGGATGATAACATTTTCGGTGTTTCACTAGATGATGTGAAAACCTTTTTAGGAGTATATCCCGAAGTGACATACTCGGCAATGCCGCCAAATTATCGGATTATATCTATCATTTGCTCCTATTGTGTTTGTGGAAAGGAAGTAAAACTTCCGAGTAATCTCGAACTCTTTCTCACCTATAAGATTGTTCGAGGAGAAAGAGTAAATTATGGGGCAATTTTTGTGTATTGCTTGTTGGAATCTAGAAAGCTTACCAAGAAAAAATATACCTTGGGTAATTTGATTTGCCGACTCTTATACTTATCGGGATACCCGAAAAATGAAATGAATACCGAAATTCGTCACAATGATTTTGATAATGCCAACATCCTACAAATGGTAAGAATGCGACGACATTTACCACGGGTTCCTACCAAAGCCGCTAGGGGACGTGCCCGACATCAACAACAACCTCGGGATGATTTCTTTAATGACAATGAGGTTGAAAATATTGGAAGAGGTGAGTTTGTCGAACATAGAGATGATGTGGGGAATGAAGAGGAAAATGAAGAAGAAAATGTGGGAAATGAACAAGAAATTAGGGAGGAAGAAAATGAGGAAGGAGATGAAGACGAGTTGGATGTTGAAGATCTAAATCTCAAAGAGAGAATGGCCAAAGTGGAAAGAGAAACATTTAGAGATGTGGCCTCTCTTAGAAAAGAGTTCCGGGTTGTGAAAAAGGAAAATTCTAGTTTGAAAAAGTCAATTGGCAAATTGAAGAAATTCATCAAAGATCTTATTCCGGAACTTGCTTCTCCTCGGATGAGGAATGATGTTCCCACCCCTTTTACTTTCTAGCATTTTCATTCATGTTGCTTTGTATTCTTATGAACCTTTGTAAAACTCGTTTGCACTAATGATATTTGCTTGTTTTCTTAAAAGGGTTATAATTGCGAGTTGATAATGACTTATGGATGATCATGGTATTGATGGAGTATTTGATGGTAAAATTACTCCAATTTTGCATATTGTTTGATAATTGGTATGAAGTACTTGATGGTAAAAGTGCTTCTTTTTAATGCTTTGATCATTATGATTAGATGAATATGTTGGAACATTTGATATATCTTACATGTATTGTTTAAGGCATGACTTGTATAATTTGATGGATGCTCTAATTTGTTGGCATTTGTAATGCCTTGATCCTTTTTGGCTTATATTATCTCAATTGGGTTGAACCCTTGAGAATCTCCTTGTTGAGCCTCTTATTTGATGAACAAATATTGCATATGTTACAAATGATCTTATTGAGCTTTGTAATAAGGATGTTTGATGATGTTATGAAAATTTTTGGCTTGAAACATTTACAAGGACTATATACAACTTTTTTTTATTTCTCACGCACACAAGGTGTTCGATGAAATGTCGCAATGAAATTTTCAACTTCTACATGATTCTCTTGCTTTCAAAAGTCTTCTATACTTATTGTGATCATGATTTGGTAAACAAAACGAGCGTATGAACTCTTCATATTATATTTCTCCCATTTTTCTTGGATTTTACGCTCTAATTGCTCAACGGTTAATAAACCGTCCCTTTGGTGCACTTTGATATCATTATATGATGTTTCTATTCTCCTAACATTCTTTTTGATGATTCCAAAGGGGGAGAAACATGAAATTGGCTCATTAGCTCTTAGAAGCTAATAAAAGCTTGTTATAAAAGCTATAAGCTATGGCTCATAAAAGCCATAAGATTGTGATTCTTTTTAGTCCAATTGTTGCTTGATGGACTTATATATTGTTTAAATGATGTTTTGTGACAGGGGGAGCTTATAAGCTCTTGAACAAATTGTAAAAGCTAAAGCTTTTAGCTTATGGAAAATTGCTTTTACATTATTCTTGATATGCTTGTTGATAGGGGGAGCTTGTGCTTATTATTGAAAATATTTACTCCCTACTTGGTTGCTTTAATATTTTTGGAAATTTTGGTTGCTTCCAAACGGTCAAATATTTTTACCGGAAAATCTTTTCTAAAAATTGCTCTCTTAGTTTGTGTAAAAATTGTTTTGGTTTGTAATCATCAAAAAGGGGGAGATTGTTTGATACATGTTTTTATCTTAATTTTGATGATTTGATTTTGTCACCAAAACAATGTCTTTAAAGGTTGTCCAAATACTCCTAAATGATTTAAAATGATTTTAATATTTTCCGGAGTATTTCCTCAAGTTTATTTTTGATAATATTGGACAACACTTTTAATGATTTTATGTCAATGAGTTTTTACGTCTAAACAAGGTTCCTAAATGTTGTCTAAATACTCCCGATTGGTTTAAAATATTTTTACTAAATTTTCGGAGTATTTCTTGAGTTTTATTTTCGACAAAAATTGGACAACATTTCTGTCTCAAGATCGATCGGTCGCCGTATAGGGCAACCCGTACCTGAAGATGAATTTGGAAACAAAAATGAGACGGATAGGAAAATGGCCAGGTCGACCGGTCGACCAGGGTGTCGACCGGTGACGTCGACCGGTCGACCACCTGTCGACTGGTACCTGGGAGCCTAAGGATGAAACAAAACTCCCTGTTTTGATTTTTGGTCTTGGCCGACCGGTTGTAGGAGCGTCAACCGGTCGAGGTAGACATCGACCGGTCGCCCTGTGTTTTTTTTGTTGTGCAATCTTCAAACGTCTATTTCTGTGCGATCGGTCGCCCTATCTTTTGACAGCAAATTTCTGACCGTTTGACAGCAGACAAACTTTCCTTAAATTGTGGGATTGATTTCTAACAGCTATATTCTTGATTTTAATTGTATTTTTCTGTAGATTTTCAATCCCCAAGAGGAGCCTATGCTTGATCAATCATCTCCTATAAATAGAGGAAGTTTTGGAGCAACCAAGATAACAATTGAGATACAACACAACAAGATACACTTCAAGCAAATACTTGGTCTTTCATTGTTATTATTCTTGTTGTATATTTGCCTAGCTTATCACTTTCACATCCTTGAGGTCTAGGCTATTCTTGATTACACTTTGCACTCAAATTGTAATATTCATTATTGAGTTGTAATCTTGATTTTTGGTTATCATTCAATACAAGATATCCTTGTGAGTGTTCTTGTGGTAAGAGCACACTTGGATGATCTAGGTGATAGGTGCAAGAAGATTGTGGTGATCTTCTTATTGAGGTGTTGAAGAATTTGGTATTCTTCAAGGTTGAAGATTGTGGTAATCTTCACAAGGTGTCGTTGAAGGAAGATTGTGGTAATCTTCAAAGGAGATTGTGGTAATCTCCAAAAGGTGGTGTTGAAGAAGAGTGTGGTGCTCTTCAAGGTGTTGTAAGTTGAATTTGTATTAATTTTTGGAAAATTAATAAAATCTTTTTTTTTTTTGAAATCCATCCCAGGAGATCTTGGGGTGGTAGAGGATTAGGCCCAAAGGTGGGTTGAACCTCTTTAAATCGACGTGTGTTGTTTACATTCCACACCTTTATTATTGTGTTTGAGCATTTGGTTCGAAAAAGAGGGCGAAATCGAAAAGATGGAAATAATCTATTCACCCCCCCTCTAGATTATCGTAGCCGCTTGGACTTACAGTTGGGTCGGGTCGATCCGAGGAAATGCATGGCCCAGCCCAACTCGAAAATTCATTTTGTGCATGAATATTGTCGGGTCAGGCAAAAAGTCTTGGCCAAGTTGTGCCCATAGGTCGGATCAAATAGACTCGAATTTTTATGGGCCTGAAAATCGCATTCAATCGGTCCAAACCCAAGGCGATCGGGCTGGTCCACGGGTCGGGCTAGATTTTTCCAGCTCTAATACGGATGTATTGAATCTAGTTGTGATTTCTGATATGACATGTTGTACATATTTAACATTTTAGCCTAATTTGTGCAATAGATCAAAATTGTCACATCCAGAAAAATATGGCAATATAATTACTTACTTAAAAAAGTTCCTGGTCTAAAATGTTATTTTTTGCTATAAGATTAAAATGGTCAAGGACTAAAGTGCTACTTTACAAAGTTACACTAAATGCAAAATTGGTCATAACTTATGGGACTAAATTTGCAATTTTCCTGGTATGTGATTATTTGGATTTCAGATTTGGTTACATATATATACTTTTTGGTTGGTAATTTGTCATTTTCTTTTACCCTTTACATTTAGTACATCACAATAGGTATTACTATTTTACATAACATAATTTTTTTTAATAAGTTGGGAGTAGTGGTTTGAGGGGATGATAAATTTCAAAGAAACTAAAAGATATAGGGTTCGAACCTGGTCAATACCCTTACAAAGGATAAGCGATACCACCTGAGCTACAAGCTCGTGGTTTTACATAACATAATTAAAAAGCAATCAGTTCTCATTGGATCAGTCGCACTGTCGGTTGATTATGTCTTATATATCCATTGAATTGATGATCAAATGTTAGACTTAGGCCAATTTTACAACAATATATCCCCCAAATTTTCAATTGTACACCACAAACACTATACATTCTTTGTAACACTTGCTTTCACAAGGAGAACCATTTCCGAAGATAACTCCATAAATTGGTCCAGAATTTGTGATTATGTGTACTCTGCTCTGATTTTGGAAACTGACCTTCATCCCTTTGTGCTCAGCACATCGCTTTCTTCCATCAACAGGTGGCTTGGTACAAATATTGACCTATTTCCTGTGTTTACGCCACAAATACTACCCTTCTTTGTGCTTTTATTAGCCTGCAATTTCCTATTTCTAATTTTGTTGCCCAATTGCTTGTGCTGGAAATAATATTGAAAAATCGTATATTTTAAAAGAGAAAACAGAGATTTTGTTGCACTTAGAGACTGGAGCTTTTTGCGGATGTCATCAGGCCGACGATCATCATTGCGTCTTTTGTTCCATGCGTAATCATATATTCTAAGAATATCCTCTTCAAGTTTCTCTGCATCCTTCTTGCTTTTCATCTACCCAAAAAAAAAAAATTATCACACGTGTATATATTCAATTTCAGTGTGTAATTAGATAAATAGTTGGGGAAAATTACAAAAACTACCCATGAGGTTAAGGGTAATTAGAAAAAGAAACAGAAATTTTTGAAAATTACAAAAATCAGATTAGATTTTAAATTACACTTTTCGTTATATTATAATTGGCCTCGTACATTTAAGACATAATCAATCTTTAGGTTTATTTTTTAAAAATTCCTTTGGGTTTTGTACGATTGATTGGATTTTGATCCGTGTCAACGACGTTTCATAATCGTTGAACCAACAAATCTACAACCAATTCCCTAGTTATCCCAATATGTTGTACAAATGTGATTGATAAAAACTTGAATTTACTACTTTACCCTCATGAAAAATAGCAACATTATCAAATAATAAAAATTAAAACTCTTTTAGAGGAAAGTGAGAATCAAGGGTGAGACTACTTACTGAGCCCATCGATAAATAATTGCATATCCTTTCGCAAATGTGCCTGAAAATAATCGAGGCCCCTGGCCCTGGAGACATTTGATAAAGCCCTTATTTGAAAATCCAATCTCCAAATGTGCGCCGTTGCGGCCATACTGTTGTAGTCTACCCCTAACATCGTCGGATTGGCCAACATAAACAACAAGCACATATCTCGAGCTAATTTCTCTTCCGGGTCCTGGGAGTGATATAGCTATGGCAAACTCGTAAATTCCTGGACAACAAGTGTTTGGGAGGTTTTGTGTCCTGTACTTTTCTGCTCCTTCCTTTTCCCTTGAATAGTTTTCCCAATCAGAGGGTCCTACTATAGTCTATCAACCGCCAACATAGATTGAGACAATATATCAGCAAAAAAAAAAATGTAATGCCATAACAAAAATGCTATAATTTACTGATCAAGAGCTGTAATTTAACTTAAACCACGAATTTTGTTGGTTTTGAGATCTGTTAATTAAATTTTTATTGCTTTTTTATTTCATATCATATTTATGAAATATTTTAGGATAATTATAAAATAAACTACGATGACATTTGATTTTGTATTACATTTTGTTATATTTCACTTTCACCCAACAACCCCGGAGGATATCCTCAATTGGCTTTAAACCAACTATCTGATTGAAAAACATTTCAAACACTTCATTTTACATTTGTAAAAAATAATGTTATGGTCTTAGAATCAAACATCAGTTTTTTTTTTTTTTTTTTTTTTAAGTTTTGAAACCTCTTTGGTTCTTTTTTTAACTATCCTAAACCCTAGGGGTGGTTTTTGTGATTATTCTAATAGTTTATTAGGAAGGCGATGCGGACCTTCCAGGGCGAGAAAGCAGAGTCAAATTTTGTATGCTTGAAATCTTCTCTCTTAAGCCTTGTGGTGGCGATGGAGGTGGCTTTTATTGAGCGCCACCATGATGTTATTTTGGGCGCTTTATGTAGCGCCCTATTGTATGTTGAAAGACCGATATGCGCATGAACCTTTGAGCGTGAAATTGCAACCTCAACTAGTTGCGCACATTGCATGCGAATCATATTCATAGAAATCATTTCCGTATGTACAATATATTTATGCAAATAACTCAATTTGGCCGAATTAAAGTCCGTAAAAGCATAAAAAGATGGAAAAGAAACTCAACTACATATCATATGAAACTTATCAAGGATTCAGAATTGAAAACATAAAAATTCTAAAAAAATAGTTTATTCACATTATAATCCGAAAAAGTGGGAGAAATACGTAAAACTTGGAATAATCGTTCAAGAAAATAAACAGCTTGTGGCAAATGAAACAAGTAGAGAAAGATAAATTAACATAAACGATTTATAACATGTGTGAATAGTTCAGGTCTAATAGATATAATAGATATAAAAAAAAAAAAAAAAGTAGATAAAAGTGTTTTGAATGAAAATATGAAAATGGTGAATGAAAGGAAGACATAATTTGAGTAGTTGTAAGCGATTAAGGCCTTGTATGGTTTTCAGAGACAAACCGCCCAAACGGAGAGATTATGGCGGGCGGTTTTACTTTTGTTTCAAATGCTAATGATAATTAACCAATACCGCCAAAAAAAGAAACAAAAAAGCACCAAGGAATTGCAGTCTATTATTTCTAGAGCAAATTGCTCAATATACCCACTTTGGATAGACAAAGACTTTTTTAACATGTGAGATACAAAACTATTACCCACTTTAATGGTTTTTTTACCCAAATACCTCTAGCACTTGAATATAAAAACAAAAAGTAGGTGAATCTTATTTCTCTCTCATATAAAATACGTTTTCTTTATTTTTTCTCTCTCTACTACCCTCTCATCTACACAAAATAACAAGAATTTTCTTTATTAGAATTTTTTAACTTGTTTGCGTATTTGTATTAAGAGAATTAGTGTTATTTGTTAATTTATTGGAATACGAATGATCAATTATAAGATAAGCCCATTAACCGAATTGCGTACAATAAATTGGATTCGCCAGGGCATTATTTTTTTAATTTCAATTTAATGGAAATATTGGTAATATAAATATATATGTGCTAATATAGGCTTACTTCAAAAATGAAATTAATTTAAAGAATGGGTTCAAATTTTATAGAACATATTTTGGCACGATATGGGCACGATATGTATATGTATATATTCCTTATTTTCTTATTTGTATATGTATATGTACGTAGGGTTTTGACACGGTATGGGCACGGTATGGGCACGATATTGGCACGATATGAGCACCATATGTATATGTTCCTTGTCTATTGATTGACATGTATTTTGCATGTATTTTGGGCTTAATATTGGCTAGAATGTGTTGAAATGCATGCATTATATGAGTAAATAGGGTTATATTCCTGTTTTGTGGAAAAGGATTACGCTTTGCTCATTTTGTAGGAATTTAACGATATTTGGAGTGATTTTGTGACAAATACGAGCATTGCGACCTAGAAGCATCAAGAATCGAGCGATTACACCCAATTGGAAGCCAATTATATTGAGTCTAGAGTCATAGTAATAATTCGTGTGTCAAAAGAAGCATGGATGATCAAACAACGAGGGATTTATCTCGAGGAACGTCCAAACGCTGCCTGGAATTTCCAAAGACCGGGCGGGGGTTTAGTAATTTGGCCATAACTCTCTCTACAAAATTGATATTGAGCTGATTCAAATGGCTACGGAAAGCTAAGAGAGAGATCTACAACTCTTATGAAGACCCCATAAGCAAATTCGGACGTTTAGGTGGAGCACGGGCTGGTCGTGCGTATGAGCACGACCCATGCTCCCTTCAGCGGTTTGAGCAAGTTCTCGGCACCCAACATGGGTCAAGGCGTGCCATATGGCACTACCGTGCTCCTCTGCGGGAAAAACAGAGTTTGACTCGTTTTTAACTAGGTTTCGACCCAAACGAAGTACAAATAGACCCGGGGCGGCCACAAACAGGAAGACGCTGATTTTTACCTTAGAAACCAGAGAAAAGAGCGCTTCCCACGGATACTTCGAGAGATTGATCAAGACCGCAACCACACCTTCGAGGATTGAAGATAGATCGAGAGATCGCGTCATCCCCGAGTCACTCATTCCATCGTATCGTTATTTCAATTAGTTAGATTTTGATTATGAATAATTTGTCTATGAATTGTTTATCTTCAATGTCTGGCTAAACTTCTTGTGATTCCCGGGTTTGGGAGTAGATTAATAAACACTTTTATGTGATGATTAATGATAATTGAAGTTAATGTTTTCTTTCTCTATTCAAGTACTTTGCTTTAAATCTTGTTTTATCAAAAGGCCTTTGATCTAAACTTGTTTGATGTATTGATCCATAATTCTAACCGATGAGTTTCAATACTAGATCTTGAGTACTTGACACAAATAGATTGCATGATTGAGAAGTCTGTGAATATTTGTGAGATCTTTTAATCTTTTGAACTTTTGGGAGTTGGATATCTCATGTTGAGTAGAGATGCTAACATAGATATTCCAATCAACACTTTTACATACATCTCGAGAGAGGGGGTAAATTAATTTGGTGATTGGTCTATAGAGAAGAATACGTTTAACCTTGGTTTGCTTAACCTGAGCATAAAAGTGGGATATTAATTGAAACTATAACCCAGGAATCTATCCATTCATACTTGATCTTTTAATCACTCTTTACTTTGTTATTTTAGGATTAATTTCTGCTTTAGTAGTAATAAAACCAAACCTTCAAATTTCGATAGTTTAGATAAAAATAGACTATTATAATCCAATACTTAGTACATTAATTTATTAATCCTCGTGGATTCGACCTTGCAAACCCTATTCTATAAACTCGATCCGTACACTTGCGGTGAAGCTAAGAAAATAGGCGAACAAGTTTTTGCGCACATGTACTTAGAGGTTGACACGATATGACACGATATGGGCACGATATTTTCACACACACACACACACACACACACACACATATATATATATATATATATTCCTTGTCTTCTTCTTTGTATATGTATGTGTACATAGGGGTTGGTACGATATGATACGATATATGCACAATATGTATATGTTCTTTGTCTATACATGTACATAGGGGTTGACACGATATTGGCACGATATGGACACGATATATATCATGATATGTATATGTATATATTCCTTGTCTTCATCTTTATATATGTATATGTACATAGGGGTGTGTTTATTTGGGGGGAGAGTGTACACGATTTCCAAGTAAAACAATAAAGTACATAAGTTTCAAAATTCAAAACCCTCAAATTAAATGAGGGGTATTTTGGTCAAATTGGATAAAAAAGTATTTTTAAGTTGGTGGATAAAAAAAGAATACCCACTATTCATAGTGTGTAGTTAAAAAAATCCCCTTATTCCTAGATTTGAAATTTTGATTTGCTCTCATATGAGTGCGTGTGTCCCCTCCTCTACTATACTCCATTGCACTAAAAAAATATTTCATTTGGAATGGGTATTATAAGACCATCGTAACAAATTCGAAAGTCAAAGATTATACATTAGCTTTTAAACCTTATACTTAAGATATTATTCGAGATAAATTATATTCAACAAAATTCTGTTTACATAACAAAATTCATCATTAAATGTGGAAATGTGTCGATATTTCTTTTAATTACTCAATAAAAAATAATTATTTATGTGTGAATACTGTCAACATAAATTATGTTATCTGATAAATATACATATATATAGAATATGGATCCTACGAGTCCAGTGTTCGGGGTAAGAACATAAGGACAAATTTGGACTGTTGTTATTTCTTTTAATGGTCAAGATTTAATCTATCTTTTTTGAGATTTTAGTCATTTTTTAAATTAGTTACAAGGGTATGAAAATAATATCATTTTTAGTTGGATAAGCCAGTGGGTTAATTTGGTAAATTGATGCCCATGATTTATGGGTGGTTTTCCTAGTTTGGAGTAACTTCCGATTTTACATTGATTGAGGGAAAATTTTGGCAAAAATGTTTGTTTCGTCCTCTAAGTGGACCGACTCAGAGAATTGGTCCCCAATTAACTTGATTTTGACATTTAGGCATTTATCTCTCCACTTTTCAGATATTTGGTCATGTAACCTACTGTAGAAGGTAACAGTGACCGGGAATGTTGAGTTCGCATTTTTTAACAAAAAAAAACGTTTTTATTATTAATAAAATGCTAACATGTATTTGGTTGGACATTTTGGAGGAAAATTTGTTGTTTGTTGCAAAATGGAGGGAAACTTGTGGTTTTTTTCCTCTTTTATACATTTTCACTTTCATTTCTCTCTTTACACTCTCATTTCACAGATTGAAAAAAAGGTGTTGCACACAATGTCAATGTCTTCCTCACCTGGTTTTGTGTATTGTGATTGTGGAAGAAGAGCTCAACTTCGAACAAGTTGGACCAAAGAAAATCCCGGAAGAAGATTTCATGGTTGCGTAAATTGGATAGTAAGCTTCATTTTTATTTTTTTCGCATACACAATGTTACAGTTGATTTTTTTTTTCTGTTTTTCAAAATCCCGATTTTCATGGCAGAGTGGTGGATGTGATTATTTTGCTTGGGAAGATCCACCCGTTAACAATTGGGCTAGAAGCATCATTCTAAGCCTATGACAAAGATTGCTTGCTCGTGATGAGGAGTTGAAAAAGCTGGGCAGAGAGAAAATGCGGCTGAATTGGTTGCTTTTGTTGTCATGGTTGTTCTTCTTCTTAGTTTGGGTGCTTCATTGAAGCTTAGGTTTCCAGACTTATGTTTCCGTGTTTATTGTTGGTTGTTTAGATTTCTAGTGTTAGGTTTCCAGGTTTGGTGTAATTGGATGTAAGCTTGATGTTAGGTTATGTTTCCAGAGAAATGCGACTAGTTTGTTGTTTAAATTCCAAATTGATGTTGTCTGTAACAATTGGTTCAATTTGATGTTGTCTCAGTAACAATTGGTTCAATTTGATGTTGTTTGTTTGTTGTTTGTTGTTTATATACTTCCCAAGTGTTTTGACGAAAAATAAAATTTAAACAACTTGACTAGAAACATGTTCATGACATCCCAAAATTCCAAATTATTAAGTGACAATCT